>CM017466.2:6367209-6901604 GCA_007827005.2 Populus simonii
AAAGAAAAAAGAAAAAAAAAGAATAAAATAAAATAAAAAATAATAATAATAATCCTAACCAAGAAGTTAACCTTAAACATTAGAACAGAAATTTGTTTTCTTCCAAGTAAAGCCCCATAACTATATGTTGATATTTTGAGCACAAGAGAAAAGGTTTATTAATATCTTGTTTAAAAGGTATTGAGCACATATATAAATTTAATGAGAGTTTGTTTTATCTGATAGATTAATGGAAGTTGAATGATGAATGCCTTGCTTTGTGGAATTTGCAAATTGTTTTCTATTTTAACGCTTAATTACTAGGGACTAGTAATAAGCTGGTTGGGGGGGGTGTGATTAGTACTTAAAAGTGCATTTTTTATCAAGGTTTTATATCATCATTTTGCACTTGAAGTATCAATAACTCCTTAACTAAAGCACGTTTATATTAACATATCTAATTATATAAGATACCTTTAATTTATGGTAAATATTCATTTAAATGCAGGCCTATCACATAAATGAAAGAATTGATTGATGAGTTGAAGTACTGAAATTGAAAGGACAAAGAGATGGCCAAACTTAGAAAAGAGATGCTGGTGCAGTCCAAACTAGAACACTGTTCGGTAATTGGGTCATATCTGGAGCTGTAGATCTTGGATTTAGGTCCATTTTATATGGATGGAAAGATAAGACATAGGCCTACAACTTCATGTGGAGCCCAAGTTAACAAGGCCGTTTCAAGTCCAAAATTGTAGCAACAAAGAAGAAGTCCGAATTTGTCCTGCAGCCAAGACACTTTTCAGTGTTCAGCCCATATCTCGAGTTCTAGAAGTCCAAATGATCTCAAATGTTTACCCTGGAAAGATGAGACAATTTCCTAGAACTTTCATGATTGAAAGCCTGTTCAAATTATGACGTTATCAATGACCTTTTTGGCAGACAAGAAGATAGGAATTGTCACCAAGTCAAGATGTGGCCACCCACTCATCAATTAGTCAACAAATCGAGTTCCAAATTTTGCCTATAAAAGGAGGCATTGCCATGTATTTAGGCATCTTGGTGTTCAGATCAAGATCATGCTCTTGCTTTTTTCTCTTTGTATTGCTTTATGCTTTGCTTTCATTAATATCAAGTTTATGCCTTTCATTTCCTTTCCTTTATTAGTTAACTTTTATCTTACTTATGTCTTATCTTGTTTATTTATGTTTCTTTCTTTCATTATGTATAGCTAAGGTAATTATGTCAAGGTGAAAAGGTTACACTAATGGGTAAGGATAAGTATAATATAAACTCAACATGGACTTTAATGTTGGATACACATGTTTTATATTTGTTATCTGTTCACTTTAATACTTTGCTTGTTAAATGGTTAATCTAGATTTATGTTGTATAACACTTGGTACAACAAATACTTGGCACTTTCATAGCCCATACTGTATGGTAAACCGACACCTGAGCTATGAAAGGAACTTGATTTGTTGTTAACATAAGTTATAATCATGAATGCCTGAAACACATTTACAAGTATTAGCATTATTCGAATAAGATAATAATGTAATCATGTTAACAATTATATCTGATGGAACCTCCTTGTGTGTGGTTTCCAATTGAATAAAAAGAGTTTATACTATACTTGTTGAAATACCATTAGTGGATCCTCTAACCTTGACATTTGTTATCATGTTTAATCCTTACATTAATCTTCCATCTCAAGTTCTCATCAATTCTTCTCTTTTTCTTCCTTATATTATTATTATTAATAGTATTATTGGTGTTATTACTACTACTACTACATACTACTATTACTATTACTATTATTATTGTTGTTGTTGTTGTTGTTGTTGTTGTTGTTGTTACTATTGTTGTTGTAGTATTGTTGCCTATAATTTATACAAGTAACCTTCTTGTTGTTCGACCCCGGTCTTGCCGGGTTATTTATTACTTCGACACTTCTGCACTTGGGAAAAGACATCAATCTTTTGGTCGTGTCAATCTCCCTCAAATTTTAACAGGAGTTTTCGAATGCTGTTTTCCTTGCAGTTGTTATGCAATCGCTACTCGGTGAGGCGGAGGCATCGTGGTTCCAAACCAGAGTACCGTTTCGAAAGGGGTATAACTTTTGATCCGACGTTGGATCTCCCTCAAATTTTTACAGAAGTTTTCGGACTCTGTTTTCCTTATAGTTGATGTGGAATCGCTACTCGGTGAGGCGCAGGTCTCGTCGCTCCAGACAAGAGTACCGGTTCGGAAGGGGCATAACATTTGATCCGACCGTTGGATCTCCCTCAAATTTGTACAAGAGTTTCCGGACGCTGTTTTCCTTGGTGTTGATCTGGAATAGCTAGTCGGTGAGGCGGAGGCCTCGTCCCTCCAAACCAGAGTACCGCTTCGTACGGGTCATAACTTTTGATCCGACCGTTGGATCTCCCTCAAATTTTTACAGGAGTTTACGAACTCTGTTTTCCTTAGAGTTGATGTGGAATCGCTACTCGGTGAAGCGGAGGTCTCGTCGCTCCAGACAAGAGTACCACTTCGGAAGGGGCATAACTTTTGATCCGACCGTTGGATCTCCCTCAAATTTTTACAAGAGTTTCCGGACGCTGTTTTCCTTGGAGTTAATCTGGAATTGCTACTCGGTGAGGCGGAGGCCTCGTCTCTCCAGACCAGAGTACCGGTTCGAAAGGGGCATAACTTTTGATACGACCGTTGGATCTCCCTCAAATTTTAACAGGAGTTTCGGATGCTGTTTTCCTTGCAGTTGTTATGAAATCGCTACTCGGTGAGGCGGAGGCATCGTGGTTCCAAACCAGAGTACTGTTTCGAAAGGGGTATAACTTTTGATCCGACCGTTGGATCTCCCTCAAATTTTTACAGGAGTTTTCGGACGCTGTTTTCCTTACAGTTGATGTGGAATCACTACTCGGTGAGGAGGAGGTCTCGTCGCTCCAGACAAGAGTACCAGTTCGGAAGGGGCATAACTTTTGATCCGACCGTTGGATCTCCCTCAAATTTTTACAGGAGTTTCAGGACGCTGTTTTCCTTGGAGTTGATGTGGAATCGCTACTCGGTGAGGCGGAGGTCTAGTCGCTCCAAACGAGAGTACCGGTTCGCAAGGGGCATAACTTTTGATCCGACCGTTGGATCTCCCTCAAATTTCCACTGGAGTTTTCGGACGCTGTTTTCCTTGGAGTTGATCTGATTCGCTAGTCGAGGAGGCGGAGGCCTCGTCTCTCCTGGCAAAAGTACCGCTTTGAAAGGGGCATAACTTTTGATCCGACCGTTGGATCTCCCTCAAATTTTCACAGGAGTTTTCGGACGCTGTTTTCCTTGGAGTTGATCTGATTCGCTAGTCGAGGAGGCGGAGGCCTCGTCTCTCCTGGCAAAAGTACTGTGGTGATATTAGATCGGAAGATATTACAATGAAGTTTAAAAAGATGAAGATTGATTATTGCTTAAGAGTGAACAAGTACTTTCATATTAAGTAAGACATTGAATCAAGCAATCTCTATACCAAAACTAAGGTTTGTGCATAAAAATTCAAGATTATAACATTACCTAAATGATTTCTAAAATTTCTTTGCAATAATAAACATTCATGAAGAAAATGAAAAGATAGACATTAAGATTCATTCATATCTTAAAGAACTCACCTCAACCACCATCATCCTTGATTTGGATCCAAGAAGGAGATTAGCCAACCATGATTATATGTAATAACACTTTAATAAACATGAAATAACTTGAATCAAACTGAAATAATGAGTTTTACAAGCTAAAGAACCGAAATCTATAAAGAAGAACACAACACAATTTCAGTAAAAATTCGGACACAAATCTGACTCTAACTTTGGACAGCAATTCGACCCTTTAAAGCCTTCTGGAGATGGCTATTAGAGACATATTTATAGGCCATTCTGTTAGCTTTCCAGATCATTAAAGAACAGCTCATTTGGACATCTGAGTCAAAAGTTATGGGCAAAACACCGAAAGGTGTTCTGGAAAATCAAACCAGGCCAGCTTGGAGAACACTTTGGTGCACGTTTTTCTTCCTCCTTTATGAGTTGTCTCTTTCTTCTTTTGACCCAAAATAATGTCACAATGTCCCCTCCAGCTTTCCATCCATGTGCTTGCCCTCTTGGATCAATGAATTACCCAAATAAATCAAATGTTATTTATTGTGTGGACATGTAGGATCATGGAGTGATTTGGGCTGATTTGGGGCTGAATTTAAGCATCAAATAAGGATACAAATGTACCTATTATTTGGGCTAAGATTGACATTGAAACCTTGAGTGTTTGATGGTTGAAGTTTGCACACAACATAAGGCATGTTTGGGCTTGAAATAGATCATATGATATTCTTTTCTAGAATTGGACTAGAATTGATTTTTGGGGCAAATTTGGAGCACTTATTTGAACCAAGATTTGCTTCAATCTTCAACTAAATTTCTCTTCAATTCTTTGTTCCGAATTCCGACGTTGAATTTTCTGAAATAATTCATTTAAGCTCCAAAAACCTATCGAACATTAAAAGAAACTTCATTACTAAAAAGCACATCAATTATTATAAAAAACCCAAATAAAAATAATAAATACATATGTAAAATAAGAGACTTAATGATACTTTTGATGCACAATCACACCCCCCAACTTAGATTTTGCTAGTCCTCAAGCAAAACAAAACATAAAACCTTTGAAATAAAAAGAATAATAATAACATAATTAGGCTGACTCATCACACTTAAAGGACCTATCATGCAAACATTGGTATCTTTAACTTAGTGTACACAATAGAATAAATAAAGAAAAATAAGCATACTCACATTCTCTAAATCAAACATCCATACAAAATTCCAAATTCAATCGTATTTATCATGCAACCAACATAATTGATTCACGCGAAAACTCAACTTGTAATCTTCCCTTCTCACTACTACAAACAAGGTAGCAAACTAGAGAAATATCTATATTTTTCTTTTCTTTTCTTCTTTTTTTTTTGATGATATTATTTATTCTTTTTCTTTAAGTGGTCACTTCCCTTTTGATGCGAATACAAACATTTGTGATGAATGCACCCGGTTACTCACAAAGTCACAAACTTAAAGTGCTTTGCATACTCATATTTCAAGCTGCCGTTTGACGTAAAGATAAACATTTGTGATGAATACCCCTAGTTACTGAGCAACTCAAAACATTGGAGTAGATAGAACTTTGTACACATTTGTGTAATAATGATTACTCTATTTACTTAAACCTTGTTTAGGACTAGATCAAAAGGGATGATCACAAGTAAAGCATCACACTCATCTTTCATGCATAATCACACAACTCACACAACTTTTACAAGGAAAGATGTACTTCAATAATCTTAAAAAAAAGTATGCTTGCTTTATATAGATATTATCTATCCCAAATTAAAGCATGCAATGTTCAACACAATAATGAATCCAAAAATGTAATGTTGATCCTAAACAAGTCTCATTCACATACGAATGCAAGTTTTTTTTTTTTTTAACAAGCATGGTATCTCAAGCATTCAACATAATCAAATATCTAAAATTAAGTTTTCATTATCCTCAATGTAAAAAAGAAAGAGAAGAAAAGTATAAAGATTAGAAAACTGTTACTCCCCTTTTGTTCTCAAGGATGAATGTCTGATTGAATTGGACATGAGCTGACTTCTTGCTTGATTTTTTTTTTACCTGCATATCACAACTAAAAGAAAACACATTTTTTTTTTTTTTTGAAAATAAAGAACCTCACCCCCCAACTTAAAATAATGCATTGTCCCTAATGCATGAACAAGAAAATATAAGAGATGGAAGAAAGAAAAAAAAAAAAATAAAAATAAAAAAAAATAAAAACTCATTACTTCTGATACTACAATGGTATTGGATCTTCAAGATCCAATGTCTCAACTTCAGCCACAAAGTTTTCAAGATAAGGTTTCAATCGATGACCATTTACTTTGAAAACATTTCCATTCTTAGGATTTTCTACCTCAAATGCACCATGCTCAGATATGGATTTAATCACAAATGGACCAATCCATTTTGTCCTCAACTTCCCAGGAAAGAGATGTAATCGTGAATTATACAAGAGAACCTTTTGACCAACATGAAAGGATTTTCTAAAATATGTTTATCATGCAAGTTTTCATCTTATGTTTTGAAATTTTTGCATTTTCAAATGCATCATTTCTCAGCTCATCTAATTCATCCAATTGAAGCTTTCTATTTTTGCCAACCTCGTTTTCATTGTCATTGAATTGCCGGATGGCCCAATATGCACGGTGCTCAATCTCAACAGGGAGATGACAAGGCTTTCCATAAACTAGCCTATAAGGAGACATTCCTAAAGAGGTCTTGTAAGCAGTGCGATATGCCCACAAAGCATCAACTAGTCGTAGGGACCAATCTTTACGGTTTGGATTGACTGTTTTCTCTAGAATGTTCTTGATCTCCCTATTTGCCAACTCAGCTTGGCCACTAGTTGTGGATGATAGGGGGTACTGACCTTGTGAATTACACCATATTTTCTCATCAAAATCCCAACGGGCTTGTTACAAAAATGCTTACCCCCATCACTAATCATAGCCCGGGGCATGCCAAAACGAGAGAAAATATTTTCTTTCAAGAATTTGACCACAACTCGATGGTCATTGGTTCGAGATGCAATGGCCTCCACCCATTTAGACACATAATCAACAGCTACAAGGATGAATTGGTAACCAAATGAACTTGGAAAAGGTCCCATGAAATCAATCCCCCAACAATCAAATATTTCCAAAACAAGAATGGGGTTTAGGGGCATCATGTTACGCCTAGTAAGGTTACCTAGTCGTTGGCATCGGTCACATGCAACACAGAAGGCATGGACATCTTTGAACATGGTGGGCCAATAAAAACCACACTGCAAGATCTTGGCAGTGGTTTTCTTGGAAGAGAAATGCCCACCACAGGCTAATGCATGACAAAAATTAATTACACTTGGAATTTCATGATCAGGGATGCACCGCCTAACAATTTGGTCAGGGCAGTATTTAAATAGGTAGGGGTCATCCCAAAAAAAGGTACGCACGTTGCGCAAGAATTTTTGTTTGTCAAGTTTAGACCAATGAGAAGGAATCTGACTTGTGGCTAGGTAATTTGCTATGTCAGCATACCATGGAGAGCCAATGTAGGAAACAGTACCTGCACAAAATAAATTTTCATCAGCAAAGAATTCATTTATTGGAGATTCATCAATTATGGTCTCATAGCTTGAAAGACGGGACAAATGATCAGCCACTACATTCTCTACTCCCTTTTTATCTCGAATTTCAAGGTTAAACTCTTGGAGTAGGAGGATCCATCGAATCAAACGTGGCTTGGCATCTTGTTTTGTGAGCAAGTATTTCAATGCTGCATGATCAGTGAAAACAATAACAAGAGATCCAACCAAATAAGACCGAAACTTGTCCAATGCAAAGACCACAGCTAAAAGTTCTTTTTCAGTTGTAGTGTAATTCAATTGAGCATCATTCAAAGTCTTGCTAGCATAATAAATGACATGAGGCTTCTTATCTTTTCTTTGCCCTAAAACAGCCCCTACCGCAAAATCACTAGCATCACACATCAGTTCAAATGGTAAAGACCAATCAGGAGCTTGCATGATTGGTGCAGTGGTCAACAACCCTTTAAGCTTTTCAAAAGCTTCTTGACATTTTGATGTCCAATCAAATTGAACATCTTGTGACAACAAGTTACACAATGGTTTGGCAATGGTACTAAAAGAATGAATGAATCTTCGGTAAAAACCAGCGTGTCCTAAAAAGGATCTCACATCTTTCACAGTCCTAGGGGTAGGTAATTTTTGAATGACTTCAACCTTTGACTTATCTACCTCTATCCCTTTTGAAGAGACAATGTGACCTAAGACAATGCCATGTGTCACCATAAAATGACACTTCTCCCAATTGAGTACAAGATTGCTCTCTTCACACCTTTCAAGAACTTTTTCTAAATGCATTAGACACAACTCATAAGAATCCCCATAAACTGAAAAATCATCCATGAAAACTTCCAAAAAATTTCCACCATGTCACTAAAGATACTCATCATACACCTTTGAAAAGTGGCTGGTGCATTACACAAGCCAAAAGGCATTCTTCTATAAGCATAGGTACCAAAAGGACAAGTGAAAGTGGTTTTTTCTTGGTCTTCTAAAGAAATCTCAATTTGGTTGTAACCTGAGTATCCATCAAGAAAACAATAGAAAGCTCTTCCGGCTACTCTTTCAAGCACTTGGTCTAAAAATGGAAGCGGAAAATGGTCCTTCCTAGTCACCATGTTCAACTTACGATAATCAATGCACATACGCCATCCAGTTTGGATTCTAGTTGGTACTAGCTCATTATTTTCATTCTTCACTACCGTGACTCCAGATTTTTTAGGGACAACTTGGGTTGGACTAACCCATTTTGAGTTTGCAATGGGGTAAATGATACCCGCATCAAGTAGCTTAAGCACTTCACTCTTACTACTTCCTTCATGTTTGGGTTCAATCGTCTTTGCATTTGCCTCACAGTTTTAGCCTCTTCTTCAAGATAGATTCTATGTGTACATAAAAGAGGGCTAATTCCTTTCAAGTCAGTAATAGTCCACCCAATTGCTTTTTGTGTTTTCTCACCACTCTCAAAAGTTCTTGTTCCTGCTCTATGCTAAGTTTTGATGAAATCACAATAGGATATGATTCATCTTCCCCTAGAAATGCATACTTAAGATCACTCGGTAAAGGCTTCCTTTCTGGTTTATAAGGTTGGACAAGAGATGCCTCAACTTTCACTTGGGTGAAATCAAAGGCTCAAACGATGGGGTCCATTGACCTATTGACATAATAGGCATTGGATCTAGATAAGTCTCGAGTTCTCTTACTTCCTCATCAACACATTCCAAAGAACAAAATCTTTCATCATGAATTAAAGTTCTCTCCAATGGATCCTTGATCCACTCTCTCTCAAAGTGTTCTTGACAAACTGTTTGGATCAAATCCACCTCTCTAATGTCCTCATGTTCACCAATTTGTTTGGAGACATTGAATATGTTCATCTCCACAGTCATATTCCCAAAAGACAATTTCATCACCCCATTCCTACAGTTGATTAAAGCATTGGATGTAGCTAGGAAAGGTCTACCTAAGATGACTGGGATGGGAGCATTAGAACCTTGAATAGGTGGTGTTAACACTACAAAATCAACAGGAAAGTAGAATTTATCTACTTGGACCAACACATCCTCAACAATACCCCTGGGAATCTTGATTGACCTATCAGCTAATTGAAGGGTGATTCGAGTAGGCTTGATTTCTCCTAAACCTAACTGTTCGTAAACAGTGTAGGGTATCAAATTCACACTTGCTCCTAAATCCAACAAAGCTTGGTCTATCTTATGATTTCCAATAATGCATGAAATGGTAGGACAACCAGGATCTTTGTATTTGGGAGGGGTCTTAAACTGGATGATGGCACTAGCATGTTCAGTTAGAAAGGCTCTTTCTTTCACATTCAATCTCCTTTTGACTGTGCATAAGTCCTTGAGGAACTTTGCATAAGATGGGACTTGTTTAATTGCATCAAGGAGTGGAATGTTGACTTTCACTTGTTTGAACAATTCATAGATTTCGAGTTCATAAGATCATGTTTAGGTTTCCCTAACCTTTGTGGAAATGGTGCTCTAGGAACAAATTCTAAATCACTCACTTTGACTCCAATTTTGCTTGAATCATCTCCTTTCTCACTCATCTCTTTCTCATTTATCTCACCTTCTTTGTCACTCAAGCTCTCATTTGTCACTTGTGTTTTGATTTCCTCTTCACTTTCCCTAGATTCCTCCTCCACAATACTTCTAGGAATCCCAAAACTTATAGCTTTGTCAACAATCTTTCCACTTCTAAGGGTAGTGATGGCTTGGACTTGTTCATGGTTTGAAGGTTCACTAGATGAGGATTCACTCATGTGTACCTGACCTCTAGGATTTGGCATTGGTTGAGCTAGGATCTTTCCCCTCTCTTGAATGCTTAGTGATTGAGTCAACTTGGTTAGTTAACTTCGAATGTCATCTAAGGTCCTATTGGTCTGGTCTTGAAATTTGTAAGCTTGGTTGTTGATTCCTCCTTGTGTTTGCATGAATTGTTGAAGAGTATCCTCTAGGGATCTCTTATGAGGTGGTTGGTATGTATTATGTGTGGGAGCATGAAATGGTTGGGGTGGAGGTTGAAATGTTTGAGTACTGAAGGGCCCTCATTTCTCCATCCAAAATTTAGGTGGTTCCTCCATCCAGGATTGTAGGTCTCAGAGTAGGGATTGCCTACTTGGTTTGAAAATGGTTTTCTAACATTACTTGAATCAGAAGTTTGGCCATATAGCACTTCCTTGAAGGCTGGAATGGTAGGACACTCAGTTGTCCTATGCCCTTTTCTCTCACAAACAACACAACTTTCCTCTTGTTGTTCACTCATGACATGCACTTTTTTAATCTCAAGAGACTCTACTTTCCTAGCCAATGAGGCTAATCTAGCATTGAGGTCATCAGTCTCTTTCAATTGGAACTTCCCACTTGAATGAGAAATGGTGTTTCTAGACTCAACATGAAGTGGGAGAGAAGTCTCCCATTGCTTTGTGTTTTCAGCCAATTGATCAAAGAAATCAAAGGCTTCACTTGGTTCTTTGTCATAAAACTCACCATTACACATGGTTGACACTAGCTTTTTAAAATCTGCGGTAAGAGAGTCATAGAAGAAACTCACTAACCTCCACATCTCAAAACCATGGTGGGGGCATGCATTTAACAAGTCTTTGAACCTTTCCCAAGCTTGGTGAAATGACTCATTTGGACTACAAGAAAAATTCATCATTTGACGTTGTGAGGCTGCCGTCCTATGAGTAGGGAAGTATTTTTTCAAAAATTCAGCTTGCATTTCTCTCCATGTACCTATAGACCTAGGACGCAAGGAGTTTAGCCAAAGCTTGGCTTTATCCTTTAGAGAGAATGGGAACAATTTAAGCCGAATGGTTTCCTCGGTGCATGTTCTATCAATAAAAGTATTACACACCTCTTCAAAGTCCTTAATATGTATGTATGGATTTTCAGAATCCATACCGTGAAATGTGGGAAGAAGTTGAATCATGCCCGGTTTCAAATTGAAAGCTTGTTGGTTAAGAGGCAAGATAATACATGAAGGTGTACTTTGTCTAGCCGGGTGAAGATACTCTCTAAGAGTTTGAAAATTAGGTTGATCATTGAATTGTGGAGGTCCATTACCTTGGACACTCCCTTCACCCTCTACATCTTCAACATTAGCCATGATAAAAAAAAAAAACAATAATATAACAATTATATGAATACGAAAGGAAAGGAAAAGAAAAAGAAAAAGAAAAAAGAAGATTGCAAATAAAAGTAAATGAAACGTAAAAGATAAAGTAATAGCTCAAAAATAAA
Organism: Populus simonii; assembly: GCA_007827005.2. Lineage (NCBI taxonomy): Eukaryota > Viridiplantae > Streptophyta > Magnoliopsida > Malpighiales > Salicaceae > Populus > Populus simonii. The sequence goes on from CM017466.2 coordinate 6,378,669, forward strand.
AATACAACAAATTAAGAAATTCACTCTCTAACTAATAAGCAATATTAACAATAATAAACATTAAAAGATAATTATAACAAGCATGAATAAAAAGGCGGTAATACCAGCCAAGCACTTCAGACAATAAATATAAGAAAAATAACAACAATAAACATTAAAAGATAATTATCATAAACATGAAACAAGAGGCGGTAATACCGGCCAAGCATTTCAGACAATAAATATAAGAAAAATAACAACAAAATTAAATAAAATAAACAAGAGGCGGTAAAACCAGCCTTATAATATAAACAATAAATATTAGAAACTAATTAGAATAGACAATAAAAGAAAAATGGTTGAACCAACCAAAACCTAACAATTAATAGTCCAGTCCACAGTCTAATATCCGAAATGTTGAGGTCAAAATTTTTTTTTTGGCGGTAAAACCGACCATTTGATTTTTTATTTATATGTATTTTTTTTTGTTTTCCAATAATCAAATATAAATTTGTTACCTTTGCTTGCTAGCTCCCCGGCAACGGCGCTAAAATTGCTTGACCGCTTTTTTATGATCGGCTTGTTTTAACTCGCAAGTGTGCGATGTAGCAATTAACTCGGTAAGATCGAGGTCATATCCACAGAGAGCTAGATCAGGAAATTAAGCTAGGTAACAAAAAAAAACTCAAGAGAAATTAAATTAACAATAACTTGGTTGAAAATGATTGATGGATTTGTTTTCAAAGATGAAAAAGTGTAAATAGATTCTAAATGACAAGAAAAAGTAAGTCTTGGTCCAAATCAATTTTAATGGTGATGTATTGGTGATTCCTTAAACATATGTAAGATAACTCAACCTAATATCAACGATGGTGATATTAGATCGGAAGATATTACAATGAAGTTTAAAAAGATGAAGATTGATTATTGCTTAAGAGTGAACAAGTACTTTCATATTAAGTAAGACATTGAATCAAGCAATCTCTATACCAAAACTAAGGTTTGTGCATAAAAATTCAAGATTATAACATTACCTAAATGATTTCTAAAATTTCTTTGCAATAATAAACATTCATGAAGAAAATGAAAAGATAGACATTAAGATTCATTCATATCTTAAAAAACTCACCTCAATCACCATCATCCTTGATTTGGATCCAAGAAGGAGATTAGCCAACCATGATTATATGTAATAACACTTTAATAAACATGAAATAACTTGAATCAAATTGAAATAATGAGTTTTACAAGCTAAAGAACCGAAATCTATAAAGAAGAACACAGCACAATTTCAGTAAAAATTCGGACACAAATCTGACTCTAACTTTGGACAGACATTCGACCCTCTTATAAGCCTCCTTTGGAGATGGATATTAAAGACATATTTATAGGCCATTCTTTTAGCTTTCCAGATCATTAAAGAACAGCTCATTTGGAAATCTGAGTCAAAAGTTATGGGCAAAACACCGAAAGATGTTCTGGAAAATCAAACCAGGCCAGCTTGGAGAACACTTTGGTGCACGTTTTTCTTCCTGCTTTATGAGTTGTCTCTTTCTTCTTTTGACCCAAAATAATGTCACAATGTCCCCTCCAGCTTTCCATCCATGTGCTTGCCCTCCTGGATCAATGAATTGCCCAAATAAATCAAATGTTATTTATTGTGTGGACATGTAGGATCATGGAGTGTGTTTGGGCTGATTTGGGGCTGAGTTTAAGCATCAAATAAGGATACAAATGTACCTATTATTTGGGCTAAGATTGAAATTGAAACCTTGAGTGTTTGATGGTTGAATTTTGCACACAACATAAGGCATGTTTGGGCTTGAAATAGATCATATGATATTCTTTTCTAGAATTGGACTAGAATTGATTTTTGGGGCAAATTTGGAGCACTTATTTGAACCAAGATTTGCTTCAATCTTCAACTAAATTTCTCTTCAATTCTTTGTTCCGAATTCCGACGTTGAATTTTCTGAAATAATTCATTTAAGCTCCAAAAACCTATCGAAACATTAAAAGAAACTTCATTACTAAAAAGCACATCAATTATTATAAAAAAACCCAAATAAAAATAATAAATACATATGTAAAATAAGAGACTTAATGATACTTTTGATGCACAATCACCAGCCTCAACAAGGCAATCAAGGTCGACAATTCCATCCCCATGGATTTCAGCCCCAACAAAATTATCAAGCAAGACAACCCCCTCCATTCACAAACTCCAATGTTATGGGGTCGTCATCTAGTGATGATCTTTGTGAGATGATGAAAACTTTGGCTTCTAACACTGTGACCTTGCAACAAAATGTCATGTCTTTTCAACAGGAAACAAGGTCAAGTGTGGGGAAATTGGAAGCACAAATGAATGGAAAATTGCCCTCTCCAAGCATTGAATCCAATAGAGAATGTTAGTGTGATCATGCTACGAAGTGGGAAAGAATTTGAAGAGAAAAGGTCAAAACAAATTAAGATGGAGGAAGAAGAAGAGATAGAAACCGAATTGAGTACAAAGAAGGAACATCCTCCTCCTCCACAAACTGAAACAAAGACCAACACTCCAAAGGTAACTCCTCAATCAATGACTTCCAGTTTTAAAACAATTCCACCCTTTCCTGTGAGTTCTTCTAGGTCAAAGAAAGAGGACAAAGAAAAAGAGATTTTAGAGGTTTTCAAGAAATTAGAACTCAACATTCTCTTGCTTGATGTTATCAAGCTAAATTCTTGAAGGAGTTGTGTACCACCAAGAGAGCTTTCAAACACATGGGATAGTCGATGTTTTGTGCAGAGCGTGAGCTATAGAGGTTGAAATGAAGTGATTCCAGTGGCATTAAAAAGCTAACATCCATACCTTCCTAGACATCTAAGGCAAGAAAATAAAATAAGGAAGAGCATGGAAATCACAGCCTTCAAAGTCAAATCTCACAATCTGCCAGTGTTGACCTTCGACCATTCCAACTTGAATATCTGGAGCTACAGAAGTCCAATTGATGCAAACTCAATTGTTTGGATTCATGACTTAAAGGTCTATAAACGCTCCAACTTTAAGCCAAAAACAATGTCATATGAGGGAGATATGATTTTTCAAAGATGACATCTGAATTCTGCCAGCAAACAGGTTTCGTGAAGAAACAAGTCCAAATTACATTCCGAAGCATCTAAACCGATATCCAAGTTTTTATTTCAGCAATTTAGCTCCTCTAAGTCAAAGCTTGAAGATTTCATGCAAGGCTATTTCTCCTTTTTTAGGAAAATAGTTATTGAAGTACTTAAATGTAAACAGTCTACTTAATGGAGGACTAGATTGTAAAATAAAGACCTAGGGTTTCCTAAGATATAAAAAGAATGAGAGAAGAGAAGGGAAGCAGCCAGCCAAGAAGAGAAAAACGCCCCCTTCCTCTAAGAAACCCTAAATTATGCATTCTTCCTTCTTTTTGATTAGTTGTTCAACAAACATGCAAGGCTAAACACTTTTTCTTGGTTGCAAGGACACGGAAACCTTTGGATTTCAAGAACTGTGAGATTTATTTTACCTTTTCTTTTCTGTTTATATGATGAATATGTTTGTTCTTCTATGCTTCTTTTTCCTATGATTGTTTATTTTAATTGCTAGAGCGGATTCTAAGTTATTATTGTAGACAATCTATTGCTAAGTTTGATATCAAAACCGGAGTTGTGGTATATGAACTTGTGAAGCAACTGAGTTTAATAATTGTGGCGGATCTACGTTATTAATCTTAGGAAGAACATTCAATCAAATCAAACATAGACTGCGGACAGTTATGTTTTCTTGATTAATCAACTTATCTAGTTCTTAAGGCTGCCATTGAATTAAATTACTAGTGCGGACACTGTGGTTGTTTGATGGTTAGGGTTAGTTATACGGCGGATCCGTTAACTAACCAATGTTAAGAAGAGATAAATATTCAGAATATAAATTGATGTTTCGTTTCCATGATCAGTTCTGATTTCTGTAGGTGGATGTGTGCTTGTGACCAAGGTTTATTCTCTTGATAATTTTCTGATTTTATTAAATTTTGTTTGATAGTTTTCTGTTTTCTTTTGCTTTAGCCTAGATAACGTCCAAACCCCCCCCCCAAATTGCATATCATCTAGCATAAAAATCTGACTTGAATCTTCCTCGTGGGATCGACCCCTTGCTTGCTCTATACTATCTTGTGTGTTGTGCTTGAAGCTAGGGTAATTAATTTGTGCGACCACGACATCGCAACATCCCATGTGCAGGAGTGTTGAAGTAATAAATAATCCGGCAAGACCGGGGTCGAACCACAGGGAGGTGAACTATATAGAATTATAAATAAAAGAAAAGATTTGAAGAGAGCTTTGAGATGTGATAATGATGCTAGGATTTAAACAAAGATAAAACAATTGTCAAAGTTAGAGGATCCACTAATGGTATTTCAAATAAGTATAGTATAAACTCTTTTATTATTCAATTGGAAACCACACACAAAGGAGGTTCCACTCGGATTATAAATTGTTAACATGATTACATTAATTATCTTATTCGAGTAATGCCAATACTTATAAATATTATCAGGTATTCATGGTGATAACTTATGTTAACAACAAATCAAGTTCCTTTCATAGCACAAGTGTCGATTATATCATACAGTTGGGCTATGAAAGTGCCAAGTATTTGTTGTACCAAGGGTTGTTCAACACAAATCTAGATTAACCATTTAACAAGCAAGGTATTAAGAGTGAGTAAGATAATAAATATAAAACATGTTAGTATCAAACATAAAAGTTCATGTTGAGTTTATATTATACTTATTCTTACACCATTAGTGTAACCTTTTCACCTTGACATAATAAACTTAGTTGAACATCATGAATAAGAGAAACATAGATAAACAAGAGGAGAACATGATTATATACGTATAATAAAGGAAATGAAAGGCATAAACAAGAGATTAATGAAAGCAAAACTTAAGCATTACAAAAATATAAAGAGAGAGAGAAAGAGCAAGGACATGATCTTGATCTTGATCTAACAACCAAGATGCTTAAATACATGGAAAATGCCTCCTTTTATAGGCCAAAATTCAGAACTATTGATTTGATGACTAATTGTTGAGTGGGTGGCCACCTCTTAACTTGGTAACCATCATTATCTTTTTGTCTGTAGAAAACATCATTTCTAACATCCGAATTTGAACAGATAGTCATCATGCAAGTTTTAGGGAATTGTCTCAGCTTTCCATTAAAATAAGAATGAGGTCATTTGGACTTCTAAAACTTGAGATATGGGCTAAACACTAAACCGTGTCTGGGCTACAGGATAGATTCCGACTTCTTTGTTGTTGCTACAATTTAAACTTGAAACCAGTTTTTTTGAATCTTGGACTCTTCATAAAAGTTTTAGGTATATGTCTTAGCTTTATTTCCATATAAACTACACTTAAATCGAAGTTCTACAACTCCAGTTATGATCTAATAACCGAATAGTGTTTCAGTTTGGACTGAACCAGTATCTTTTTTCTAAGTTTGCCCCTCTATTTGTCTTCTCAATTTCAGTAGTTAAACTCATCAATCAATCCTTTGATTTATGTGATAGGCCTGTATTTAAGATGAACATTTACCATAAATTAAAGGTATCTTATATTATCAGACATGTTATTATAAAACATGCTCTAGTTAAGGAGTTATTGATACTTCAAGTGCAAAATGATGATATAAAACCTTGATAAAAAATGCACTTTTAGGTACTAATCACACCCCCCCCCAACCAACTTATTACTAGTTCCTAGTAATTAAAGCGTTAAAATAGAAAAACAATTTGCAAGTTCCACAAAGCAAGACATTCATCATTCAACTTCTATTAATCTATCCAAATAAACAAACTCTCATTAAATTTATATATATGCTGCATACTATTGAAACAAGATATTAATAAACCTTCTTTTTATGTGCTCAATGTATAAAAACATAGATGATGGGGCTTTTATTAGAAGAAAATGATATTTTGTTCTAATGTTTATCGAAGGTTAACTTCCTTGGGTTGGGATTATTATCTTCTTTTTTTTTCTTCTTTTTTTTTCTCTTTTTTTTTAAATATATACGTATAACTTAAAACACAATGTATCTTTAACTCATGTAACGAGCTTTCGACTAATGACTTCCAGACCAGTTGGTCTTAGGGCATTAGGTGTTGAGACACCCCTACGAGCTTAGTAACTCAGGTTACAGATACTGATACGTAGATAGTGCAATGTTTGATTCCCTTAAGCTTTTCCCTTTAACCCATGTAACCAGCACTGAACCAATAGCTCCCAAGTCAGTTGACTTTAGGGTATTAGGTGTTAAAACACCCCTTCGCGCTTAATTGCTTAGGTTAGGGAGGCTACGAAACCAAACTTATCTACGTTTTTATTATCATCAATATTTTGTTTTTTTTTTTGTTTTTTTGTTTTTGCAAACTATATACTATCCCTCCCCTTAGTTATTACCTTTAACAAAAGAACATAAATAATGTAATAATCCAATATGCAACCCACAATCATATGTTAAAGTGTGTGTGTGAAAATGAAGGTTTAAGAATACTTGTTAAATGAGTATATGAGCTGAATCAAGTGATAACAATGCGAGAGTTTGTAAACCTGAATATTTCAAGAAGTATACTGATAGACCTTGATAAGTATATTGCAAATAACCATTGGAAAATACTAAGACGCGTCTTAAGAGTCAATAAAATTCTCCCTTACTCTACCATCTTAGTAATAACAGTTTTGTCAAATGGTTTTATTAAAAACAAAAGTAGTTAGTTAATTAGTTTTTTTTGTCAACTACTACCCTCTCCCCCCAACCAAAACGAGACATTGTCCTCAATGTCCTAAGGTTTCGATAGAGTATAGAAGACATCACCAGAAACAGTTAACACTGACAAACCTGAAACACACTTGAAATTGATTGTTGATACAATTTAGTATATGGTTCAACCTTGGATTTTTCATGATGGGTTTTTACCTCGAAATGCATTCGGTCAGATTGAGGTTCTTATGGACGATGGGTTCAACCCAATTCTTTTGGTGGGTAATTCGGCCAGATCAAGACAGGTTATACATGAAATATTTTTAGGCAACAAAGAAAGTTTTTTTTGGAGTGTATTTTGGGTTTGATTTGGCCCCTATTAATGAATATGGGTTTGGGCCACAGGGATCCAAAGTTAGTTTGGGTTAATTAAGATGTTCGGATCATATCAAATTTGTTTGAAGTTGATTTCCTAATTCTACAAGAACTTAAATCAGTAAAATATTTTTCTAAAATTCAAGGCAATTTCGTTCATTATTTTTCTTATTATTTAGGAGAATATTTATCAACAAAGAAAGAAGATTCATAATCAACAAAGGATGCTAAGGGAGGTGCTAGATCTGATTTCTTAAACTAGGAAGGATTAATTAATGATTCTCCTAGTTTAGGAAGGAAACTAAATTGGCATGTATAAAATAGGGAGATTTCTTCATTAATTGTTCATGTAAAATAAGGAAAGCAAGCACAACAAGTCAAAAAGACTTTATAATTAATTCTACATTCAAATAAGATTTTCTAGTCTATTTGAGATTTTTTAGGGGTGACAAATCTAATTCTAGCATATCTAGGATATTAATTTTAAATTTGTATTATTTTCTTCTTAGTCTTTGGTTTATTATTATTTATTTGGATCAATTTTATAAGTGTACTCAAATTAGCTCACATATAGGGATCCATTAGGGTTATTTGAAGCATTATATAAATGTTTTGTATGATGAAAAGCGGGTAGCCATGAATTTATAAAATAAACTTGTGTTTTGCGGGATGCAATATGTTATCTTTGCTGGGACAAAGATCAAATCTGACTTATCAAGGTATAATTAACCTTGTGACATCATTCAATTTAATTCTAATAGTGTTGGTGCCTTAGAACAAGTTTCCATTGTGTCACACTTCTCAAACCTAATTTTTAACTTTCTTGGGTAAGTATAATTTTTGTTGGGGGTTGCTTGACTACGTGATCAAAAGGTTCGTATCAGTTTGAGAATAATGAACAAAATTTTCTTGAATTTTAGAAGAATATTTTGCTAATTTAAGTCTTTATAGAATTAGAAAATCAATCCTAAACAAATATGATCTAATCTCAACATCTTAATTAACCCAAGCCAACTTTGAATCTCATGTGGCCCAAACCCATATTAATTAATAGAGACCAAATCAGACCCAAAATACACTTCAATATACTTTATTTATTGCCCAAAAACATCTTAAGTATAGTTTGTCCTAACTTAGCCGAACTACCCACCAAAAGAATTGAGTCAAACCCATCATCCATAAGAACCTCAATATGATCGAATGCATCCCTAGGTAAAAACCCACAATGAAAAATCCAAGGCTAAACCATACCCCGAATCGTATCAACATCTAATCTGAAACACATAACTAAATGCTTACTATAAGGAATCCAAGGCTGAACCTGAACTGTATAAAGCATGTATCAACACTAGCATGGATCCAATTTGTGTAAATGAATAAAAAAGTAAGACATATTGGAAAAGAATTCATGACAACTACAACGAAAACAAGCAATCTGACTGAATGCATCCCTATGTAAAAACCCACAATGAAAAACCCAAGGTTAAACCATACACTGAATCGTATCAACATCCAATCTGAAACACATAACTGAATGCTTACTATAAGGAATCCAAGGTTGAACCTGAATCGTATCAAGCATGTATCAACACTAGCATGGATCCAATTTGTGGAAATGAATAAAAAAGTAAGACATATTGGAAAAGAATTCACGACAACTACAACGAAAACAAGAATTTTATATTCGAGCATACATCAAGTTTCTAATGCATCATTAGTCGACCATTCAACTAACGATGAATAAATTTTGTTTACACTATACCCAAATAAAAAATAAAAACTAAATTGGTTTCACCTACGAAGATAAGGTATTGTTAATTTAAAACTCATATATTTAAATTCATTTAATTTGTCAACATTTTTTAACTAATGCATTTCAACGTGCTTTAATATTAGGTCAATTGAGCTGGGATTGCATATAATAAAATTCAAGATCAATCATTCTTTGTTCGAACATTATTGAGAGATATTGAAAAGCCAACCTAAATGGATTATAAAAATTCAAAAAAAAGTCCAAAAATGTTAGAAATGCAATTCCTAGAACTTATTCTTCTCTTACTCAAAGTTCAATCCACTTAGAAGAATATAATGTTGTACTCGGTGACATCAACAATATGAGGAGACTGATAGGTAAAAAGATGATGAAGAAGCAAGTTAAAAAAGATAAAGGTACCACAGGTTCCTATATTGGATCGGCCTTAGAGGATTACAAATAACATAAAATGAAAATGAAACATAAAAGATGGAAATTTATGAAAAAACATAACTTTAGAGAAAGAGAAAGCAAATGCAAAACATGACAAGGCAAAAACATATCAAGACAAGATTGTTATAATGAAAGAATAAATTTTATAAAAACAACAAAAAGATGAAGAGAGAATAATGTTGATAAATATGACAAGCATGCTTTCATATTTGACTGAATATTATGAGATGCGTAAAATGAAGATATTAGCTAAATGACATAGTAGTATTTTTTAATTAGTATGCATTGTTTAAATTTAAATTATTTATTTAAGAGTATGTATTTTATTTTTAAATTCTTCTATAATAAAAAAATAATTTTAAAAAATGTCATTAGAAAATTAGAAAATTCTTTAACATAATTTAAAAGCAATTAACAACATGAAATAACATAAACTTAAATATTCATATCATATATATTTTGAATGATAATAAAAAATAATAATAAAATATTTATGACTCATTATAAGAGTATTTGTTTTTAGAGAGATATTACTTTCTAGCTATTTTAGCTAAAACTAGATCATTAACATGTGCTATACTACGAGTTGAATAAAAAAAATTAAAATGTATAAAAGACTGTTTAAACATTGATAATATTTTTTTATGGTGGAAAAAATAAAAAATTAAATCAAAAGCAACTCGAATGACTAGTAAGTTTTACTGAGAGCATATTGGATTGACTTGGTCAACTCAGGTTAGCATGTCAAATCCATGACCTGAGTTATAAGATCATGATAACTCAGTAGAAAACAAATCAAAATAAATTATGAAGCTCAATTCTTAATCAACTCAATGTTGAAAGATGGAATGAAAAAAATAAAAAACAACCCGAGTTAACCTGTCAAACCAACAACTCAGATCATAAGATCAAGATAACCCTATAGAAAGCAAATCAAAACAAATTATGAAACTCAGTTATCAATCAATCCAATATTGAAAGATGAGATGAAAAAAGAACATAACAGAACAACCTGATTCAATTCGCCAAACCTATGATCCAGGTCATGAGATCAAGATAATCTCATAGAAAAGAAAAAAATAACTTGATTTAACTAAGGTTAACTTGCCAAACTTGCTATTCTAGTAATGAGACCGAGATAATTCATATTAAGAAAATCAAATAATTACGAAGCTCAATTCCCAATTGACCTTGTTGGATCCAATGTTGAATGATGGAATTTGAAGAAAAAAATCAATTAAAAAAATAACACAAAAAAACAACTTGAGTCAATCCAAGTTAATCTACTGAGCATCATTTTCGGGTCATGATGTTAGAGTAACCTAATAAAAAGCAAATCACAACAAATCATGAAGCCTAATTCTCAATCAAACACAGTATTAAATGATAAAATTGAAAAAAAGTTAATTAATAAAAAGAAAAGAAAAAAAGAGTCAACTAAGCTAACTCGTCAAACTCACAACGAGAATCATGAGATTGAGACAACATAAAAAAAAGCAAATCCAATATTAAAGGACATATGACCAGGGTTATGAGACTGAAATAACCTCATAGATAAAAAAAAAAAAACTTGATTTAACATGGGTTAACCTTCCAAAACCCGCAACTTTGGTTATGAGATTAGAATAGCCCCATAAAAATTAAATCAAAATAAATTATAAAACTCAATTCCCAACCAACCCAATATTGAATTATAAATTTGAAAAAAAAATTAATTAAAAAAACACAAAAAACTACTCGAGTTAACCTGTTAAACAAAATTCTCGGATTGGGACGTTAGGATAACCTATTAGAAAGAATAACAAAATAAATTATGAAGTGTAATTTTCAATCAACCCAATATTAAAGGATGAAATCAGGAAGAAAAGTCTATTACGAAAAAGAAAAAGAAACTAGAGTCAACTAGGTTAATCCGCCAAATCCATAACCCATTTCACAAGAGTGAAATAACCTAATAAAAAATAAATCTAATGTTGAATGATAAAATTAAAAAAATATTGATTAATAAAAAAATCAATTAAAAAAATATTGAGTCAAGTTAAAATGAGAATAGAACAACCCAATAAAAAATAAATTTAATATTAAAAAATTAAAAAAATATATTATTTTAATAAATAGTAAGTTACAATGAACGGTAAAGTAGAATATGTTTAGATGGAAGATAGCTTTAGTTTTTTTTTATTTGAAGGTAAAATAACTTTGAAGTACAAACCATACTTTTAAAAGTTAACAAAGGGTCTCACAAAAAAAAAAAAAAAAAAACCTAAAATTTTTTAGTTTTTGTTGTTAATAATTAATCAATAACAATGTGGATGGGAGCGAGCGACTGATCAGCCAAGCCACCCTGCTGCGCTTCTCATGTCATTTCCTTTTCTAGTGTAGCAACTAGAAATAGTTTTAACCGCTTTCTTCTCGGAAACAAAGTTATAGTGAAGTGCAGAGATGGCTTATAGAGGGAGAGGGAGAGGACGATTTGGAGGCGGTGGTGGTTTTAGCTATGCAAGGCAAGAGCCCTTTGATTTATTTCCTGTATGTCAGTCTTCTCTTTATTTTTATTTTTTTTGTTATTTATTCTTTGCTAGTAATTCTTTTGATATAATTTTGCAGTTTAAACTTAGTCGGTTTAGTTTGAATTATGTAATTTCTTTTTTAATTTATGGGTTTTGAAACTTGTGAACTTTCGAACTATGGTTGCAATGATTCTTTTATGGAATTTGTTAAATAGACGAAAGACAGGCCAAAGAGGAACTTGGAAGTACTGGGTTCATTTTTGCTGGGTTAAAACTTTTCTTAGAAGTTCATTCGGCAAAAAAAAAAATCATTCATATGATTCAGAGTTTCTTGAAGTAGATGATGGTTGAGTTGGTGTGTTTCTACGGAGACGAAATGAACTTATCTTTTGTGAATATTGCAATTTTTCTCTTAAAAAATATCCTGTACTGTTTATGTTTTGGTATGTAAGGCATCTATCTTGTGTTTCTGTTTTCCAATGTTTGTAGTTTCAATGCAAAATGCATCGATTGCTATTATTCGATAGAGAAATGTAATGGGATGTCTTTCTTTATGTTGTTTTCCCTGAAAAAGAAAATTTTGCTATTCCAGGAAATTGAATTACCTGATCCCAAAAATGTGAAGGAGGAAAGGGCATTAGTTGTTTGGAATTCAAGGTTGACAAACTATTTCAAATCCTCTCCTTGTTATCTTGAGGAGATTGTTTCAAAGGGTAAGCATGGAACTCTTAGACCACTTTTTTAGTATCTTGTTTCCCAAATAAGTAGGTCAATCATAGAAATAAGAGATTTTTCCTTTTTGCTTGAGGATATGGGTTTGGACAAGATATTACTGATGTGTTATTATTCTCATTCACTTCTTTTGTTGTGTATTTGCTGTAAATTGTGTACGGTTTACCTTTTAGTCAGTACAGATGGAGTTTTATTTTTTCTCCTTTCTTTCAAATGTTCAAACTTCAATTAGGCAGAACAAGAAGAAATACACACACACACACACACACATTTATTTCTGAGAGGTTGCTGAGTGGTTGATAGCACTGGTTTGTAAAACCAGTGTAGTTTGCAAAGAACATTTGGGACTCAAATTCCTCTCCCCTTTTCTTGTTGAATGAATTAATTCCTTACATATTTCTTATAACCAATTTCGATTATGAGAACAGATCACATGTCTTAAAATTGGAAGCTAAAATTACTTCTGGTTTCTTGATTCACTATTTTCATTACTATACGCAAAAAGGTTAGGATATCAAACAAGAACCTGATTTAGCTAAATACTTTGGACACTGTTCAATTTCTTACATCTTTGACACCATCATATTACCTTTTTTTCTTTAGTTCTTTCCCATTATCATTGATCTCTTGGCAGTTTTTCCCTGGAAGCATCACGGTTGTGGTATATTGAGATTGATCAATCAAGTTCATGAACTATTATTTTTTTTGGGCAGCTGACTGGGTAATAGTTTAGGGACAAACTCTTAAAAAATCAATTAGCATCAAGCCTCTACCTGCATAGCATATGGAAAATATTTCAAATATGCTGTGCTGAAAAGCTTATCTTCAAACCCAGTTAGAGGACAATGTGCCTAGTATTAATGAATATTGTACTTTTAAAATTAAGATCCACAGCTTCACATTTGTATGAAATTAGGAAAAAAAAAACTTCCTGCTCCAACCTCAAATGTTTAATCTTAATTGTTGTATGTTTCAGACAAGAATGTTTAACTTTATGCGTCACTTTTATTAGAGAGCATTTAGCAATGTAGTCATAATTTTAGTCCTCTACCTTGTGCACACCAACTGGGCGGTGTTTTTCTGCCAACAATGTTCCAAGACATTAAGTGGCCTAATCTATGATGCTTTACAAATTTTCATTTCCTCTGAATGTGATATCAGAGATCCAGAGCATGGACATAGAAAGATTTTCAGACAGGGGGAAGCCAAGGATCACATCAGAACGTGATTCACTCGACCAATTCTTACAGCTCACGTCTAAAAATTTTCCTAAAGAACTGATTGGAGGTTTGCAATCTGAAATTACAAAATATGAGAGCAATGCGTGTATTATGCATGTTTATAAGTTTTCCCCTCTCTGTTCAATGGTGCTTCTAATCATGCTAAGAGGTTCTTTATGCAACGATAATCAGGTTTAAATAGGAAGCGGCCAAACAAAAAAGTGAAGTGGACAGCAGGTGAGATGTGACTTGGTCTTACTTTATTTACTCTCATAGTTGTTTGTGGATGTGGTCTTAATCTAAACTCCCTTTCCAAATGAGAAAAACTGCAAAGTCTAAATTCATCTCATGCACTCAAGGCATGCTTATAAATCTATTAGAAAGATGGATAGAGGATCTGATCCCTCATGCAGATAAGGCCACCCTCCTGGGGGAATCGGTCGGGAGGCTCATTTCTATGGTAGCTACAATAAGTGAAATTGACATCAGTATTGTGGGTTTTTTTTTTGAGAAACATTATTGCCTATCTCACTTATATTAGATATATACTGGATCTAATATTGACAGATAATTCTTTAGATTGGGGAATAAGGCATAGTTGGCTATTCTTTTATTCTCATACAAACTGTATTTCATATTTTTCTCTGTTTCACATATATCTGGACCTTGTTAGCTGTTATGCAGACAGCTTCTTTTGAAGCACTCAGATTGTTCTTGTTTCTTATTTATGATCCACTAGATTCCTTGACAATATGCATTTATGATATATCTACAAGCTGTCAAGTAGACAGCAGTGCCGTTGAAGATGATTCATGGAAGGATAGCCAAACATGTAAAGCGTTACACTTTTGGAAAACTTTCTTGGTCCTTGGATTTTATTCAACCATAGTCAGGAGATGGATAATATTAAGTTGCACCACAAGTATACAGTCATCCTATTATTTCATACAAGCTTTGAAATAATTGTTTGTTGAAAAGAAAACATGTCACCCAATATTTAATTTGTTTGTGGCTGAAGTTGGGTTTTCTTGGCTTTATGAGTTGTTTGAGCTTGATTTTATATATGTAGGAATTCTAATGAATGATATAAACAACTCAATATAAATTATTAATTTTGATCACACCTGCTGGTCGTCATAATTTGAAGAAATGTTTTTCCTTGGCTAGTGATTTTGATGGGTTGCCTATGCTTTACACAATCTGATTGGGTAATTTATGATTTGCTACCTTGTCAGTGAGTGACATCTGTTCTTTAGAATTACCCACACTCAGCACTTCGTACAGCTAGAAGAGTTGTTGAGTATCTATTTAAACTGATTTAGATGTTTGTATGATAGACCTGCTGAAGTTAGATATGTTTGAGATGCTTTTGTTCTTCAAATGTTTATTCAAATTGATTTAGATGCTTGTGTTACAGACTTGAGGAAGTTGGATGATTATGAGAAGCGTGAATTGATGTATGAGGTAAAAACCTTCAATCATCTGCCAACCTGCTACCTACACTATTTGGTCAAAAATGACTGCAACTAATACTTCTGACAATTTACATGAAGCCCCTGTAGAATTAAGTTTTTTTCTTGTTTAATTCTCCGTTTTTTGAGTTAAAATCAAAAGTTTTTATACCACATGCCATTGTTTGCCTTTATGTGGTAATTTGTTGGTCAGTTGGTGATCCTTTCATGCATTTAGGGCCAAGCTGAAAAGGTTCAAATGGAAAAGAAAGAAGACGAAGACGAGGAAGATGAAGATGAAGAACTAGAAGAACCTGATGATGAATATGATGATGGAGATTATAATCAGGTTCCCTCAGCAAACACAGGGTCCTGTGTATATCTATTGATTTTGCATCAGCTTTTTTCTTGCTCTTGAGTAGCTTTGATGATTCAGGATTGTAGCATTCTTTGCCAGCCTCAGCTATCCCCATGATATAATAACATCTCATTTCTATGCCATATAGGCAAACTTATTATGCCATCACCACCAAGAATGGTCAAGAAATAGATGTAAATGGTACTAGGAAAATTGAGACTCCATTTGAACAAGATTTTTTTTACGGAAGGTATTCCATTCCAGCCTGTAAATTAATTCCATTTAGATGGACTCTCTGACGAAGACTGTCTCCATGATTGTCAAGTTAAATGATTGCATGATCTAAAGAATTTAAATGGATAATCGCTATATGTGGCTCATAATAAGGGAGTCTCCAGCTAGTTTTTGAATGATTGAAAAATAACATAACATATGTGTTGCATCTCTTTTGACAAATAACATAACATTGGAAAAGTTTGAGAGTTTAGTTTTTGAATCAGCTTCTACAAATAGGTGGCCTTGTTTTATGTGTAGACAGCGCTCTAGCATCTTTAATGAATTTGTTTATCCCCTATTGGAGCAGATGTAGCGTGCCATTGGTAGGACATTTGCAACTTCCCAGTTGCCTGCAGGAACTCCAATTAAGTAGCACTATGAGAAATTTTGTTGAAAAATATAATATTTAAGTTGCTAATTTGTACAACTAAAGTTCACTCATTAGCTATCTAAAGTTGAGCATATATTATGAGATGGGAAATATTACGATTCTGTGTGGATTCTAGTTTCATATGAAATAATGTAAGAGATCAGTTCAAATAGGCTTGTGCATCAGTAAAAAGCTTCTTGATGTTTGTTAGAGGGGCTAATGTTTTTGTATGTGACGCTATACACACCTAACTTGTGCATTCTTAAAAGGCTTCATGATAAACTTATATGTTGGCAAGTAAATGTTTTAACAAACTGTTATCCACTCTATGATCTCGCAGAACATTGATTTTGATGATGATGAAGACGATTATAACATGGAGGATGACAATGCTGGTATGCATCTTTTCTCAAACTTGAATAGTTTCACCCACTTCTGTTGATGGTACACAACTTTTTCTCTTTTTTTTCTTGGCAGATGCTAATACTTTGTAATCTTGCAGATGAGGCTGTATATTAGTTGCCTTGCCGAGAACATTGATGTGTCTTTCTCTGTTAAGCAGTTTGCAAGTTTAGCAAACTGGACCGTATTTGCAATGGTCGTTGTCAAGTGCACTTGGGAATTTTCAGGCTCCATAGACATACAGCAAGTGCTGCTTTTTGGTAATTCCCTTTTTGTAATATTGACTATTATGCAATATTTTCTTGATTGAAAGATGCTGCAGAAAATGATGTGAGCTCAAGGAAATGGATATTTGATTCTACATTTTATTTACATGAGAATCAAGATTGCTTGAGACACAAGACTTCTGAGCATATGAATTTTGATGTGGTTTCAAGCATCCAAAGGGGAAAGCTCTGTTCAACCTTGTGACATAATATATATTCAGGATTTGTTTGAGTTACGTTGTGATGTGTTTTTATTCCATTTTAAACTTAGTCATGGACCGAGTAATCCTTGGAAATCATGTTGACTCGATCAGGATCATAAATTAAATTAGCTGAAAAGCATATGACACCGCAAATAAGGTGATGCAATCTGACAATACCTGCCTCAGCTTTTCACCCTTTGACATGTCACAATTTTAGTCACAAAAAAAGGTGGCATGGAGGAAAGGAAGGCTGGGTGGTCAGAGTCAGACTCACCGCTGCCAAAATATTTGTGTTTTTACGAGTTTTTTTCCACATTGAGGAAAAATATTTCTCAAAATATCACAGCTTAAACGGCAGCGCAGGTCACAGCTGCCTCTTTTTTTTTTCTACACATCAAATCAGTGACACACACACACACACACACACACGGGGAGGGAGAGGGAGAGAGAGAGAGAGAGAGAGAGAGAGAGAGAGGAGTGTAATAGTATCAAAGACGGATGATAATGCCGCCCCCCTCCATCGGAGAACATTCTCACATCTGTAATTTTCTTTTATATGCAACCAGATATTTTACTAGACCTGGAAGTTGCCACGTGGAATTATTGAACTGGCTGGTGAAGAATATACCACCACGTGTCTTCATATGGTGCGAGTTTTCCAAAAAAGAAATAATAATAATAAAAAAAGCGAGTGAGAAGGAGGAGAACGTGAAGGGCACTCATTGAATCATGTAGAAATGTAGGGAGGAGATTCAATGAGAAAGCAAGTCACCACATCATCAATCACACCCTTGATTTGGGGCCCACTAATTATGCTCTCTCTCCCTGTCTCGCTTTGAAAGCACTATAAATACCTCCCTTCTTTGAACCAAAAACTTTTAAAATAGAAGAGAAGCTAAAACATAAGGGAGAAAAATTCGGAAGGAAAAACAAAAGAAAGAAGAAATCAACGGTAGTTATTTGTTGATCGAAAATGTCGTGGCAAACATACGTTGATGATCACCTGATGTGCGACATCGAGGGTAACCGTCTGACGGCTGCCGCCATCATCGGCCAAGATGGCAGTGTGTGGGCTCAGAGCGCCACTTTCCCTCAGGTGGTCTTTTCTTGATCTGTTTTGTTTTGTTAAATTGCGTTGTCTGTCTCAATATAATTTAGATTGAGATTTTATCGGATCTGATTCATTACTCTTATTTAATCACAATTATTTCCTTCCTTTGTTTCTCGTTTGGATTGATCATTGGTTGTTGTGTTTGATTTAACTAGGAATGATGGATTATTTAAGGATCTGGCTTTTTCTAGTTTTAAATTTTTGAGAGATTTAGTTTTTTTTTTAATCCTTTTTTGTTGCAAATTGCAATCAACTATTGAAATGTGATGCTTTTGTTGTCATTCAATATTATTATTAACCTTTCTTTGGTTTTCTTGATTCAAGAGAACAAAATCAGTTAATTGTTTAAAGATGGATTTTTTTTTTTGGTAAAATGCTGCATTTGGCAATCAGTTTGTGATTGGCTCTGACTTTTAAGGATATGAAAAGCGCCCCATTAGCTGTAGGAAATGGTTTATGATAATAATGTATATATTGTAAGTGGATGCGCGTTGTCAGAGTTAAATGGATTGTCAACCTGGTTTTGCTTTTCATGTCATTCTTAAAAGGATGATTTGAATCTTTGTTCTGATTTGTTGTGTATGAACATTCCCATGCAGTGAGAATGTTAGCTGATATGCTATGTGATGTCTCTCTCTCTCTCTCTCTCTCTCTTTTCTATGATTTTTCTGAGCTTGTATTTAATGGTGTGCGATTGGACCTGCAAAAAACATTTTGCTATCATTTTATTAATTCTTTAACCATTGTTTGTAATGTGAATACAGAGTTTCGATTGTGCTATTCTTTTGAATTTATTGTCACTATTTCTTCTGTTGTCGAATGCCCTTTTCTTGCTGGATATGGTTTCAACTAGTTGATAAGTTGGAGTGGTATCGTCAGCTTTCTTTTCCTGTTTCATGTGTCATTGACCAAAAGATTTATCACTGGTTGTTTATAGTATAAGCCTGAGGAGATTTCTGCCATCATGAAAGATTTTGATGAACCTGGATCTCTAGCCCCAACTGGGTTGCACATTGGTGGCACAAAGTACATGGTGATCCAGGGAGAGCCTGGAGCTGTGATTCGTGGAAAGAAGGTACGACATTATTTCTCATTTCTAATGCTAGGTTCTCATTCACCATGAGATAATTCAGTAATTGATATTATTTTTTCTTTCATACTTGCCGTGATTTAGCATGATTCATATTGTTGCCTAGATTTAGCCATTTAAAGTAGTGACAATTGTGTAGTCATTTAATGGATGACATGGGCTGGTGTCAACTTTACGAGGATGCTTTAAGTTGTGGAATATTATTGTGTAACACATGACAAAAAGGGTAATGCTGGTGTCCCAAGATAAAGGCCTTTTACTTTGAATCTATAATCGTATTTAATGCTTAAAATAATTCGTACAAATCTTTAAGTTTATGCTTGTTGCTTTATCATGATTAATGTGCTTATGGGGTTTGATCTTTTCACTTTCCATTTTCTTAACTCAAGGATTCGTTCCATAAGACTGTTCGTAATGCTTTTCTGCTATTGATGATGTTAAGAACTTTCCCTCCGTTAACTCATTGTCTTGAAATTCATTACTCCAACTCCTTGAATGAATAATACTAAATCTAATAGAATTTAATTTTTTGACTACCTATGCAAGTCCTTACTACTTTGGTCGTATTTTCCCAGTCTTTTTCATTAAGCCTATTTTCCCGGTCTTTATTCAAAATTCTAGAAATATTGAAGGCTGACCTAATCTGGTTTAGCTGTGGCTTGCAGAAACCAATTTGTAAGGACAAATTGGATTGAAATTCTTGAATGTTATTAAACATGTGCTATGATCAGGGGAAGTAACTTCATCTTTCACATCTCAACGTTGTTGCGTCATGCATTTTTCAGGGTTCTGGTGGCATCACTGTGAAGAAAACCGCCCAAGCTCTTATTTTTGGTATTTATGATGAGCCATTGACTCCAGGACAGTGTAACATGATAGTTGAGAGGTTGGGTGATTACCTCCTTGATCAGGGCCTGTAGATCCCGTCTCAAGATTGTGGTTTGAGAATGCTGTTTTTTTATTTGGGCTTGCATCTAGCCATAAACTAGCATTAATGATTTTGCTGCGAAATAATGGTTTGGGGACGGTGACAGTGATTTATATTTTTGATCTTTCTTCTTTATTCTTGTTTTCTTAAAATATATGTATTCATGATCATCTATGCTATATGCTAGCTTGAATCAAGTTTGCCATCTCTAAAGCAAAATGCCAGTTGGATTTGTTTTGTATCAAGATAATTGTATTTTTTATATATATATTCAAAGAAGTTTGGTATTTATATGCACATAAACGACTTTGTGCGAATTCAGGAATAAATTAGATTATTGGAACATGTTATGACGTGGTTTATATCAATTTTTTTTATGTAAAAAAATATCTAAATATTTATAACTTGTTTTATAATAATAATAAAAACTAATCATAAATTCAAAATATGATACATATTAAGATACAATGATATATTAGATTGATCCAGGTTAATCTGTTAAATTTTTAACTTAAAAATCTTAATAATTTTATAAAAATAAATTAAAATAAATTATAAAAGTCAATTTTTAATCAACATAATTTTGTAGGATGAAATTAAAAAAATATATTAAATTAATTTTTCTTACCTGGATCAACTTGCCAAACTAATAAGTCGGGTAATGAGATTAGGATAATCTAATGGAAAGTAAATATAAAAATAAATTATGAAGTTCAATTTCCAACTAACTTAATATTGAAGGATGAAATAAAGAAAATAAATTAAAAAAAACAAAAAAAAAAGTCAACATGGGCTAACTTATTAAACTTGCGACCTAAGTTATATGACCAAAATAACTTTATAAAAATCAAATAAAAAAATGACAACGCTCAATTTCCAACATATACAATGTTGAAGGTTGAAATTGAGAGAAAACAAACACTAAATCCATTAGTTCAGGGTAATTTTATAGAAAAAAATGAAAAAACTACGAAGTCTAATTCTTGAATAATCTAATATTGAAGGATGAAATTAAAAAAACTAAATAAAAAGAACAAGATTGAGTTATTGGATGTTGAAATTAAAAAAAAAAGATATTCAATTAAAAAATAACTAAAAAATAAATTGAGTTAACCTAGGTTAATCTACAAAATCGTGACTAAGGTTATGGAATTAAGATAACTCTATAGAAAACAAATTGAAGAAAATTATCAAGCTCAATTTAAAAAATACTCAATTAAAAAAAGAACCCAAAAAATTAATAGAGCTAACCTGATGAAATAAAAAAAATCAATTAGAAAAAATAGCCCAAACAAATGACTCAAATCAACCCGGGTTGACCTATTAAAATTTCAATCTGGGTTATGAGATTGAGATATATTCATATAAAGCAATAA
Source organism: Populus simonii (assembly GCA_007827005.2). Taxonomy (NCBI): domain Eukaryota; kingdom Viridiplantae; phylum Streptophyta; class Magnoliopsida; order Malpighiales; family Salicaceae; genus Populus; species Populus simonii. The sequence continues at coordinate 6,400,296 of CM017466.2, forward strand.
AAAAAACAAAACCCTATTTCTAATAGATCTAATATTGAAGGTTGAAATTGAGAAAAAAATAAATAAATCCATAAGATAGATATATAACCGAACATAAAGGAAATAATTTTTTTTTGCAAAGCTTAATTTCTAAAACAACCTAATATTAAAGTACACATTTCTTACAAAAAAAAAATTAGATTGGTGGAGGGTGAAATTGAAAAATAAAACTCAAAACATAAAATACTATTCTAATAAATTTTGTAGGTGTGGCTCAATTTAGGCACCCTTTAATGTTTTGTTAATAATGTTCCTCTAAAGTAGGATGTTTGGTTGATCAATCATTAAATTATGGAGGGCCAAGAGAAACTATTGAATATATTTTATAGACTAATCCTAACGCATGCATAGCTGTTAGACCTTACCTGACGAATTGTGTAAATCCCGAGTTAAAAATAAATTTAACTTAAAAATAAAATGGGTTGAATTAAGATTTAGAAAAGTAAAATAAAATAAATAAAATAAAATGGTAAGACACTTGTTAAGAGAGGAGAAAAATCAATTAGAATAATGGGAAAAAAATAAGGTCACATTTGAAAATAACCAAAACACATTAATATAAAACACATTTCTCTCTCTTACGGCCGGCACCAGCAGAGGTAGAGAAGAGGAGAGAAAAACATGATTTTATTCAAAACAATTATAAGGAAAATCAATAGAAAACCAAAGGGACTAAAGGGAGTGTGAGAGAATTACTCACCACCGCACCTTAAAGATTTATACCAGAGAAAAAGAGAAGGAAACCAAGGGGAAACACTGCACTGTGGATGACAGCAAAAATAAAAAGAAGAGGGACTCAAGTTTTTTTTGACTGGTTAGGATTCAAAGATTAGATTATCATTCGATAAGGAATTCTAAATCTAATCTAGCAATTTCATTCAAAATGAATAACAATTGAGGTGGAAATCATGAATTTAATGTTAAGGTTTATGATGGAATTTTAGGGAAACTATAAATTGACTATAAATTGATCAATATGGGTTAGATTATGTTGTATTGGATGTTAAATTAAAAACAAATAAAGAAGAAAATCATAATCATGTGGCCTTTAAGACTCAATGGCCGACCAATGAAGGATTAATTGAATGAAATAGAATTGTGTTTAAGTAAGCAAAATTATGATAAATTAGTGTGTAATTGTGTTGAGGAAAATGATTCTTAAAAGAATTAAGTTAGATTATAAAGTGTGCTTAAAATGCTATAATGTTGAGAAATTTAGAATTGAGGAAAATTGATGCCTTTAGAGGTGAAGGATCATTGTGTGGTGTTGACTTCTCATGTAAGGAAGAGTTGATTAAAATTTTAAGAATGAATTATGATAAGAAATTAGATAGTAGTGCCAACCAAAGAAGAAATATTAGAATGAAAATATAATTATGATTTACGATATATGAAATGTAGTATATTTGTAAATTATGTTAATGCATATGTTTTTCATGACGTGGTTTTAAGGATTTTAAATAAAACAAAATGGGATTGGTGAACCTTAGAAGGAAAACTGATCGTGCATAATTTGGAGTTATAAATCTCTAGATATAGGTGAAAATCTAATTCCTAAAACTACTGCCGATTGAATGAAAATTGCTTTCAATATTACATTTTCTTGATGGTAAGAAATTGATTAAATAGCTTTTTCTAATTAATGTACTCATAATCTCATTGATTTTTCTCTTCTTTAAGGGATATCAAATTTATTTACTTGACATGAAAGAATATTTATTTTACTTCGATGATCAACATATTTATAGGAATGGATGTATGGACCCTTGAATTGATTTAACGACATATCAATTTATTATTTTCATAATTATTATTTCTTGAATTTTTTATTCAAAACCCTCGTTCTTTCTCATTTCAATATATTATAGGACGATTAAACAAAATTTCTCTTAAGTTTGACCTGGTTTTCACGATCATACTACAAATTTATTTTGTTTTTGATAGTTAAGTCAAAATTATATTTTGATGGTTTCACTAACCGACCAATACCTGATGAAAAGAATGGGTAAAGTTGTTAAAGGTAGACCATTTTTTTTTAAAAAAAGTTGTTCCATTGTATTCTAAAAGTTTTTTGTTGATAAAGCTTGAAATCAAAAGAAGTTAAGTATTGGTGTTTAAAGATGGTGAATTTGTATGATTTGATGAGATATCTTGTTTACAAATTCAATTTTTATAGAATGCTTTACTTCTTTTGATTTTAAACCTTTTCTTTTCTTTTCTTTTCTTTTCTTTTATCTCACCTTAACCTTAGCCCCATTACAACCGAAAACTAAGACCTTTTAATTAATGTATTGCTTGTAATATTTTAGTAATGGAGATGAGATTGAAGAGCAAGCTTACAGTAAAACATATTTATTGATTGAATTAGAGAGATTTAAACACATAAATCTCAAATACGTGAGTGTTGGAGTGCATATCAACAATGAGAGGACATATCACTTAGGCATGACATAGATTTCATTTAAATCTCATTGATTAATTGAGTTTTGAAGTTCGCATGTAAACAAATTCATGAAAATTTATGTTTTTTTATCCTTATTGATTGTATTCTTGTTTATAATACATGTACTCTTGGACATTGATAGGAGATTAAGAAATTAGTCATAGTTATTTTATTTCTTTATTTATTTACACTTTGGACTTTCTTAAGTTTAATTTGATCTCTCATTTCTTGAAGACGAGTAAGAGCTAAGTATAGGGGTATATAATACAACTATATTATTCGATAGTTTTACCTATATTTACCTAGTATTTTGTTCATATTTTATATATAAAATGCCTTGATAATATTTATTTTATTTTTTGAAGACACTTTTGGATGTGAGATTCGAAAAGGAGTAAATTGGAGATAAAATTCAGACCATGTTCCAACCCGTGTCGAATATTAGCAAATTTGTTGAAATGAAGTGATTCCAGTGAAATTAGAAAGCTAACATCCATACATTTCTATACATATATGGCAAGAAAAATAAAAAAAATAAAGAGCATAGAAATTGCAGCCTTCAAAGACAAGTCTAACATTCTGTTAATTTTGACATTCAGCCATTCCAAATTGAATATGTTGTGTTATAGAAGTCCATTTGAAGCAAACTCAATTTTGTTGGATTTCTAACTCAAAGACATGATTTGTTAGAAGAAACAAAGCTCATATGAGAGAGATATGATTTTTTTAAGATAACCTATAAATTCAACCAGCAGACAGGTTTTGTGAAGAAATAAATCCAACTTACTTAAATGTAGATTGTCTACTTTGGAAATGACAATTTTATTTTTTTTGAAAGATACAAATGGATTAGAGGGTTTTGGGGATTAGGGTTTCCTATCAAATAAAAAGAAAAAAAGAAAAAGAGGAGGCGAGCAAAAAGAAGAGGAAAACTCCACCCTTTTCTCCTATACCCAAAATTATGTTCTCATTTGTTCTCTTCATTAGTTTTTCGATAGACATGCAAGGCTAAGTTATTTTTCTTGGTTGAAAAGATACAAAAACCTTCAAATTTAAAAAATTGTAAGATCTATTATATATTTTCTTTTCAGTTTATATGATGAATATAAATGTTTTCCAATGCTTATTTACTATGATTGTTTAGTTTGATTATTAGAGCGAACTCTAAATTATTATTCTAAACCAATCTAATGCTAAGTTTGTTATCAAAATCGGAGTTGTGATATTTAAACTTGTGAAGCAACTAAGTTTAATAATTATAGCGGATCTATGTTGTTAATCTTGGGGAAAATATTCAACTATATCGAACATAAATTGTAGACAATTATGTTGTCTAGGTTTATCATCCTATCTAGTTCCTAAGGTTGCTATTGAATTAAATTACTAGTGCAGACACTATGGTTATTTAATGTTTATAGTTAGTTATACTAAAGATTGGTTAACTAACTAATGTTAAGAAAAGATAGATATTCAGAATATAAATTGACGTATCATTTTAATGATCAATTTTGATTTCCATAGGTGAATGTTTACTTGAAATCTAGGTTTTTTTTTCTTAATAAGTTTTGGATTTATTTAATTTAGCTTGATTATTTTATTCTGTTTACCATAGCATAACCTAGATAACCTTGAAACCCCTCAACTTTGAATCATCTAGCATAAAGATCTGAACTAGATCTTTCTTGTGGGATCAACCCCATGCCTACTCTATACTATTTTATTTGTTAAAGCTAGGGTAATTAATTTGTGTGACCGCGACATCGTAGCACTCACTTAAACTCAGCCAAGCGCTGAACCCAAGCATATAGAGATATTTTCTCTCTGATCAAGTCAAAAATATTTTCCCTCTGATCAAGTTAGAGATATTTTCTCTTTGAACAAGTCAGAGATATTTTTTTCTCTTTGACAAATGAGATGATGGGCTTTAGAGACTAATTGGAATACTTAAAAAGAGGGTTCTCAATCTCTCTTCTCCATGACGTATTTATTTTTAGTGTATCTATCTAAAATATCATGGTATTTTCTCTCAAAAAAAAATACTTACTTAAGCATTAGAGAGTCCTCAAGCTCACAAAAAGGACCTTTTGCAAGTATCAAACACCAACCAGTAGCCACTTTGGCAAAAAAGAATGGATTAAGTTATTAAAATCAAAAAATTAACCGATTATCCAATACATTAGCCTTATTCTCAAGCTACTTGGATTTTCTAGGACATCATCAAAAAGTTATAAGGAATTTACAATGGTCTTTCAAAGGGTCAAACCCTTAACATTACGATTAAGGGACCTAGTATTGAGAACTCTGAGATCAACAAGAAAGAACCTTAAAAGGTTGGGTTAGAAACGCTCATTCAAAATCATGAATATGTTTTCTTTTATTAAAGAATTATGAAGATGTTAGGCCACTCTTATCGGAGGGATGAAGTTGTCAAAGCTCTCAAACTCTAAAGACTTAAGGAAGTATTGTGTAATAAATTTGGGGGTTGATTTTGACCAGAGATTAAAGAGTGGCTAAAAAAAATAAAGTGAATAGTACAAAAAAATGTTTATAAAAATAGGGTGACATGGACGGTGGATGTTCACTAGTCCATGAAAGTTCAACACATTGCATAACAAGTTTTGAATTTTAAAGTCATGATTAAGTTTTCAGTCAAAATAGACAAGATCTATTCAAAATTAAATTCAAATCTATTTAAAATTCTAATCCTTTAAAATTTAAATATATTTAAAATGATAATCCTTTAGTTATTATTATAAATTGAATAAGGTAGTGGTATTTGGATTCATACAGAAAAGTCTTTAATTAAGTTGATTTAGTTCTTGGAGGCTTAGGCTATTTGGAACCTATCTAGAAACTTTTATTTTATAGAAAATCACTCTACCCATATGTAGTATGATCTTTATTTTACTTTACAACTATTTAAAAATTACATTTTGCATCCTAAAGTTTGAAGGTTGGTAACACTTTACATCCACAAGAGTAAGCTCAAAAAGAAAAGTCAACAAAATTACAAGACTACCTTTATATTTCAAATAACAACTAGCGAGCCTTTGAAGCCTAAAAATAATAAAAATAAAAGACTGGCATTCTTTACTAAGCAAAACATCCTAAAACCTCCCCATCATCAATCCTAACATACCCTCCCTCATTTTCACCATAATTCCATCAAATAAACCTGTCACAATTCCACAAGCCACGCAAATAATTTTTAGTATAACTCATTACCTACATTTCTTTTCTCCTTTACACCATAATTCTATCAAATAAACCTGTTAAAATTCCACAATCTACACAACCAACCAATTATCACCATAACTCATCAACAACATTTCATTTCCCTTTTTCACCCTAATACAACATAAACATTAATTAGATGTATCATTCATCTATAAAGTAGTTCTTTAAGGCCACATGGATGAAGGGTATATAGTTTATGGCCACCTTACTAGTAACCTAAATAATCTTCCACTAGTTTACCTAGCACACCAAACAGATTTCATTTTGCTCAAGTCCTTATACCACTTGGCAAATTTAGAATAGGTTAAGAAAAAATAATTTACAAAAGCAAGTCAATGCATTGGAGTCATTTATTACAAAATGTTGAAATCCTATAAATCATATTGTTTTGCGACTAAATTTTTGGTCATAGAACTAATTATATCAAACCAAATATTTGGGAGAAATGGATGGGGAAACAATAAGCTATCCAAGCAACATGTGAACTTCACCACCTGCAACTATATAACTAGGAAATGTGAATACCCTTAATAGTGTTATCTTACAAATATCTGGTAGAGTAACATATGTGTTTGACTGATTGATAAAAAAAAATTAAAACTACAAAGTTCATATACCTTGAGACATGGTGAGAGAGTGAAAATTATAATGAAAATTATAATGAAGCACCAAAGGCATGACTCCCAACTTCATGGTGAGCAAAGTCTTAAAATTTGATTCTTTATAGCCAAAGCGAGCTTCAAATTGTCATGTTTATCCTAGATGTATCCATTCATAAAACCTCATGAGCCTTCCTGTAATACCTGTTTATGAAGGATGCATGTAAGGAAGAATTACTAAAATCATAAGGAAAATAGATAATCCATTTTTTTGGAAAAAGAAAACACAAGGTCTGTCTGTACTATTGATACGAACTTAGAGGGTAAGAACCCTAGAACCCATGATCAAGATTGAACAAAACCTAAGAAAGCTAAATTCAAATTGAAAAGAACTCAATCCAATAATTATCTAAACCAAGGAACCGTAGTTATTGGATGAAAACACCAACTCGTTGATTACAAAAAATCAAGAACTAGAATTATAAGGATGAATATCACAAATAAGTAATCTTTGATAAGTTATAAAGAGTTTAATAAAGAACCAAGAGTATGAGCAACCTTGCACATATAATATTATTTATAAAATTCAAAATACAAAAAAAAAACTATAAATACAAGCTATATAACCCTATATAATAAGTAAAAACATACTAAGGCTAGAAAAAAAAAAGTTCTAAATAAAATATGAAAAATAATCCTAAATCATATAGGAAAATATTGCAAATCTAAAATAGTAACTTCTAGGCTTTATCCTAAGGCCTTTTCGATGTCTAATCACTATGAAGTTTAACCCTATATAAAACAAGGCCTTTAGAATATATTTACAAAATTATAGTTGATCAAATGGTTAAATCAAAAGTTATGTTCATTCACATAAAATTGCATATTAGAAAAATATGTCTAATCCACATATAAGTAGTTAAACAGGTTGAATCCATAAGTCTTGTAGAAAATAAAGCGCAAATATCTTGAATTAGCCTATTGAATGCCTTTTAAATCTTTTTATATATTGACCTTATAATAGGTACAATTAGCACATGTAATGGATCATGTGATGTTGCTTGATAATTCTCATAATTTTACCCTTCGGGTTCATATCAATTATCATTATTAACCCTAGAAAATCCATTAATACTAGGAAATTGAGGGAATGAAAGGAAAATTTAAGATGTCCCTTGGAGAAGTTGGAACACCATATTGACAAAATTATAGGACACAATGGGGTATAAAAGAAACCTTAATAATACAATCCAAATTTGAAACCCATGCATAACTAATTTTTTATTTTCTATCTGCATGTTTAGAACCAAATCACATGTGAAATTAAATTCAATTCTACAAGTGATTTTAGTTCAATTGATATAACTTGTTATAATTTTTATATTTGGAATAAAATATTAAATCATACAATTACATTCAATTATATTATTTGGACTTCATGTGGAATTGAATTGAATTAGCAATCTTGATTATTTTGCTTTTAATTCAGAATTGCATGATACACTTTTAGAAGCATAGCTTTTCTAGATATCCAAAAATATTTCAATAAGATTATAATGATCTATTATCCATTCACTTACTTCAGAAAAAATTGATCCCCAAATATTATTTTAGCATTGTTGCCGTTGAAAAAAATAAGGTTAAGTATTTTTCTTGAATTTACGTTTGAAAGAAAAGTACACAATAAAATGATGTATTTTAAGCTGGATGTGTATCCAAACAAAACTAATTCACAATGCCTCTATATTTGAACACATTAAAGTATAACAGCGCAATCTCTGCTGGAGATTCAATCACTATCACCCCAGCTTCCCAAAATGGTTACACCTTAGATTATGTTCTTGTCCACCATCTCAACCGCTATGACTGGGTCCATCATATAATACCCTTCTGTCATATTCACCTCTTTCAACTCAACTTTAAAGTACCTTGCAAATTTCTTCCAGTAAACCTGCGCAATGAAATATAGGGAACATTTAGCATTGTTGCTCCAAGTGACTAAATCATTATGTAGATGTATATAATGTCAGTAAATTCAAGCTACAATAATTCCCTTAATTTATTATTGTATCTTGGATAATAATAATAATAATGAAGTTTGCTTATATTTTGTTTTAATCCAGGCCCTGACCAACACCTATTCTTCTATGTGATCTTGCAAAGCAGGAACATTTTCTACTTTATGATTTCTTTGTTTTCAATCCATTAACGCTACAAATTACATAATTCTTACAAAATTAGCAAGCATATATGAAGAAAAACATAAATTCTTACTCTATCATTGTATATTGGATAATAGTAAAGAGAAGTTGTAGGGTTTTTAAAAGAGAAGAAATAGGGATATTTTTTATTTGAAATTACAGTAGCAAATCTAAGAGTTTCCCTTTGATTTGTTTTTGCTTATTTCTCATGTCTTGAATTCTATTTAAAATTCAAATTAATAATCTCAAAAGAATTCTAAACACAAGAATTAATTTAAATAGCCTATAAAAATTGTAGCATTCAAAGACAAATGACCTTGGTCCATATAATTTTCCCATCATAAAATGCATATTTAATATGGAACTGCTTTAAATAATAGAAACCTGATAATTTAGTTATTTTCGTATACACCAGAGAAATAATAACAGGCAATAATACAAAACTCATAGAGATATGACAAACCTGTATATATCACTCAAGGATGATAGGCATGCTTTGATCATAAAATGAAACGAGGCACACAAGATTTGAAAGAGGCTTATATTTGAAGTATGAAATCCAAAATATGATAATTAAACATATATACAAGGGAATAATATATTTGAACGAGGCTATAACTTTGTATTCCTAGTGCTTGGAAAATGAACATGCAATCACAAAGGTTACTAGCTATTGAACTATTACTTACATTCAGAATGTAGAGCTCGAAGACATTGGACCTTAAATACAATGAATCCTAAGATTCAGGAGACTGTAGCTAATTTGAACAAATTTTATAATGTTTAATCAATAATTACACACAAATTGAATAATGAATTAAATATTAGGGTTCTATGAATACCAACCCTAATTTTTTTAATTTGTGGGGTTTTTCATAAAAACTTAATTAATTGCTTCCCCACTCTCTAAAATGTGTTTGGGAGTTTGAAATTTATTGACTCAACAAAAAAACTCAAACTGTTTAGGTCTATTATAACTTTAGGATTTACGTTTGAAATTTTAAGCAATAGATTTAATAATTTTTGTTAAATCGAGGAAACATAACCTATATTCTAATGATTTAACAATAACAAAACACACTACTAGCATATTTCAAAATCTTGATTCAAGAAAATAATGTAAACCTCGTGATCATGTGGTCACGCAACCCATACATAAAGATAACAATTCTCAGAAAGTCAAGTAAATCAGGTTTGATAGAAGTGTGACACAAAGATAACTTGTACCTGGGCACCAACACTATTGAAAATGAAAACCCCCACCCAACGAATATTAATTCGTGAACGAGAAGTATAAGGATGACGCCACGAAGTCAATTGTTTTTCGATAAGTCATTTTTTAGTTCTTTAGAGAACCAAGAAAGGGAGATTATCCCATCAACACACAACAAGTGCGGCAAAAAAAGTTTATTGATCTAAAAATTATGTAACCCTTACATGTCTGATTATGCCTTTATTTATACTAACTCTAGACTGAAACAAACCCTAATGAACCCCTTATGTGGACTTATTCTCAGCTCATTTACAATTAAACCTAAATAATAGAAATTAAACCCTAAACTAAGAAGAAAATAATAATAACAATAATAAATCTGAATTTAATATCCTAAATATAATAGGATCAGATGTGTTGCCCTATAGAAGTCCCATATAAGCTAGGAGAAATCTGATTTGAAAAATTAGTGCTGTCATCCCCTTTAGGTCCTTGATTAGCTTGAATTTCCTTGTTTAACTTGGACAAAAAAAAAAAAACAAAATTTCTCATTTGTTGCTGATTTAATTACTTTCCTTCCTAGTCTAGGAAAAGCATTAAACAATCTTTCCCTCTTTAGGGATCAGATTTGCCGAAACTTCTTTGATTGTTTAGGAAAATAAATTGTTGACTTTTTATCCTTGTATCATTAGGAAAAACAAGCCTAACAAGGCTAGTATGCAGCCGGACACGTCAGCCCGTTGTTTTACATGAATTGGGCTCTTCTTGGACCTAAATTAGATGAATTAGAGGTTGTCATTCATGCTCCTCAGATGTACCAAGCTTCTCTAGGTCCATCTTACTCCATATATTTTGTACAAATACATTCAATGCTTTTTTAAGCACCTTTGCCCTAGCTCTTATGATTAGCCTAATTGGCACCTCAAATGGGTCGTTGACATGATTATCCTTGGTGTTGGGTTGATCCTCATCATCAAGAAAAGAATTGAACATACCTTTTGTTGTTGAGTTCTAGACGAGAAATCAATTCTAACACCAAAACATGAGAAGAGAAAGTGATATAAAAGGTGTTTAAAGGAGAATTTGTGTTTGATTTTTCCTTCTAGATTTATGTTTGATGGAGAAAGTGATAGAAAGAACGTGAGAGAGGAGATAAGGTAAGGTTGAAGAGAGAGGATGAGTGGTGTGGTAATGGTAGATTTATATATATATATATATATATATATATATATATATATATATATATATATATAAGGGCATTATGGTCATTTCATCAAATTTCAAAATATGCTTTGATCTAGGATTCAAAGTGTAATGTATAAAAAAAAAATTAGTTGCAAAGTGAAATAAAAACAAACTACATGATGATCAGGGTAATTTTCCCTATATTTTATTTAGATCCAACTTCTTTGTAATTCAATATTTTTTAATTAAATAAAAATTTTCAATTTCATGTTTTAATTTTTAGATTTGTTACAAAATGATACTAGAGCCTGGTAAAATAGCCAACATGAAACAACAACAAAAGAAACAACAACAATAACAATCTCATCTTAGAAGAGCATCTTCAACAATTGCAAAAAATATCTAGCAAGGTGGGCTCGTTAGCAAAATTACTAGGAAAAAGGCCTATTGAGTCTCACCCCGAACATCCTTATAATTTCGGTTAATAACCATCACTGTGCAAAACCAGATTAGCTTGGGGATTAATATATTCAATTAAGAGGAATGAAATTGGATTTTCTATAAGGATGACATAATTAGTCAGGTATACAAAGAAAATTAATTTTTTAATCATCACAACACTCCCTCGTAACACAAATATATTCATGGCTAGTTTTCATATGGAAAGGTAGGCCATATATTGTATGGTTTCAGGAGATGGAGGAAATTGGAACTATCACCAGCTAGGAATCATTCGTGAATGCCTTACAGATTGGATTTGGGACATCTTAGCTATAATGATTTTATGGAAGCTCTTATTAACTTGAGACAGACTTCATTTGGTTAAAAATTACTCACTTTGAAATAATTTCAAACGGAGTTAGAGGTCTTTCAAATTCTTACTATTTAAGTTGTTTCCTGTGAAGACTAAATGAGGAGATTAAGAATTGGGTTAGGATGCTAAATCCTTAAAATCTAGTGGTTGTTTATGGGCTTTCCTGGATGCAAAAGGAGAACATTTTGGTGGTAAGAAGAAGTTGAAAGCCTGCCTAGAACTGATTTCAAATCCAACTTATCACTTCAGAAATTATCATCGATCCAGTTGAAGGAAAAGAGGGAGAAAGAAGGGTTTGTTTTTTAAATGCAACAAAAAGTGGAACCTAAGCCATAAAAATGTGAGGTCCAAAATTGTTCGTAATTGAAATAGTTGGTGAGGAAGATGAAGGATGATGTTTTCATATGCGACAACATGCCCTCTTGGTTTATAATTTCTTTTAAATATTGTTATTCTCGCGACTTTTCAAAGAACCAAACCTTTGACAAAACAAAAGGGTGTTTATGATAAAAAGAAAAGAAAAGAAAAGAAAACCCTGTGACGGGGAGAGTGATTATATTAATTCCAAGTCCTGTTTAGTGCTCAACACGTGAGGAAGGTGTCCCGCAAGTCCAATACTGTGATCAAAGAAAAGTCCAATAAAGGCCATCCTCAAAATGCCCAAAGCCTCATTCCGAGAAGGTCAAAATGGGACTTTCCTATTAGTGTTGTTCGAATTTAGTCCATCCAAAACAACGATAATGCCATTGGAACGATGCCAAAAGAATGGAAACTCGGATTAATGTTCTAAATTTGACTACTTAAACAACACTTTCAAATTCTATTGTGACCAAATCCACGTGCACTTTTTTCAATATCCAATTAAAAAAGACCCAGCAGCAAGAACTAGATTACATTTGAACTGCAGACGGACATCATCCTGGATTAATACTTAGTTTATGAAGATGCCATTTCCTGAAAGGTACTTGCTCTAAGAAAAGAAATCCTTTTGTTTCTCTTTTATCCCTTATGACCAAAGGTATTTGTGGGTCATCTCTCATGTATCTAGACTCAGTTCATTTATTTAATCCAATCATAAATAAATTATTTAAAATTAAGAGATTTCTAAAATTATTATTTCTCCCAATTTAATATGAGATTAATTTAAACTTTAGTGACTATAAAAAAAATCTCTTACCATCATATTATAAAATAAAATATTGTTTGATTTATGTCAATTAATTTAGGAATATTTAGTACATTAAAGTTTTAATTCATACGTGTTACCCTACAATTTTAATAGAGGGATAATGATTATCTCAGGAAAAAAAATTAAGTATTAGCAACATGTTTGGTTGGATGGAATGGATCATATAATAATTACAATCATAATAAAAAAAAAGTAAATTATTACATTTCTATATTTGATTGTGTAATTTTTAAAATTATAATATAAAAGAGAATTGCAATAGTAATAACTCACTATATTGCAAGTGTTAGAAAAAAAAAAAAACAAACTACATGATTAAAAGAGGGATAATAATTATCTCAGAAAAAGAAAGTTAAGTATTCTAAAACATGTTTGGTTTCATATAATAATTACAATCATAATAAAAAATAATTAAAATATTACATTTCTATATGTGGTTGTGTAATTTTTAAAATTATAATATAAAAGAAAATTATTTAAAATTGTAAATGTTTTTTTTTTTTTACCAAGAACAAAGACTAAAAAATTCCAATTAAGGGCTAATTTATAAATAAAATATCGAGACTGAAATAAATTTCTAAGAATTACAAGGACTAAAATAAAACTTTGTTGAAATATATTATTAAAAGTTTGCAATCAAAGAAAGTAATGTAATAACCTTATTAATTTTATTAGATTATATCATATCATAATATAACATGATTTGTTTTATATAAAAAATACATTTCAAGGACGATGAAGGCAGAGCTGCTCAACCAAACACAATGCCGCTTCATGGTCTCGTAGGAAGAGAAACACATGGCAGCTCCATGGCCTCATAGGAAGAGACTCATGTAAAGACAACTAACTGCATAAAAACTTAAATCTTTCAATGCTTGAATCAGAAGAGGCATAATTGTTAATTAGAAGTCCATTTATGTTTAATCTTTCTTCCTTTTCTCCTGTTCAAATGTTAGGAAACTATTCCAAATTTATTACACAAATCCAAAGATAAAACAACTAAAACAACAAGGTTTTTTCACTATACACTCACACATAATCATTATTCACTGCAATAATATAATTATGTTCTTATCCTTAAAAAAACAATATAAATTGATATTGGAGATATTTTTATCTTTTTATATGTTCATTAATTATTTAACATTTATTTAGGGTATATTTGCTTTTTCAATATATTTTACAGTGTAAAATAATCTTATTACCCTCCAAGATATATATTTTTAGCTTGCTTCGCTTCGGGGGTGTTTTTTTCTTTTCAATTCTTGAAAGACAAATAAAAGACAAGTTTTTCATTGGCTTCAAAAAAATTGAAACATGCGTCCAAGGTTATTTCCGCCTTTTTATGATGGCTTTTATGTTAATTTCATGACAACCAAGGGCAATTTGATCTTTAAATGTCGGTTAATAAATTTTAAAAAATTCAAAAGTTAATGGCTCGTGCGGCGCCTCTCGATGGCTGATATAGAATTTTCATTGTATTGTTGGATGTGTCGTCGCGTTCTCTTTCTTCTGATAGGGCGCATGTCAATAATGGTGAGATAGTTTGTTGTCGGTGGACTTTTTTTCCTTTTTTTTCTCTCTCATCCCCCTAAAAATGCAGGTTTGTTTTTTTTTTATTTCAATTTTAGTCCTTATTCTTTTAATTTTTAATTTTTCTTTTTGACCTATTTGTAAAAGTTTTGTTTTGTTTTTATTTATTTATTTAGTCTTTTAATTCCAATTAGTCATATTTCATTATTTCTAATTTGGTTCTTGTTGCTTTAATTTCTGAATTTTTTCTTTGACCCTTTTATAAAAATTTTATTTATTTTCAATCTAATACTCAATTTTAATTTGTCATTTATAATATTTTTTAATTTGGTCATTCTTCTTTTAATTTCTTTTTTTTTTCCTTTTATCAAGGTTTTGGTTGTTTTTAATTTTACCCTTTAATCCAAGTTTGTTATTTTTTGTTTTTTTTTCTAATTTAGATGTTATACTTTTGATTTATTTGTCCTTTATCTTCTTCTTTTTTTTCAGTTAAACCCTCCAATGAAAGGATTGTTCTTGCTCTCTAATTTATTTTTTATCTTGATCTTCACCTTCATTTTTTTAATTGCTATTTTTTTATTTTAGATAATTTCGTGTAATTGATTTTTTTCCTCTATTTTATATTTCGGCATTTGATTTGTTGAGAATTGAATTTCTTGATTTTTTTTCATGTATGGTGCTTCTGGTCTATTGATTTCTATCACGGGTTTTAAAAGTTATCTATCATGTAGTTTCATATCCGACTTAGAGGTTGACCTGTGGCAAGTTCTAGGTCACAAATCAGGTGTGTTGACCCAATCACCTTAATCTCTCTCTCTTATATATATATATATATATATATATATATATATATATATATATATATATATATATATATAAACATGTAGAAAGACATCATTTAAAATAAAAGTTATAAAAAAATATCAACAGGTTTTGACTAGGTTTTTTTATAGCTAATTGGGTTGCGTGTCATTTAGGTTTTTTAACCAGATCATATCGAGTTAATTATCCTCATATTTATGTTGAAACCTAGCCCAACCTAGACCTTAAATCACCTAGGTCACTAGTCAAACCATTGGGTCAGGGCGGGTTTTAGAGCATTGATCTATTAGGTTATCCTGATCTCATTATTTTGGCTATAGGTTCAGAAAGGTAATACGGGGCTGACATCCTTTTTCTTTCACTTCTTTTATCATATATTATTTTTTTCTATTTTTATTTTTCATGTATGGTGCTTCTGGTCTAATGATCTGTATCACATGTTTTAAAAGTTATCTATCATGTAGTTTTCAAACCCAACACAACAAGGTAAAACATAGTTTGTTTTTTTTTAATAGAATTATTAAACTTAGAGGATTCTATGAGTTGGGTTGCGGGTTTGAAGAGTTAAGCCGTGAAATCCGGGTCAATCCAATATGTCACCGTCTCAATATACAAAAAAAGAAATATCATCTTGAATTTTTTTTTAAAGTTAAATAATTTTTTTATCAGTTATTCAGGTTGGTTATGGACCTGCCAGGTCGACCAGGTCACTTCATGGCAACTCTCACATGATTTAATTTGAAACTCGGACTAGACAAAAAAATTGAGTTGGGGAGGTTTTAAGGTTGACTCGTTAGACAAGAATTAATAACAATACCAAATAATTTCTCATGGCCTAAATATTTTTTTTTTACATTCAACAAGTTTTGATCTAACCTAGCGTATCGCAACCAATAAAGTACTAGTTTTTAAATAGAAACGACATACGTGCATATTTTAAACATTTTTTTATGGTATTTAAAAAAATACAAAAAAAAAAAGAGGCAACATAAGCAGGCGTTTTCTACAAAAATGGAAAACATCCTTTTTAGCTTTAGAAAATGGCCCAGTCTATTTCTATTATATATAATAAGGTGAGTTTCTAATATGTCTCTATATCTATATATCTAATTGTGTCAATTAAATCTCAAAATAAAATATCATTCTTTTATATATCCTCCCATCTATTTTACTAAAATTAAAAATAAAAAAAACCACATACCTTGCACATGATTTATTTTTAAGTAAAACTGATTCTTATTTTGAATAAGGTAAATGACTTGTATGTCCTCGTATCTTAAAGGTGGAGTTTAGTAAATTCTTATTTGTATAATTGTATCAATTATGCTCTTAATTTTAGTTAAGATATCCGAAATATGAAAATTTAAATAAAAACTTAGAAATTATGTGAAATTCACTTCAAGAAATTCAGTATTAGTAAATGATTTATCACAATTTTAGTTAGTTTTTTTATATAAAAGATATTATAATATCTTGAATATATGAGACAAACATGTATTATTAGGATTTAAGATTTATTTAAATATATTTGCCATATGTAAGAAAAAATAAATTATGTAATTGATTCTCATTTTTGGGTTATTAAGAGGAGATTTTTTAAAAAATAAATAAACTTAAAGTACACTTAATATGCCTAATTTATTAATTTAAATAGTGTGTTATGGTAAAAAGACATTTGAAGTTTGAATGAAAGGAGTATGTTCAAAAATTACACTACGAACGAAATCACGCCATTAATGAGGCATCAAAGATGTAATTTGTTGATCATAGCAAGCAATTTATAGTTTGTATGATCTTATAGTCTATAGGATATCAACTTACCTTAAATTTTTACCACATATAAAGTTCCATGTCTATTAAATAGTTTGATCATCTAATATTTTGCTTTAAGAAAGTATTTGTGACAAGAATATCCCTAAGACATCAAAAATATTTATAACTAAATATTTCATATAAAAATATTTGAAAAAAATATTTAAGATTCTTTAAAAAGATCATTTGAGATGCTAAACACTTTTATGTTTGGTAAGTTAAGATATCTCAAATTCTAGAAAATTTCACATATCATAGAACACTAGATTGTCTGCAAATAAGGCAACTCAATTTTCTACTAAAATAAGGGGAATTTAGATGCCAAGGTCTTTGGCATTGTGATTATTTTTAATTAGATATATACCCTTATCTTTTAGGTTGTCTAATATATCCTTATTTTTACTAATAATTACACATATTTTAAGTGGAACATTATATGTTTTTGAACTTGAATCATCAATATATATATATATAACCTAAATTTTACTTTTTTTAGAAGAAAAAAATTCCATCAAAAGTTTTTATAAAATAATTAAAATAAAAAAAAGATGAAAAACACAATTAGGGATAAAATAAGTCAAATAATGAATTTTGTAAAAAGCTAGGATTAGGCCAGAACAATTACGAAAGGTTCCAGAATAATTTTGAGGAACAATTAGAGATTTGATTGAAAAACAAATAAAGAAAAGGGTTGAAATTGGACCAATTTGCATGAATTAAAAGACTAAGGACCAAAATAAAATAAGTGAAAAATTTAGAGGTCTTATCAATTCAATTAAAGGCTTTATTAAAGAAAAAGAATAAGATTTAGAGTTAATTTGACCAAGAATAAAAGAATTAAAGGACTAAGGACTAAAACGAAAGGGCATTGAAATTAAAAGGGTCATATTATTTCTATCAAGGATATAATTGAAAGGAAATTTAAGATTAATGGTCAATTTGGCCAAAATTGCATGAATTACAGGACCAAGAATACATTGTAAAAGGCGTAAAATGTCAGGATCAAATCAAGTAGGATCAAGGGTGAAATTGAAAAGATTCAAAGTAAAAGGTTCAATTGTGGGATGAATTGAAAATTTACATAGAAAAAGGACTAAAACCAAAAATCACTAAAAATCCAGGACCAAATCAGATTATCCAAAATGACATCGTTTTGTTCCTAATCCAAAACCCTAAAATTACCCCAAGACATAAATGACGTCATCTTCTTTAAATGAAATAGAAACGATGTTATTTTGGTGACAACAACAATGTCTTCTTTTTCTTCCTCAAACCAGAAAGTACGAAAGTATGGGCGGGGAACCAGCTTTAAAGCATTTATTCGCATTGATTTCTTACCTATAAAAGACAAAGAACACACATATTCTCACCTATGACTTGTTACCTACAATTTCAAGCCAAAACCAATTTTTTTTAGCCCTTAAACTGCTAATAATACACACCATAACGTTTGCCTATACCATTCCAAAATATGCCAAGCATAAGGATATTTAGGTACTCTACTTGGCCAGCGAGTGAGAACAAACAAAAACTTAAAGGAACAGTTGTGATGGCTTCCTCAAGATCAATAGAGCTGATCTTATCAGCACAAAGACCTAGGGGCTCCTATTTTCATTTATAAAAAGGCTCCCTGGAACTCCTACTAGACTAGTAACAAGAAGGTAGAAGAGTGGAAAAAATAGGAAGAAAAAAAGGGAAAGAGAGAAAGAGAGAAAAGAAGAAAGAAAGGGAAACAAGAAAAGAGAGAAAATTGGAGAGAAAAAGAAGAGAGGATGGAGTAATAATAGAAAAGAAGAGATAAGAAAAAACTCTTGTAAAATAGAAACTTTGGACCTTCATCTTCTGCTACAAGGGAAACCTATCATAGCATCTCTTATAGACCTTATTAAGACAACTATTGACTCTAAAGGCATGCCCAAGAGGCCTTGGTAGTAATTTGCACACCACAACATCATTTCCAGTTGGCAAAACTAGTCCTCGTTTTGAAAAAGCAAAAACCAAGTATAGTGGAAAACTTCTTTCGATTAAGGCTTTTATGAGCATACTTATCAGGTTGGAGGAGTTCTAGGACAATGGAAAGAATCCTAGGAAATAGTAGAGACTCCAGAAGACTTTAATAACATTAAAAAATAGTTGCACCAGTTGGTTTTCTAAGCATACTCGAGGAACACTAGCAGCAACAACCATAACAATATCAGGTGAGCTTTTGGGCTTTTTCTCTTGTGCTAAATGTGCTAAATGTCTATCATTTGATCCTTTCGTAGTTGTTATGTGTTAGTGTAATTCGATTTAATAATTTTTGAAGATATGAAATACAAAAAGTTAGTTATCTATGGTAAAAATTAAATCAACCAAAATGAACATTTGTTGGAAGGTTGTTCCATGGTTGTGTTTTTATCATTCTTAGTTCATGTTTTATATTAATATCGGCAAAAGAAATCTAGTTGGGAACAAACAATCATGAAAAATAAAAGATCCTTACATTTTGTTTTTTTTTAAAAAAAAAAACCCATTCAAAAGATGTGTTTTAGGTTTTGTTAGGTGGTTTGAACTAGGTTTTGTCATTAGGGTTAGCAATGACGACCTTTCCATATTTTTTATTGCTATAAAAATTAAGAAACAAGGTGTATTAGGGCTCATACTAAACCAAAGAACTCTTTTGGAAGCAATGTATGGTTTTTAAATGGTGAAAGTTGATCCCATTCAAGCATGAAATGTTGTTTACATGGCATGGAAAGTTTCTTTTTCTTTTTTTTTGAATTGGTTTGGACATGAAATGTTAGGTGTGGGGATTTCACTTGAATCCTAAAGATGTTGATTTCCTAGGGTTCCAATCTATTGTTGTGGTTAGAAGGCATATGTGTCCTTTGATTTGGAGAACATGACAAGTTAGGGTTCATCCAATCTAGGGTTTTATAATCTAATTTAAGTTACTTAACTTGGAAATAATGTTTTAGCAACTTAAAGTTCAATTCTTTAAAGTTTCTTTATGCTTTAATTTTAATGTTGTTTTCTTTGCTTAGTTTATAAGAGTTTAGGCTAAGTATCCTTTTATTATAGTAAATGTGAAAATCATGAGGTAAATGCATGTTTTTTATTTTCTTAAATAATGCATGAACGAATAACAAGAGGCTTGAAACTTTTTATTTTAGAGTTTAAATTTGTTTATTAAGAATTTGTTGATTAAAAAATTAGCTTAATTAAGATTTGTGTTTTTAGGTTAATCTTAGTCGATATCGAAATTAAATATTTTGTTTAAAAGAAACAAATCAAAGTTTTTTCTTCAAATCGATGAAATCTTGTATTTTTAGAGATTAACATCAAAAAATTTTCATCCAAGTCCAAATAGAAAAAAAATCTTTTATTTTAAATGATAATGTGAAAAACTTTTGTCCAAGTCAAAAATCGATGAAATCTTCTATTTTTAAGGATTAATATCACAATTTTTTGTCTATGTCCAAAAATCTATAAAATCTCCTATTTTTATGGATTATTGTCAACATTTTCATTAAATTTTCTAAATCGATGAAATCTTCTATTTTTAGGGATTAATATCATTTAAAAAATATTTCTAAAATTGATGAAATCTCATATTATTAGAGATTAACATTAAGATATTTGTTAAAATTGAAAAAAAAATCAATAAAATCTTCTATTTTAGAGATTAACCTCAAAAGTTTTTGTTAAAATTTCAAAATCGATGAAATCTCCTACTTTAGAGATCCTCGTTTGTTTGCTGGAAAGTAGTTTCCTTTCGGAAAGTGAATTCCGGGAAAGTGAATTATTTTCTGATGTTTGGTAGTGTAATGAAAAATAAGTTGGAAAACACTTTCCAGTGTTTGGTTATGTCATGAAAAATGAGCTGGAAAATAACTTATTAATGTTTTATTTTTCTCAAGTTTATTAAAATACTGAGGAATAAATCTTATAAATTAAAAAGTTGAATGAGAATGAAATTGAAAAAAATATAATTTTATAAATTATCTCAAATAAAATAAATAATAATCAAAATAATAGAGATCAAATCTAAAAAAAAAAATAAAAGATGAAGAAATTAAAATAATAATAATTAACATTTCATAAATTATTTCAAATAAAATAAATAACAATCAAAAGAATGATGATCAAATTTGATACATAAAAAATTTCAATAAAAAAATGATAAGGAAAAAACAAATAATAATTATAAAAATAAAAACCAAAGGTAATATAAAAATTAAATTTTAAGAGATGAAATTGAAAAATAAATATTCAAAACAATATATATATATATATATATATATATATATATATATATAGCAATCAAAAGTTTGAGGATCAAATTTGATATAATCAGCAAATAATATGACATTTTTAAATTTTTCACAACTTTCGGAAAATGTTTTCCTCCCAAATTTTCTAGGAAAAAACTTTCCTAGAAACCAAGCTAAATTTTTCTTTGACTGGAAAGTGTTTTCCGTTGACCAACTTTTCTAATGGCAAACAAACACAGGAAAGTTTGGAAAGTGGTTTCCCGGAAAGTAAATTCCGGGAAACAAATATAGCCGAATTTTCTTTGAAATTTAAAAAAATTGATGAAATCTCATATTTGAAGGATCAATGTCAAAGTTTTCATTAAAAGAAAAAAATAAATTAATTCTTCTATTTTTAGGGACCAACACCAAATTTCTCGACGAGCTTTCTACATTCCTTTTAAAAATATATATATTATAAAATAAAAAATAAATAGGCTCAGAAATAGATTTATACTATCAATAGCTTTCATAGAATAAATTTTTAAGAAAACAAAGGTAATCTTTCATTTGAAATGATAGAATAAGAGGGACATCGATCTTTCATAGACATAACAAACCCAATATTTGATTCTCTAAAACAAATATCTATTTTAAAATCTCTAGTTTTCTTTAATTACTAGGTGACAAGACTATTATTTTTAGTTTTTTTTTAATTTTAGAGAATTTTGTATTCATCACGATGTGACATTGAAGAATTTAATTCAATACCAAAAATAATTAATATATGTAGGTTATGTAATTTGTTTATAGATATATTATTTTATTCAATAATTATGATTTTATGAAATTAAACTCATTGATGGATTTATTTCAATGTATTAGTTTTAAAAATCAAGTTATATAAGTATTTATATTAAAAAATAAATATCTTATTTTCAAATTAAATATTAATTTTTTTTAAAAAAAAAAATTGTTTGCATTTCTCATGAAATTCTCAAGAATAAATAAAAAAAATACATTTTACTTAGACCTTTGTTTTCAACTAAACACAAATATCATTTTTTCAGCTATTACATTACTAACAATTATATTCTCGACAATCACAGTCTAGAAAGATATTTAAGAATCTGCATATTAAACATTTCCTATATTTGATAGATTTTTCATAAATTTAATATTCTTTAAGACATCCCACAAACCAATAAATGTAATTTCCTTATAAAATGAGAAAAATTCAGAATAAAATGATTAAAATATCTTCATTTTTCATATTAAATGAATTAACATATCCTTACTTTTTTCTAATAATAAAAAAAGTGTTGTAGATTTAAAAAACAATTATTAATGTAATATGCATCTTCTTATGAGCATAATTACTTGAAAAAAAAACATCATATTGTTAAATTAAATATTTTAAGTTTTAGGAGTAAAATAATAGTTTGATTAAATTCCTCATGAAGTAGCATGTATAAATCAAACCTAATAAAAACACATTATCAGAAAATTTTATTTTTAACTACATACAAATATCTTATTCCCAACAATTATATATATTTTAGAAGAATATTTAAGAATATGCATATCATTAATCCCCAACAATTATATATAATGGGAGAGCAACACCTATAACTTTGATTTTGGGGAGACTATTTTGTAAAAATACCCTACAAATTTTCATAAGTTAAGGGGGATTTTTCTATTTTTTTCAAATTTTATTTACCAGCCTGTAAATTCATTCCGCTACTTTTATAAGTTGCTTCTCTATAGGAAATGGAAGTATATTTCATTTGTGGTTAGCCTTTTCAATTACTATCCTATCTTATATAATAAAAGAATAAAGTCTTAACTATCCAATTCATTCGAATATATCATGCATGATTATATGGTCACGTAATTCATAATAGAATTAAAAATCAACTCAAAAACTGAATATAAAGTCAGTTATTCAGGTTGGTTATGGACCAGCTAGGTCGACCAGGTCACTTTATGACAACTCTCACGTGATTTAATTTAAAACTCGGACTAGATAAAAAGATTGAGTTGAGGAGGTTTTAAGATTGACTCGCTGAACAAAAATTAATAACAATGCCGAAGAGTTTCTCGCGGCCTAAATATTTGATTTACATTCAACAAGTTTTGATCTAACCTAGCATATCGCAACCAATAAACTACTAGTTTTTAAATAGAAACAACATACATGCATATTTTAAACATTTTTTATGGTATTTAAAAAAAACAAAAAAAAGGCAACATAAGCAGTTATTTTCTACAAAAATAGAAAACATCCTTTTGGCTTTAAAAAATGGCCCAGTCTGTTTCTATTATATATAATAAGGTGAGTTTCTAATATGTCTCGATATCTATATATCTAATTGTGTCAATTAAATCTCAAAATAAAATATCATTCTTTTATATATCCTCCCATCTAATTTACTCAAATTAACAAAAAACAAAAACCACATACCTTGCACATGATTTATTTTGAAGTAAAACTGACTCTTATTTTGAATAAGGTAACTTGTATGTCCTCGTATCTTAAAGGTGGAGTTTAGTAAATTCTTATTTGTATAATTGTATCAATTATGCTCTTAATTTTAGTTAAGATATCCGAAATATGACAATTTAAATAAAAACTTAGAAATCATGTGAAATTCACTTCAAGAAATTCAGTATTAGTAAATGATTTATCACAATTTTAGTTAGTTTTTTTATATAAAAAATATTATAATATCTTGAAAATATGAGAAAAACATGTATTATTAGGATTTTAGATTTATTTTAAATATATTTGCCATATGTAAGAAAAAATAAATTATGTAATTGATTCTCATTTTTGGGTTATTAAGAGGAGATTTTTTAACAATAAATAAACTTAAAGTACATTTAATATGCCTAATTTATTAATTTAAATAGTGTGTTATGGTAAAAGACATTTGAAGTTTGAATGAAAGGAGTATGTTTAAAAATCACACTACGAAACGAAATCACGCCATTAATGAGGCATCAAAGATGTAATTTGTTGATCATGACAAGCAATTTATAGTTTAGATGATCTTATAGTCTATAGAATATCAACTTACCTTAATTTTTTACAACATATAAAGTTCCATGTCTATTAAATAGTTTGATCATCTAATATATTTCTTTAAGAAAGTATTTGTGACAAGAATATCCCTAAGACATCAAAAATATTTATAACTAAATATTTCATATAAAAATATTTGAAAAAAATATTTGAGATTCTTTAAAAGGGTCATTTGAGATGCCAAATACTTTTATGTTTGGTAAGTTAAGATATCTCAAATTTTAAAAAATTTCACATATCATAGAACACTAGATTGTCTGCAAATAAGGGAACTCAATTTTCCACTAAAATAAGGGGAATTTAGATGCCAAGGTCTTTGGTATTGTGATTATTTTTAATTAGATATATACTCTTATCTTTTAGGTTGTCTAATATACCCTTATTTTTACTAATAATTACACATATTTTAAGTGGAACAGTATATGTTTTTGAACTTGAATCATCAATATATGTTTTTTTGTTGTCATAACCTAAATTTTTCTTTTTTTAGAAGAAAAAAAGTGCATCAATAGTTTTTATAAAATAATTAAAATAAAAATAAAGATTAAAAACACAATTAGGGATAAAATAAGTCAAATAATGAATTTTTTAAAAAGCTAGGATTGGGCCAGAACAATTATGAAAGGTTCCAGAATAATTTTGAGGAACAATTAGAGATTTGATTGAAAAACAAATAAAGAAAAGTGTTGAAATTGGGCCAATTTGCATGAATTAAAAGACTAAGGACCAAAATAAAATAAGTGAAAAATTCAGAGGTCTTATCAATTCAATTAAAGGTTTAATTAAAAAAAAGAATAAGATTTAGAGTTAATTTGACCAAGAATTAAAGAATTAAAGGACGAAGGACTAAAACGAAAGGGTGTTGAAATCAAAAGGGTCATATTATTTCTATCAATGATATAATTAAAAGGAAATTTAAGATTAAGAGTCAATTTGGCCAAAATTGCATGAATTACAAGACCAAGAATACATTGTAAAAGGCATAAAATGTCAAGATCAAATCAAGTGGGATCAAGGGTGAAATTGAAAAGATTCAAAGGAAAAAGTTCAATTGTGGGATGAATTGAAAATTTACATAAACCAACGACTAAAACCAAAAATCACTAAAAATCCAGGATCAAATCAGATTATCTAAAATGACATCCTTTTGTTCCTAATCCAAAACCCTAAAATTACCCAAAGACATAAATGACATCATCTTCTTTAAATAAAATAGAAATGATGTTGTTTTGGAGACAACAACAATATCTTCTTTTTCTTCCTCAAACCAGAAAGTACGAATATGTGGGTGGGGAACCAGCTTTAAAGCCTTTATTCACATTGATCTTTTACCTATAGAAGACAAAGAACACACATATTCTCACCTATGACTTGTTACCTACAATTTCAAGCCAACCCCAATATTTTTTTAGCCCTTAAACTGCTAATAATACACACCATAACATTTGCCTAAACCATTCCAAAATATGCAAAGCATAAGGATATTTAGGTGCTCTACTTGGCCAACTTGCAACACGAGTGAGAACAAACAAAAATTTAAAGGAACAACTGTGATGGCTTCCTCAAGATCAAGAGTGTTTATCTTATCAGCAGAAAGACCTAGGGGTTCCTATTTTTATTTATAAAAAGGCTCCCCGGAACTCCTATTAGACTAGTAACAAAAAGGCAGAATAGTGGAAAAAATAAGAAGAAAGAAAGCGAAAGAGAGAAAAAGAGAAAAGAAGAAAGAAAGAGAAATAGAGAAAGAGAGAAAAAGAAGAGAGGATGGAGTAATAATAGAAAAGAAGAGATAAGAAAAAACTCTTGTAAAATAGAAACTTTGGACCTTCATCTTCTGCTACAAGGGAAACTTATCATAGCATCTCTTATAAACCTTATTAATAAAACAACTATTGACTCTAAAGGCATGCCTAAGAGGCCTTGGTAGTAATTTGCACACCACAACATCGTTTCCAGTTAGCAATACTAGTCCTCGTTTTGAAAAAACAGAAACCAGATATAGTGGAAAACTTCTTTCGATTAAGGCTTTTCTAAACATACTTATTAAGTTGGAGTTCTAGGACAATGAAAAGAATCCTAGGAAATAGTAGAGACTCCAGAAAGCTTTAATAGCATTAAAAAATAGTTGCAACAGTTGGTTTTCTAAGCATACCCGAGGAACACTGGCAACAACAACCATAACAACATCAGGTGAGTTTTTGAGCTTTTTCTTTGTGCTAAATGTCTATCATTTGGTCCTTTCCTAGTTGTTATGTGTTAGTGTAATTCAATTTAATAATTTTTGAAGATATGAAATATAAAAAATTAGTTATCTATGGTAAAAAAATCAACCAAAATGAACATTTATTGGAAGGTTGTTCCATGGTTGTGTTTTTATTATTCTTAGTTCATGTTTTATATTAATATAGACAAAAGAAATCTAGTTAGGAACAAACAATCATGAAAAATAAGAGATCCTTACATTTTGTTTTTTTTATGAAAACCATTCAAAAGATGTGTTTTAGGTTTTGTTAGGTGGTTTGAACTAGGTTTTGTCATTAGGGTTACCAATGACGACCTTTCCATATTTTTTTATTGCTATAAAAATTAAGAAACAAGGTGTATTAGGGTTTATAGAACTCTTTTGGAAGCAATGTATGGTTTTTGAATGGTGAAAGTTGATTCCATTCAAACATGAAATGTTGTTACATGGCATGGAAAGTTTCCTTTTTTGTTTTTATTTGAATTGGTTTGGACATGAAATTTGAGATGTGGGGATGTCACTTGAATCCTAAAGATGTTGATTTCCTATGGTTCCAATCTATTGTTATGGTTAGAAGGCATGTGTGTCCTTCGATTTGGTTCTCATGACAATTTAGGGTTCTTCCAATCTAGGGTTTTTATAATCTAATTTAAGTTACTTAACTTGGAAATAGATGTTTTAGAATCTTAGAGTTCAATTCTTTAAAGTTTCTTCGTGCTTTAATTTTAATGTTACATGTTTTCTTTACTTAGTTTGTTAGAGTTTAGATTAGGTATCCTTTATTATAATAAATGTGAAAATCATGAGCTAAATGCATTTTTTTTTCTTAAATAATGCATGAATGAATAACAAGAGGCTTGAAACTTTTTATATTAGGGTTTAAATTTGTTCTAAGAGTTTGTTGATTAAAAAATTAGCTTAATTAAGATTTGTGTTTTTAAGTTAATTTTAGTCCATATCGAAATTAAATGTTTTGTTTAAAAGAAACAAATCAAAGTTTTCTTCAAATCAATGAAATCTTGTATTTTTAGATATTAACATTAAACTTTTTTCGTCTAAGACCAAATAGAAAAAAAATCTTTTATTTTTATGGATTAATGTGAAAAACTTTTGTCCAAGTCAAAAATCGATGAAATCTTCTATTTTTAGGGATTAACATCACAATTTTTTGTCAAAGTCCAAAAATCTATAAAATCTCCAATTTTTATTGATTAATGTCAATTTTTTCATTAAATCTTCTAAATCGATGAAATCTCCTATTTTTAGATATTAATATCATGTTTTTAAAAAAATTCTAAAATCGATGAAATCTTTTATTTTAGAGATTAACCTCAAATTGTTTTTGTTAAAAATTCAAAATCGATGAAATCTCCTACTTTTAGAGATTAACTTCAAGATTTTCGTTGAAATTCAAAAAAATTGATAAAATCTCTTATTTTAAAGATCAATGTCAACGTGTTCATTAAAAGAACAAAATAGATTAAATCTTTTATTTTTAGGGAATAACATCAAATTTCTCGACGAGCTTTCAACATTTCTTTTAAAAATATATATCATAAAATAAAAAAGAAATATGCTCAAAAATAGATTTATACAATTAATAGCTTTCGTAAAATAAATTTTGAAGAAAATATATAGCGAATGTAATCTTTCATTCGAAATGATGCAATAAGAGCGATATCGATCTTTCTTAGACATAACAAAACTAATATCTGAATCTCTAAAACCAGTATCTATTTTAGAATTTTTAGTTTTTTTTAATTACTAGGTAATGAGTTTATTATTTTTAGTTTTTATTATTATTATTTTAGAGAATCTTGTATTCATCACCATGTGACATTGGAGAATTTAATTCAATACCAAAATAATTAATATATTATGTATGTTATGTAATTTTATAGATATATTATTTTATTCAATAATTATGATTTTATAAAATTAAACTCATTGTCGGATTTATTTCAATAGATTAGTTTTAAAAATCAAGTAATATAAGTATTTCTATTAAAAAAATAAATATGTTATTTTCAAATTAAATATTTTAAATTAAAAAAATTAAATTTATTTGCATTTCTCATGAAATTCTCAAGAATAAATTAAAAAAATAAAGACATTTTACTTAGACTTTTTGCTTTCAACTAAACACAAATATCACTTTTTCAGCTATTAGATTACTAACAATTATATTCTCGACAATAACAGTCTAGAAAGATATTTAAGAATTGCATATTAAACATTTTCTATATTTAATAGATTTGTCATAAATTTAATATTCTTTGAGACATCCCACAAACCAATAAATATAATTTCCTTATAAAATGAGAAAAATAAATCAGAATAAAATGATTAAAATATCTTCATTTTTCACATTAAATGAATTAACATATCCTTACTTTTTTTCTAATAATAAAAAAGTGTTGTAGACTTAATAAAAAAAATTATTAATGCAATATGCATCTTCTTATGAGCATAATTACTTGAAAAAAAAACATCATATTGTTAAATTAAATATTTTAAGTTTTGGGAGTAAAATAATAGTTTGATTAAATTCCTCATGAAGTAGCATGTATAAATTAAAACACATTATCAGAAAATTTTATTTTTAACTACATACAAATATCTTATTCCCAACAATTATATATATATATTTTAGAAGAATATTTAAGAATATGCATATCATTAATCCCCGAGATACTCTTTAATTTAAATAGGCAGTTAGGCATACCAAACATTCTTATATCAAGCTTGAACATAATTACTTATAAGGTTGTCAATCATTTCAAAGAGTTACTCAATACGCTAAATAATATTAACTAGTAGGGTACCCTTGTTTTGCCAGGAGATGTTACACATTGTTATAATATATTTAATTATCTTTCGAAGAACTAGCTTTGCATGCAAAATTATAAAAGCTTTTTTCTTCTCAAAAAATATGTACTCGTAACAATTCATGCTCTCTTTGGTAAGGATGAATCCAAACTTGTCATAATGGGGGAGCAACACCTATAACTTTGATTTTTGGGAGATTATTTTGTAAAAATACCCTACAAATTTTCATAAGTTAAGGCAGATTTTTCTATTTTTTTCAAATTTTATTTACTAGCCTCTAAATTCATTCCGCTACTTTTATAAGTTGCTTCTCTATAGCAGATCGAAGTACATTTCATTTGTGATTAGCCTTTTCAATTACTATCCTATCCTATATAGTAAAAGAATAAAGTCTTAACTATCCAATCCATTCGAATATCATGATTAGATATGATCATATAATCCATAATAAAATTAAAAACCAACTCAAAAACTGAATATAAAGTTTGAAACCGCAACCTAGAGGTAATCATATATCTAAGAATCAAAAGTATTAGAAAAAGAACTTGAACCCATAGATAATCTTATACCTAAAAACATGAAGTATGCAAATAACATCACGAAGCAAGTTAATCTTCGATAAATAAGTGTACAATTTTTATCTCTATAAAGAAAAGTTGTTTGGAAAATGCAAAACAAAGAAAAATCATGTTTTTTTTTCAAATCATAATAGCTGCCAAAACTTACAGTCATAAAAACAATATATAGTCCCATCTATATAATCCTAATATATCTTTTTTGGGTTGCAAGCTAAAGGGTCATATCTAGTGATCAACTAACACAAGTCTAATACTGAAACAAACCCTAAAATAATATCTCATGGGCCAAAACAAACTTAATTTAGAATAAAGTCCAAAGTTAATAATACACAACACTAGAATAAATAAATAAAACCATCATCAAATAAATTTATCTTGTTTGAAATCCCCATGCACGGCATAAACTCCCCCTTTGCTTTTCTTGAAGGTGTGCCGAAACTTTATGCTCCAAATTAGATATGAATTTTTTTTTAATTGCTGGAATTTTCTCTTTTAAATTGCCTCCTCTTAATCTCCTTAATGTGTTAGGAAATCCTCTAAAAAAAAAAGAACAACAAAAGAATCTCAAGCCTCTTTGTCACCATATACATTCCATAATAGATATAGAATCCTTGCAAACTATGCATAATATTGTTGCCATAACTGTCTGCCTGTTTGACAATGAGTCCTTATAGGATAGTTAATCCAATAGTTGTCACACAAGTTTTCAAGAGTATTAAGGAATCCTTGTATTGGCTAGAATCCATAATACACAAGGAAACAATGTTTTTTTTAATTTTCGTAAATTCTCGTCAGACATTAGTTATGGCTGCAAATGCATCGTTCTTTTTAGTCCAAATGAATTAGCAGGTCTATCACATATCGCCTACATAGTATGGATGTATACTTTCCAACCCAATTGATATATTCTTTCTGTAACACTAAACATAGTTCAAACAGTAGACAAAGGTCTAGACAAATAGATTTGATAATATTCGTCCAATAATTTTGATTTTATAAAATAATCTCTCACTACACTCCAATTGAATTGAAATTTTAACCCAAATAAAAAACATGTTTAGAAACGGCTATAAAAATTTTATATCCCAATCTGATGATCAAATTGAAAGTTATGCCTAATAATATCAAACTAGACAATATAAAATTTTTCACCAAAATCCAAATCTGATAATATTTGGATCATACCACTATCTATTATAACAATATGTAAAATGAGAGTAAATAAATCTTCATCAACTAATCAATACACAATAATTAAATGCAAGCACTTCTCATATATTCTATGATAAAGATACATGTATTATTTATGTGTTACTAAATTTAAATATTAACTAAAAATACTTTATCCTCTATTCAAAATTAATACATACACAAAGTTTTTTTTTTCAACCTAAAAGCGATACAAATTAATATACTTACAATGATTATGATAACACAAAATTGATATAATCAAAATTGGATCACTCCTCAACTACACCGCCGAATATTTGATATTGTAGTGCAAAATACTTTTTACAAGTGCTTTTTGTTTGAAAATATATTAAAATAACTGTTTTTTATTTTATTTTTATTTTAGACATCAACATATTAAAACCTTAGGAAACACTAAAAAAAATTTAATTTAATATTTTTTAAGAAAAATACACTTTTAAAATACACCCAAATACAATTTTAAACACAATAGCAAATACATACTAATTCAGGCATAGAAATACAGACATATCACATAATTTAAATTATATAGTTTTGAATTTGGTGTTTAACATATATCTTGTTAATAAATAATTTTCTTACATTTTATGCTGGTATAGCAATAAAAAAAATTTCATTCATGACAAGTGACAAATTATAACACTTTCTTTTGAAAAAGACTAAGAGCACCTGTAACCCAATGCTATATGGAGAGCGAAAAATAAAAAAAGTAATATTTTAACCTTTTTTTTTGTTTTTTATGCTTTTAAAAAAAATAAACAAAATGATATTTTAGCATTTCTCTTACAAAAATGATATTTCTACACATCTTGCAAAAATGCTAAAATATATTCATTGCAATAGTGTTTTCTTTTTTAATAGTTTTTTTTTCCTTTGATTTTTTTTAATTTATGTTTTTTCAGTTTACTTTTAATGAAATTATTCCAGTTTCATGATCCATGTCATGGGTTTGATGAGTTCATCTAGATTGACTCAAGTTGTTTTTTTTAATTAAATTATTTTTAATTTTATTTTTTAATATTGGATTGATTAAGAATCATTCAGATTGTTTTTAAACTCTGAAAGTCAACCAAGTTATATAAGGTTGTTAAAATAATTGTGTATCAAATATATTAAAATACAATTGATTTTTTTAAATGATTTTTACCATTGAAGTGTATGTAAGCAAAAAATATATATATATTCAAAAAGTCATATTACAAATTTAACTCCTTTAAATAATATTTTCTACTGGAGATGCTATAACAACATTAGAATAGTTTCAGTCATGATACTCCGTACGGCAGAACATAGCTAGCTACGCCAACACCTGTTCTATCATTACTTTTGAATTTCCCTCCCAATGTTAGGATAGACAAGTTGGTTCAATAATAATTCTTTCAAATTTCCTATCGAGTTTATTCCATCAACATCACCTGCTACTGATAATAATTGTGCATGATGATGATCTCTTTCGGTTGAAGGTTTCACAGTCAAGGGATCAAAAATCAAGATCTTCATTCAAATTTAAAAATCAAAATTTTTAATTTACTTAATGATGATTTAGGTATTATTTAGTCCTCACTCCTCACTCTCAAACTTTCTACCACAAACTGTCAACTTTCAACACCCCGGTAACTGCTAATATTATGGAAAATAATTTTAATATCCCAAGAATCAGGAAATTATTTAATGGAGGCATTAAACCTTTCTCCTACGGTCCTACCCTCTTCTTCTCTCTCTTCTTAAGGCCATCAGTGTCCTTATTTGCCAAAAGGATTCCAAATCTACAATAGTCAAAACCCCATTTGCAGAACGGAACTCCCTTTTGATTTTGAGTAATCAAACTGAAAGACTTGTGCCGTGTCTGGTTTTGTAGTTGGATCATGTTTTTTTAAATTTTTGATTGTTTTTAATTTTAAATTAACTTTTTAAAAGTTTTTAAAGTTTTGATGTATATTAAAAATAGATTTTAAAAAATAAAAAAAATATTATTTTAAAATATTTTCAACAAAAATAATCTTAAAAACAACTCCTGCCATACTACGAGAATCAATTGCAGAGATACCGAGCCACAAATCATAGAAGAAACATCTTCTCCTAACCCAGCAGAGAAAGAGAAGGTCTCAGCTTTTCTTTTTTACTCATTCTTTTGGAATTGAGAGAACCTATTAAAAGCATCCCTTTAATGGGCTTTCTACCCTTTCTGCGTCTTCAATGAACTTTCTTTCTGTAGAGAGGAGAGAGTGAGAGAAAGAGGGTATCTTGCATTTTTGGTTTAGGTGGGGAGTGAGAGAGGGAGGCAAAATATACTCAAAACGGATTTTGAAAAAAGAAATGCTTTAAGGTGAATTGATTCACGGGATGGTCAGTGGGGCATATTTACTTCACGTTGCTCCAGAAATTTATAGAGAGATGTATACTTTCTACTGAAAGGAAGTGAGAAGAGAACTTGTTTTTTTCCTTAAAATAATTATTTTATAGTTTTTTTTTTTTTTTGAATTTGAGAAGGTAAGTAGATTTTACCTCATGTCTCCAATCTTTGATGTTTATTTATAATATACTTCTGCCTTTGTAACAAAAATTATTATTGTTGAAGTTATGCTTTTCTGTCTTCTAATCCTTGTTTGTGTATTCCTGATGAGTATTTGAACATTTTTTTAACGTTTGTTTGAATCTGCATCTCTGTTTCTTTCTGTGACCTCCTTTTGTCTTGTAATACAGTTTTTCACGA
This sequence comes from Populus simonii, assembly GCA_007827005.2. Classification (NCBI taxonomy): domain Eukaryota; kingdom Viridiplantae; phylum Streptophyta; class Magnoliopsida; order Malpighiales; family Salicaceae; genus Populus; species Populus simonii. The sequence goes on from CM017466.2 coordinate 6,434,277, forward strand.
GGTTGTGTCAGATTTTCTTTTCAAAAAACCTAATCTTTATCTATTTATTTTAAGTTTTTTCTTATACTGCTCCCACACTGTTCTCTTCACTTCTCTGCTTGCAACCTGTAAAGATTCTAAAGATCTTGCAGTTCTTGATATTCTATACTCTATAAACACCCCTCATGGGCTCTTGTTTTCAGTTTTTGAAACACACATTTTGTTCTTCAGGACCCCTCTTATACAAATATTCCTGTCATACCTCTTTTTTTTCTGTCCATTTCTCACACTTCAAAATAGCCACAGGCCCCTAAAGTTCTTTGACACAGGTTTCTTAGTCCTAGTCTTTCCACTTTAAACTGTTAAAAAAAGCGTAAACACACTCTTACTCCAAAGCGGTGCTGTTATATCAGAGCTTTAATACATTGTTTATCTATATAGGATTCTTGGCTACTTGTATCATTTCTCCATCTGTTTTGTCACTTCAAGTTGGTCCGTGAAAGAAATAGATAAGAGTTGACCATGGGCAGAGCTACAAGGTGGCTAAAGGGCTTATTGGGCATGAAGAAAGACAGAGATAAAGAAAGAGACGATGTTGCCACACCAATTTCAAGTGACAAGAAAGAGAAGAAAAGGTGGAGCTTTTCCAAATCAGGGAAGGACGACGCTCCAGCGACTCTTTCAGGGAACATGAAAGATGCTGCCTGGCTCAGTTCCTACCTTTCTGAGACGGAAAGAGAGCAGAACAAGCATGCAATTGCAGTGGCAGCAGCCACAGCTGCAGCAGCTGATGCTGCAGTGGCTGCAGCTCAGGCAGCGGTTGCCGTCGTGAGGCTCACCAGCCATGGCAGAGGCACAATGTTGGGTGGAGGGAAGGAGAAATGGGCTGCAGTAAAAATTCAAACTGTCTTTAGAGGCTACTTGGTAAGTGAATTCTTGAATTTTGATTTGTTGCATTTCAGGGGCTCAAAAATTCAAGTTTAAAAATTGGTTATCCGATCTGGCTATATCTGGTTTTTGCAGTTGCTGCAGAATTTTTTTCACGGTAATGAGAGATGTTTCTAGACATTTTCAGTTTCTTACATTATTATGTCAATGGTACAATTTTTTTTTTTTGGTTGATGCTTTTATCTCTACTCTTTGCTTCAAAGCTGTGAAACATGAGGGTAATGAAACAGTATATATGCTTTTTGACATGGTTAAGATAAGTTGCTTTGACTGAATCTTGCTTTTCTCGATGCTGTCATAACCCAGAAGCTCCAATTCAAATGCTACGCAAAATGACACTATCAATTTCTTTTGTTAAAAGTAAAATAAAATTCATGTTAACATGGCGATGAAGATAGCTTTAGATTTAATCAACGGTGGTGCTAAACTATACTTTCCTTAAACTGTACATTTGTCCTACCATCATATGTTAAGACAGGTAGATACAATTGCTAATGGAACAGTGCATATGTTTTCTGGGGTAAATCAATATTCGTATGTTTTCCAAGTTTTCTTTTGACATGGCCATTGATTTTGCCTTTGTTCCTTTCATTCTTTCTGTTTGACCTATTTGAAATGGTCCACTCTCCAGAATCTGAAATTTGAATTTTAAACTATGCCTTTATTGTTGAACTATTGATTGGAAATTCTTTCCATGCCATTCAATTACCTTTTCTAATTGATGTGAGAGTACTTTTTTTGGAAATTCATCGCAATGTGTTTTTATGGATTAATTGCTTCTAATGAGTTTATTTTTTATTTAATTTCTCAGGCCCGAAAAGCTCTTCGCGCATTGAAAGGGCTGGTTAAGCTACAAGCTGTTGTTAGGGGCTATTTAGTCCGAAAACGGGCTGCTGCAACTCTTCATAGTATGCAAGCTCTCATAAGAGCTCAAAATTCTGTTCTATCTCAACATGCTCGTCGTTGGTTGAACAAAGAGAATAGATTTTCTGAACACAGGCCACGAAAATCGTTGGTAAGAACAATATTTTCATTCTTGTATAGGCTGTCCCGTTTCTTATTGTGGTGAAATTTTTTTTGACAATTTCTTTTTGGGTTCCAGGAGAGGTTTGATGATATGAGAAGTGAATTTCACAGCAAGAGGCTATCCACATCTTATGACACGACTGTATTTGATGAAAGCCCTAAGATAGTTGAAATTGACACCTACAAGCCAAGATCAAGATCTCGTAGGATTAATATTGCACTATCAGAATGTGGTGAAGAACTTCCCTACCAGGCTATCTCGTCACCTCTTCCTTGTCCTACACCAGCTAGAATCTCCATCCCTGAGTGCAAAAATTATCAAGATCTTGAATGGTACTTCACTGGCGAGGAATGTAGGTTCTCCACTGCACACAGTACTCCAAGATTTGCAAATTCTGCCAGGTGCAATGCCCCTGCCACACCGGCAAGGAGCATTTGCGGAGATGCCTACTTTAAGCCTTATTCGAACTTCCATAATTACATGGCAAACACGCAATCCTTTAAGGCCAAATTGAGGTCTCATAGTGCGCCAAAACAAAGGCCGGATCCAGGATCAAAGAAGAGGCTTTCACTCAATGAAATAATGGCTTCCAGAAATAGCATAAGCGGCGTCAGAATGCAGCGGCCATGCACCAAAGTGGATGAAGATTTGGTCATCGAGGAATTGGTTAGTGAAGAGGGGCGTTCTTATCCGAAGTGATATTTAAAAAGGCTTGACTGTGAGAAGAATGTGGAAGTTGAAGTACCAAGACTTCTTTCTTCTCGAAGCTTTTCGCTTCAGCTAAATGCTGACAAGCAATAGCGAGCATAGAACAAAGAATGCTTTGTGTAAATTCTTTACAACAGTTATGGGTGATCATGTTGCCTAATCAATGAAATGAGAAAGTTTTTTTTTTTTTTTTCTTTTAGCTTAAGCAATGAAAGTTAGGTTGTCAATAGCTTAACTTTAGTCTTGTTTTACAGAGATAGTGTTTGATTTTTATCTTGCAATTTCTCTGCTCCATCTTCTGAATACAATGCCAATAAATAATTTTACTAGCCTGGTTTCTGTGAAGATTCCTTGTAGTTTGCTACTAATCAAAATTAATTATTTTGGAGTTATGTGGGTATGTTCCGGCGCAGGTGATAAATTACCAAATTGTTTAGCTCCAAAATTTGAAAACCTGAAGGTGCCGTCCAGTTCTTTTTTCTTTTTTTGATCAAGAAAATGCAGTCAACTTGGGCTTCATGGGTTTTGAAAGAAACAACAGTTGCCTCTTCTTTTATTAACTAATATACTAAACCATGTAGGGGATTTGCTGTTTCTCCATACACAAAACACTATGGATTACAACAGTAATCCACAGTGATTTTTTTTTTTTAGCTTTTCCCTCTCTTTTTTTTTGTTTTTTTTTTCAAATTTTTTTTTTCAACTTTCTTATTATTTTTTTTTTCAAAATTTTTTTTGTTGATTTTACCTTTTAAAATTTTTGCTTTGTAATTTTTTTCTTTAAAATACTATGGATTGCTATGAAGTTTTTCCACTTAGTTTTTCTATTTTATTTCTTTATTTTTCAAAATTATATTTGTTGATTTTTTTTTAATATTGAGCTGATTAAGAATTTAGCTTTATAATTTTTTTTCTTTAAAATATTGTGAATTGTTGCAGTGTTTTCCCATATGATTTTTTTATGATTTTTTTCAAAATTATCTTTGTCGATTTTTTTTAAATATTGAGTTGGTTAAAAATTATAATTACAATAAAACTAAATCATATGAGGAAAGCGTTGTAGTTTTTCTCACAAAACACTGTGGATTGCTACAATATTTCTCTAAATGGTTTTTTATTTTATTTTATTTGGGAAAAGCGTTATAGTTTTCCTCACAAAACATTGTCAATTGCTGCAACGTTTTTTCTCATGGGTTTTTTTCCTTCCAAAATTATCTTTGTTGGTTTTTTTTTAATATTAAGTTGGTAGAGAATTTAGCTTTGTAATTTTTTTTTCTTTTTATTAACTGAAAAGCTAAATTATGTAGCGAAAGCACTGTATCTTTTCTCACAAAACATTGTAAATTACTACAAATCATTTTGTTCAGTCTCTAAGTTTTGGATCACCAACACAATTTTTTTTTCGTCATGAAATATTTGCTCCATCATACCTTTAATTTCTATTACTTATCTAGCGCTGATTCACAATTATATTAATAACACTATCAAATACATTTGTTTTATAAGCCCGCGGCAGCGCGCAGGCATATCATCTCGTGTACGTATATAATCAGACGCATGTACGTTTTCACAATAAAGAGAATTTGCTTCATGGACCAAACGTTTATACTACCTTTCTACTCTCAACCCCAAATTAAAGTGGATAAATATTAAATTTTATTTTAAAAAATTAAAATTAATATTTTTTTTACAATCATAGATTTTTTAAATTTTCCATGAGAGTTGAATACAAATTTATTTTTTTATAAAATAAATTATAATTTTTATCGCCTTTTGTAGTGAACACTAATTTAGAGGACCAATGAGTTTCTAGTACCTACCATTTATATATTATGTACTTATTATATGTATGTAAGATAGTACAGGTGACTGGCGATTTTGGTAGCTTCCTATGTTGACAATTCATGTCGAAATTTTTAGATGGCACTATTCTTACTTCTGTTATTATTCTCACTCCATAACTTAATGAAATGATTAGATTAATTATCTTTATTCTTTATGCTTTCTTTAAATTGACGTTTAAGCACACTTATAAATAAATAAAATTCATTTTATAACCAAAAAATAAAGTATTAGACTTAAAATTGTATACCAGATTTTACCTTATAGATTAAGTTTTTATTTTTTTATATAATTAATTATCAAATATGCAATTAAATCTTATCTAATTGTTATATAAATAATTATATAAAATGTTCCAGATTTATTATAGTATATAAAAAATAATTGATCCTTTGCGAATTTTGTTTAGTTCAATCCCTTAATTCAAACTATGATATTACCTTGTTTTTTTTTGTCTAATTTAAAATTTTTCAATAAATTACAAAAACATCAGAAATCATTTCAAATTTTTAATTTGATTAAAAAGTAAGATATTTAATGCATTCAACAATACTATCAATTAAAAATAGTTTTAATAAAATCTATAAATAAATTAAATCTTATACAATACTCGAATTGAAAACAAATAAACAAATAAAAGATGCAAACTCAAAAATAATATTTGGATGATTTATTGGGTACAAATGTCTTTACTTCTATGAAACCATCATTTAAAATTTAATTCTTATAAATATAATGTGTTTCAATTCTATTTTTTCAAAATTAGATTTTGTTCAATTTAAATATAAAACAAATTATACAAACAACTCTACAACAATGACACGACCAAAAGATTAATGTCTTCTCCCAAGTGCAGGAGTGTCGAAGTAATAAATAACCCGACAAGATCGGGGTCGAACCACAAGGAGGTTAATTGTATAAATTATAAACAACAATAATACAGCAACAATAGTAACAACAATAACAATGACAATAATAATAATAATAATAATAATAATAATAATAATAATAATACTACTACTACTAGTTGTAGTAGTAATACTAATAATAGTAATAGTAGTAGTAATAATAATAATAATACCAATAATACTATTAATAATGATAATAATAAAGATGAAGAAGAAGAAGGAGTTGATGAGAACTTTGAGATGGAAGATTAACGTAAGGATTAAACAATGATAACAACAAATGTCAAGGTTAGAGGATCCACTAATGGTATTTCAAACAAGTATAGTATAAACTCTTATTATTCAATTGGAAACCACTCACAAGGAGGTTCCAATCAGATTATAAATTGTTAACATGATTACATTAGCTATCTTATTCGAATAATGCTAATACTTGTAAATGTTGTCAGACATTCATGATTATAACTTATGTTAACAACAAATCAAGTTCCTTTCATAGCTAAGGTGTCGGTTATACCATACAGTATGGGCTATGAAAGTGCCAAGTATTTGTTGTACCAAGTGTTATACAACATAAATCTAGATTAACCATTTAACAAGCAAAGTATTAAAAGTGAACAAGATAACAAATATAAAGCATGTTAGCATCCAACATTAAAATCCATGTTGAATTTATATTATACTTATCTTTACACCATTAGTGTAACCTTTTCACCTTGACATAATTAACTTAGCTACACATAATGAAAGAAAGAAACATTGAAAAACAAGGAAAGGAAATGAAAAGCATAAGCAAGAAACTAATATAAGCAAAACTTAAGCATTACAAAATATAAAGAGAGATCAAGAGCATGATCTTGATCTGAACACCAAGATGCCTAAATACATGGCAAATGCCTCCTTTTATAGGCCAAAATTCAGAACTATTGATTTGTTGACTAATTGATGAATGGGTGGCCACATCTTGACTTAGTGACAATTCTTATCTTCTTGTCTGCCCAAAACATCATTGATAACGTCATAATTTGAACAGACTTCAATCATGAAAGTTCTAAGAAATTCTCTCATCTTTCCAGGGTTAAAATTTGAGATCATTTGGACTTCTAGAACTCGAGATATGGGCTAAACACTGAACAGTGTCTGGGCTGCAGGACAGATTCAGACTTCTTCTTTGTTGCTACAATTTGGACTTGAAAACGGCCTTTTTAAATCTTGGGCTCCACATGAAAGTTGTAGGCCTATGTCTTATCTTTCCATTCATATAAAATGGACCTAAATTCAAGATCTACAGCTCCAGATATGACCCAATTACCGAACAATGTTCCAGTTTGGACTGCACCGACATCTCTTTTCTAAGTTTGGCCATCTCTTTGTCCTTTCAATTTCAGTACTTCAACTCATCAATCAATTCTTTCATTTATGTGATAAGCCTGCATTTAAGATGAACATTTACCATAAATTAAATGTATCTTATATTATTAGATATGTTATTATAAAATATGCTTTAGTTAAGGAGTTATTGATACTTCAAGTGCAAAATGATGATATAGATCCTAGATAAAAATGCACTTTTAAGTACTAATCAAACAACACGATGATATATTTGTTAGTTCATTGACAAACAAAGATGATAAAAGTATTGATAGATATAGTTTCTATTTGATGTTGATTATTTTTGAAGTAAAATAGTTAAAGTTGTTTTCCAAAACTTTATATATAAGAAGAAGATTAGATAAGTGGGCCTATTTGTTTAGTTTATAAATATGCAAGCATTACAAAAGCTAGCATGCTGACTAAATAAATATATAAACTTGCAAAGAATATAAGAAAAACAATTATAGCATGCAAACTAAACAAGTATTGAAATTAAACTTAAACAAAACTACTTTAGTGTACTTACTTGTTGAATTCCTTAAAAGATATACAATATGAAATTTTATTGTTTTTAAGGATTAATGTTTATCTTTAAAGTTTTATTACTCCTCACTTGGTATAAAAGACTTTCTTCAGTAAGCCTCCCAAGATTCTAACAACTCCTTGTTTAGGTGTACTCTTAAACAAGGTTGAATGAACTCAAAGATATAATACTTAATATCTCTTTATAAAGACCGAACCTAAGTTTTAGAGTAGAACAAATGAATAAAAGAACAAAACTTAGGAAAAACAACAACAAAAAGAGAAAAGAACTTAAGAATTTCTTTCATCCCTTTCCACCCATGAAGACTCCTATTTATAGAACTTGGAAACCAAAACATTAATACTCATAATTCATGAATCTTTATAATTCATGAATGTTTATTAATTATGATGAATGTTCATAGTTTATGAATAAAATTATTCATGAATTCATTCATTCATTTCATTTAATTAATGTATTGGTTAATGTACAAGATATTTTAGGGACTTTGAAAGAAATTATTGATAAAACAGGGACTTGATAGTAAAATATTTTTTCATTAACCAAACTCAAGCCCAAGCTCATGGAACAATCCACAAACGATTTTGGGTTTGAAGTTTTTGTTATCCAAAGGTTTATTAAGAATAATTTCTTATTCACCATTAAATTTTTTAAAACATGTTAATATTTCATGTTAAAGTACTCATGTTGGATCACAAAATGCAATATGGTTTTAACTTCAAATGTGAGTAGACCTCATATATAATTTGGCCTTAAAAGGCCCATTACATATTTTATAAATAAATTCCAACAATCCCCTATATGAATGGAACCAATATGAAGACTCCAATAATTTGTAAAGAGATATTAATTTGGTAGATCACTACATAAAAAAAAATAACTTTTAGCTTTGAACCTTCCTTAATGAAATACTATCAGATTTACTCGCTAAATAGTGAACGTGATGTCTTGAACTATTTAGCTTTTTGTGTAAACCAAGACAATAGTACTTATATAACTCTCCACTCCGAGTTCCTTTAGTTCTCAAGATTATGTTCATTTTAGCCCTGAATAACTCTTAGTTTCATGAGTGTTTTAGAGAATTAAGCCTTTTCAAAATTCTCAAAGAAACAATCACATTTATCACCCATATAGGTGATCTTTCAGTAAAAGTATTATGTTATACTCCACTTGATATACCAATATATAAAAATCATTAAGAGCACAAACTCACCCTTATTACCTTGCAACTAACACCACTTTCATCATAGGAATAAACAGGAAATAATAATTTTTAAATGCTATTGAGAATGTTTTATGACTTTTTTTTCCATTTTAACCTAGATTTTAGGATCTCCAATCAACTAGGTATGATTACCATCATTACACTCTTTCATCTTCAAGGCTTTAAGCCCATTCCCCTCAATGAATTATACACTAGCTCTCTCGATAAACCTTTATTTAATAGATCAAATTCTTTTTATAAATCTTTGGTTAATAGATCCAAAATATTTTTATTTGACATTACATAGTCAATATAATGTCTAGACTTCCTGTTATACATACTACTTTGTGCCCTTTCAATTGTAGGTTGATTATCGTAATGGACATAAATTACTAGCACTGGTTTAGGCCAATATAGAATATCATCTAAAGAAATTCCAAAGTCCCCTAGCTTCCACCCTAGCTTTATCATGAGCAATAAACTCTAATTTTATCATGGATCTTGTGATACACGTCTACTTAAAGGATTTTCATGACACAACTGCTCCACCAAGCATGAAGACATACCCACTAGTGGATTTTGAATCCTTAGCATCGAATATCCAATTGACTTCATTATACCTTTCTAGTGCCACCAGGCAACCAATATAGTATAACCCATAGTCCAAGTTGTACTTCAAATATTGAAGTACCCTCTTTATTGCTCTCTAATGATTTATACTTGGATTATTGGTAAATTTACTTAGTTTTTTAATTAAGTAAGCAATATGAGGTCTTGTTCAGTTCATAACATACATTAAACTTCTAATAACTCAAGAAATTTTAATTAGTTTATTCATTTACCTCTATTCTTAGATAGATGTACACTTATGTCAATTGGTGTTTTGACAATGCTATTGTCACTTTTAAAATTTTGTAGAGGAGTTTCTTAACATAATGAGATTGAGACAATATCAATCCATTAGATGTCCTAGAAATTTTTATTTCTAGTATGATATCTGCAACACCCAAATCTTTCATGTCACTTTTTATTTAACATTTTCTTCATGAACTTGATCATGTGATCATTGCTGTCCAAAATTAGCATATCATCAACATATAATGATACAACCTTTATTTGTGTTTTTTACACAAACACATTTATCAACTTCATTGATTTTAAACTCATTTGAGAGCATAGCTTTGTCAAATTTTTCATGTCATTATTTAGGAGCTCATTTCAAACTAAATAAAGATTTGACAAGCTTACAAACTTTTTTTTCTTGCTCATTAATAATAAACCCTTCAAGTTGTTCCATATAGACCTCTTCGTCTAGGTCACCATTTAAGAAAGTTGTTGTTACACCCATTTGATGTATTTCAAGCTTGTTAATAGATGTTATAACTATTAACATTTATATGGAAGTTATTCTTGATACAAGTAAATATGTGTCAAAATAATGCACTCTTTCTTGTTGTCTAAATCCTTTCACAATAAATCTACCTTTATATTTGTTAATAGTTTCATCAATTTTCATTTTCCTTTTAAAGATTCATTTATGGCCCAATGATTTACTTATGGGAGGAAGATTTAGTAGCTCCCATATATGACTATTCATAATAGAAATTATTTCACCATCGACTACTTCTTTCCAATACAAAGCTTCAGGACATGACATTGCCTCATAATATGTCTATGGTTTATTTTATAACAACTATGTTAGAAAATCAAGATCACATGTATTGATCTTTTTTACCCTTTTACTCATTCCCATATCAACTTCATCATCTTCCAACTGATGATGACTACTTGAACTAGTCTCAATCGTTCTTTGAAATGAATGATTTTCATGTACTTTTTTAAATGGAAACATATCTTCAAAAAATATAGCACTTTTTGATTCCATGATAGTATTAGGATGAATATCCTCAATACTTGATTTGTGTTCAAGAAATTGATATCCACCACTATTAAATTCAACCTAATGTCAGCCATATGAAGTACATTATTGAGGGTTATAAGTTTTTTGGAAGTCATTTTAATAATGACCTTCCCAACACCTAATACCTTGAAGATTGATGAATTCCCCATGTATAAGTGTTCACCATTCATTTCTTTATAAGTAGAGAACTTCCTTTTCTTGGCACATATAGTTTTTATTGTACCAGTGTCAACCAACCATCACTCAAGATTTTTTTTTAAAAAAAATTAAATAAGTTTAACTTCAAAAATAACAAACATGTTCATTTTCAAAACTTTATCAGTGAGTGATCAACCTCATTGATATTTGCTTCAACAATCATTCCTTTAATGGGTTACTTTTTTTAGCCTTATTTTGTTTACTATGATTTGTTCAACTATCACCATTTTACTTATGAACTGTACCATATACAAATATATTATCTTGTGAATAGTACTTTAACTAAGTAAGTTTTCAGGAAAGATTGGAGGGGTCACAAATGGTCTCATTTAAAATCCAATCTTCTTAAACAAAACTTCCTAGACTATATTATTTTACCGCACTAATTGTCTATACATGTAAATAGTAATATATATTAACAAAATCAACCATATAACTTTGATGTCATTGTTAGAGAGTATACATTTATTTCTCTAAAAAAAATTACTAACTATAAACATTTTCATACCAACAACTTCATTCTTAACCCTTTTCCCAAAGCTTTCTAAAGTGCTTTTGCATTTTGATTGAACTATACCATTCAAGATGTAGATCTTGTACATGAAATCACTATGATTCTAAGCTTTTATATCTTCCATAAAAATGAATCATATTAACCATCTAATCATTTTGGCACATTATTAGATAAGAATTTGGCAAAGTTCAAGGTGGTCACTTAAAATAAATTTTTATATTGACACCTTTTAAAGTTCAACATATTTAACTTTTCAAGTCTCTTACCATGCACCACAAAAGATGATGGTGAAATCCTCACTATCAAAGTAGTGGAATTCTAACTGTGAAAGTAGTAATTGTTGAAGTAACATTGATTAGAAATATCAATAATTGAGATAGCATCACGATAAATATAACTTTTGTAAAACAATAGCCAATGATATTTATAAATAAATATTTTAGCTCGACAACAAGCTAATAATAAAACTAGTGATAAAACAACAAAAGTATGAAACTATGCAAGATAAAATCAAACGCTTCTGTTTATTTTAGTTCATAAAGGTATCAATTTAAACATGCATTATATCAAAATAATATGTTTAACAAGATAGCATGATCATATCAACAGGTTTGCAGAACATGTATAAACTTAAAATAGTCTTTTTAAAAGATAAGTTCTAAAAGATATTGGAAATGCATAAAAGCAAACATAAAGTTTTTCAAGACTAGCTAAAACAAATAACAAGCATGAAAAAGCCATAAATGAAAGTAAAAAATATATGTATAACAAAACAAACAACATGCAAGCATAAAGCCTTAATATTGCTGTCTAAAACTTCACATGTAAAAAGAAGATTAGAAAAGTGAGCCTATTTATTTAGTTTATAATCATGCAAACATTACAAAAGCAAGCATGTATACTAGACATATATATAAACTTGTAAAAAAATATATAGGAAAGACAATCCTAGCATGCAAACTAAACAAGTATTAAATTAAACTTAAACTAAATTAGTTTAGAGTACTTACTTGTTAAAATCCTTAAAAGATATCCACTCTGAAATTTTATTGTTGTCAAGGATTAATCATTTGGTATAAAAAGGACTTTTTTTCAATAAGCCTCCTAGGATTACAACAACTCTTCCTTGTTTAGGTGCACTCTTAAACAAGGTCCAACAAACTCAAATAAATAATACTCAATATCTTTCTAAAAAGACAGAACCTAAGCTCTAGAGTAGAGTAAATGAATAGAAAACAAGACTTAGGAAAAGCAACAACAATAAGAGAAAAGAACTCAAGAACTTATTCCATCCCTTTTCACCCATCCAAGACTCCTATTTATAAAACTTGGAAACCAAAATATTCATACTCATAATCCATGAATGTTTATTATTTATGATGAACACTCATAGTTCATGAATTTCTTATAATTCTTGAATGTTCATAATTTATGAAACATATTCATAAGTATTCATCAAAATTCATGAATGTTCATGGTTCATGAATTCATTCATTCATATCACTTAATTAATTTATTGGTTTATATATAAGACATTTTATGGACTTAAAAATATTATTGATCAAATAGGGATTTAATAGCAAAATATTTTTTTCATTAACCAAACCCAAGCGCAAACTCATGAACCCACAAGCTCATGGAATAATCCATAAACTATTTTAGGTTTGAAGCTTTCACTATCCAAAGATCATTGAGAATAATTTCTCATTCACTTTCAATTGTTTTTTTTTAATATGTTAATATTCCATGTAAAGTACTTATGTTGGATAAAAAAATACAACGTAGTTGTAATCTCAAATATAAATAGACCTCAAATATAATTAGACTTTAAAAGGCCCACTACATATTTTATAAACAAATTCCGACAAAAGTTTCTTTTAGCATGTGAAATATGTTGAAAGAAAAACACAAAGGCACAAGCTTCTTGAAACAAAATTGATATTTTTCAACCAAAAAAAATAAATAATTCCTTAGTTTGAATCAAGGTTTGTTAAAAATTATAAGAAGATTAATAACACTAGCAAAATCATATTATGTTATGGAAGTTAACTTAAGAAGATCAATGATAATCATGTATTGATAAACAAGATTATATAATTATATATTATAATCTTTATATTGTATTCTATTAGGAAGTTCAACAATAATTACGTATTGTAATTGTATTCTATTAGGAATGTGATATGATCCAAGAAAAGGTTCAACAAAGAAATTCGGATTCTAGCATAGTTGTGCCTACTGTTTAATTTTATTCTATCAAGTATAACTCTCAATCCAATAATTGGATTAGATTGAAATCTTATTAGACATTTGTAGACACATTGTTCTACATTGGGTTAAAATTTCAGGACAATCAGAGTTTTAAAAGGCATTACAATATAGGTTAGAAGGTTATGTATGAATTTTGTTATTTGTTGTCTTTTTAACTTGTGGACTTCCTATTTGGAAATGATTATTTTCCTAATAATACAAGGATATTTAGTAGCTTATTTTTTGGGAGCATGAGCTATTAGAAAGATTTCTATGCTTATTTAGGAGAGTTAAAGTTGGTTTTGGGCTGATTTTTTCTATTGCATAGTTTTACGCTAATAAGTATAATTTTTATTTGATAGTTGGATTGGGATTTGAATTTTACCAAACATTTTCAGAGCTCTTATTTTATATCTAATTAAAATTTCAGGTCAATTGAACATCATGAAGTCCTTGCGATAAGGTTTAGAAGCTACCGTGCGAGATTTGTATTAGTTTCCTAATTGATTTATTAATTTTTTAGAACTCTTTTATTACTTTTCTAGACTTGTTTAGGATATTTTTTCCTAATATAAATAAGGTTATTTAGCTTGTACTTAGGTTTTTTCTTTTCAAACATGATGTTTTGAATAAAGTTGTGTTTTGCGTGATACAACATTTTTCTTTTTGTTGGGACAAAAAAAAAATTGACTTATCAAAGTATAAATGACCTTGTAGCGTCTTCGTATACTTTGAGTTCTTGATTCTCTATAATCAATGGGTCTAAGTTCAATTTCCAATACATTTGGTTGTTAGGTACATAGTTATCTTTTGGTCAAGGTTTATCTATCACAAACTTGATTTTTGGCTTTCCAAGATTGTGTTAATCTTGTTCTCATACCAACTGATATGAACCCCGTGGATATAAAAATTAAGACACAACATGCCCAAGAACTATTCCTTGTTCTACCATAAAATAACACTTTTCATAGTTCAAAACAAGGTTAGTTTCAATGCATCTTTTCAAGACCAAAGATAAATTTTATAAACACTTATCAAAAGAACCACCATATATCGTGAAATCATCCATGAAAATCTCAATTATTCTTTCAACATAGTAAAAACAAATACTCATCATGCATCTTTGAAAAGTTGTAGGTGCACTACAAAGACCAAAGGATATTCTCCTATATGCATATGTACCAAATGGACATGTAAATGTAGTCTTTTCTTAATCTTTAGGATTAATAACAATCTGATTATATCCACTATATCCATAAAAAAAAGCAATAAAAAGACTTACTTGCTAGGCGTTCAAGCATTTGGTCCATGAATGGTAATGGGAAATGATCTTTACATGTAGAAAGATTAAGTTTTCTATAATCAACACACATTCTCCAACCACTCGAGATGTGTGTAGGGATGAGTTCATCATTTTTGTTCTTTACCAACGTGATTTCGGTATTTTTAGGCACCATATGATTGGCGCCACCCATTTACTGTCCGTGCTAGGGTAATATCTCCTGCATCTAATAGTTTCAAAATCACAGCTTTCACTACCTCCATCATAAGTGGATTCAACCTCTTTTGTATTTTTCTTATTGGTTTCACATTATCCTCTAATTGTGCATCAATAGTATCATTAAGTCTCTTATTTTACATATGTATTTATTGTTTTTATTTGGTTTTTTTTATATAATAATTGTTGTTCATTTTAGTAATGAAGTTTCTTTTAATGTTTCGATAGGTTTTTATAGCTTAAATGAATTATTTCAGAAAATTTAACGTCGGAATTCATAACAAAGAAATGAAGAGAAATTTAGTTGAAGATTGAAGCAAATCTTGGTTCAAATAAGTGCTCCAAATTTGCCCCAAAAATCAATTTTGTTCCAATCCTAGAAAAGATTATCATATGATCATTTCAAGCCCAAACTTGCCTTATGTTGTGTGCAAACTTCAACCATCAAACACTCAAGGTTTCAATGTCAATCTTAGCCCAAATAATAGGTACATTTGTATCCTTATATGTTGCTTAAATTCAGCCCAAGCACAATCCATGAACTTACATGTCCACACAACAAATAACATTTGATTTATTTTGGATAATCCATTGATCCAAGAGGGCAAGCACATGGATTTAATGCTGGAGGGGACATTTTTCCATTATTTTGGGTCAAAAAGAAGAAAGATACAGCTCATAAAGGAGATAAAAAAACATGCACCAAAGTGTTCTCCAAGCTGGCCTGATTTGATTTTCCAGAACACCTTTTGGTGTTGTGCCCATAACATTTAACTCAGATGTCCAAATGAGCTGTTATTTAATGATCTGGAAAGCTAACATAATGGCCTATAAATATGTCTCTAATATCCATCTCGAGTGGAGGCTTCTAAGAGGGTCAAATTTCTGTCCAAAGCGTCATATTTGTGTTAGAATTTTTACCGAAATTGTATTGTGTTCTTCTTTGTAGATTTCAGTTCTTTAGTCTGTAAAACTTGTTATTTCAGTTTGATTCAAGTTATTTCATGTTTATTAAAGTGTTCTTATATATAATCATGGTTGGCTAATCTCAGTCTTGGATCCAAATCAAATCAGGCCAGCTTGGAGAACACTTTGGTGCACGTTTTTTTTCCTCCTTTATGAGCTGTTTCTTTTCTTTTTTTTTTTACCCAAAATAATGTAACAATGTCCCCTCCAGCTTTCCATCCATGTGCTTGCCCTCTTGTTGTTCACTCATGACATGTACTTTTTTAAGCTCAAGAGACTCTACTTTCCTAGTCAATGAGGCTAATCTAGCATTGAGGCCATCAGTCTCTTTCAATTGGAACTTACCACTTGAATGAGAAATGGTGTTTCTAGACTCAACATGAAGTGGGAGAGAGGTCTTCCATTGCTTTGTGTTTTCAGCCAATTGATCAAAAAATCAAAGGCTTCACTTGGTTCTTTGTCATAAAACTCACCATTACATATGGTTGATACTAGCTTTTTCAAATCTGCGGTAAGAGAGTCGTAGAAGAAACTCACTAACCTCCACATCTCAAAACCATGGTGGGGGCAAGCATTTAACAAATCTTTAAACCTTTTCCAAGCTTGGTGAAATGACTCATTTGGACTACAAGAAAAGTTTATCATTTGACGTTGTAAGACTGCCGTCCTATGAGTGGGGAAGTAGTTTTTCAAAAGTTTAGCTTGTATTTCCCTCCATGTACCTATAGTCCTAGGACGCATGGAGTTTAGCCAAAGCTTGGCTTTATCCTTTAGAGAGAATGGGAACAATTTAAGCCGAATAGTTTCCTCGGTGCATGTTCTATCAATAAAAGTATTACATACCTCTTCAAAGTCCTTAATGTGTATGTATGGATTTTCCGAATCCATACAGTGAAATGTGGGAAGAAGTTGAATTGTGCCCGGTTTCAAATTAAAAGCTTGTTGATTAAGAGGTAATATAATACATGAAGGTGTACTTTGTCTAGCCGGGTGAAGATACTCTCTAAGAGTTTGAAAATTAGGTTGATCATTGAATTGTGGACGTCCATTACCTTGAACACTCCTTTCACCCTTTACATCTTCAATATTAGCCATGATAAAAAATAAATAAATAATAATAATAATATAACAATTATATGAATATGAAAGGAAAGGAAAAAGAAAATGAAAAAGAGGATTGTAAATAAAAGTAAATGAAACGTAAAAGATAAAGTAATAGCTGAAAAATAAAAATACAACAAATTAGGAAATTCACACTCCAACTAATAAGCAATATTAACAACAATAAACATTAAAAAATAATTATAACAAGCATGAATAAAAAGGCGGTAATACCGGCCAAGCACTTTAAACAATAAATATTAGAAAAATAGTCACAACAAAACAACAAGATAAAATAAAAAAAACAAGAGGCGGTAAAACCAACCTTAGAATATAAAAAATAAATATTAGAAACTAATTAGAATAGACATTAAAAAAAAAAATGGTTGAACCAACCAAAATTTGTTACCTTTGCTTGCTAGCTCTTCGACAACGGTGCCAAAATTGCTTGACCGCTTTTTATGATCGGCTTGTTTTAACTCGCAAGTGCACGAGTGTGCAATGTAGCAATTAATTCGGTAAGATCGAGGTCATATCCACAGAGAGCTAGATCTGGAAATTAAGCTAGGTAACAAAAAAAAAAACTCAAGAGAAATTAAATTAACAATAATTTAGTTGAAAATAATTAATGGATTTGTTTTCAAAGATGAAAGAGAGTAAATATATTTTAAATGACAAGAAAAAGATAGTCTTGGTCCAAATCAATTTTAATGGTGATTTATTGGTGATTCGTTGAACATTTATAAGATAACTCAACCTAATATCAACGATGGTGATATTAGATCGGAAGATATTACAATGAAGTTTAAAAAGATGAAGATTGATTATTGCTTAAGAATGAACGAGTACTTTCATATTAAGTAAGACATTGAATCAAGCAATCTCTATACCAAAACTAAGGTTTGTGCATAAAAATTCAAGATTATAATATTACCTAAATGATTTCTAAAATTTCTTTGCAATAATAAAACATTCATGAAGAAAATGAGAAGATAAACATTAAGATTCATTCACTCAATCACCATCATCCTTGATTTGGAACCAAGACTGAGATTAACCAACCATTATTATATATAAGAATACTTTAATAAACATGAAATAACTTGAATCAAACTGAAATAACAAGTTTTACAGACTAAAGAACTGAAATCTAAAAAGAAGAACACAACACAATTTCGGTAAAAATTCTAACACAAATATGACGCTAACTTTGGATAGAAATTCGACCCTCTTAGAAGCCTCCACTCGAGATGGCTATTAGAGACATATGTATAGGCCATTATGTTAGCTTTCCAGATCATTAAAGAACCGCCAATTTAGACATCTGAGTCAAAAGTTATAGGCATAACACTGAAAGGTGTTCTGAAAAATCAAATTAGGCTAGCTTGGAGAACACTTTGGTTCACGATTTTTTTCCTCCTTTATGAGCTGTATCTTTCTTATTTTTTACCCAAAATAATGGAATAATGTCCCCTCCAGCTTTCAATCAATGTGCTTGCCCTCTTGGAGCAATGGATTATCCAAAATAAATCAAATGTTATTTGTTGTGCGGACATGTAAGATCATAGATTGTGCTTGGGCTGATTTGGGGCTGAATTTAAGCATCATATAAGGATAGAAATGTACCTATTATTTGGGCTAAGATTGACATTGAAACCTTGAGTGTTTGATGGTTGAAGTTTGCACACAACATAAGGCAAGTTTGGGCTTGAAATGTTCATATGATAATCTTTTCTAGGATTGGAACAAAATTGATTTTTGGGGCAAATTTAGAGCACTTATTTGAACCAAGATTTGCTTCAATGTTCAACTAAATTTCTCTTCATTTCTTTGTTATGAATTCCGACGTTAAATTTTCTGAAATAATTCATTAAAAGAAACTTCATTACTAAAAAGCACATCAATTATTATAAAAAAACTAAATAAAAACAATAAATGCATATGTAAAATAAGAGACTTAATGATACTTTTGATGCACACTCACACCCCCCAACTTAGATTTTGCTAGTCCTCAAGCAAAACAAAACATAAAACCTTTGAAATTAGAAGAATAATAATAACCATAATTAGGCTCGGCTCATCACACTTGAAAGACCTATCATGCAAACATAGGTATCTTCAACTTAGTGTATACACAATAGCGAATAAAGAAAGATAAACATACTCACATTCTCTAAATCAAATATCCATACAAAATTCCAAATTCAATCGTATTTATCATGCAACCAACATAATTGATTCATGCGAAAACTCAACTTGTAATCTTCCCTTCTCACCACTACAAACAAGGTAGCAAACTAGATAAATATCTATATATTTTTTCTTTCTTTCTTTCTTTCTTTTCTGTTTTGGAGATATTACTTATTCTTTGTCTTTAAGTGGTCACTTCCCTTTTGACACGAATACAAACATTTGTGATGAATGCATCTGGTTACTCACAAAATCACAAACTTAAAGTGCTTTTGCATACTCATATTTCAAGCTGTCATTTGATGTAAAGATAAACATTTGTGATAAATACCCCTAGTTACTGAGCAACTCAAAACATTTGAGTAGATAGAACTTTGTACACATTTATTTATTTAATTGTCTAATAATTATTACTCTATTTACTTAAACCATGTTTACGACTAGATCAAAAGGGATGATCACAAGTAGCATCATAATCTTTTATGCATAATCACACAACTTTTATAAGGAAAGATGTACTTTAATAATCTTAAAGAAAAAAAAATGCTATATCTTGCTTTATAAGATATTATCTATCCCAAATTAAAGCATGCAATGTTCAACACAATAATGAATCCAAAAATGTAATGTTGATCCTAAACAAGTCTCACTCATATATGAATGCAAGTTTTTTTTTTCCCCAAAGAAGCATGGCCATCTTAAGCATTCAATATAATCAAATATCTAAAATTAAGTTTTACATTATCCTCAATGTAAAAAGAAAGAGAAGAAAAGAATACAGATTAGAAAACTGTTACTCCCCCCTTTTTTTTTAAAGGATGAATGTCTGATTGAATTGGACATGAGCTGACTTTTTGCTTGATTTTTTTTTAACCTACATATCACAACTAAAAGAAAACATCAAACCAATGTTTTTTTAAAAATAAAAAACCTCATCCTCCAATAATATGTGATGGATACACATCAATGGACTAATGCCCTTGATGTTGTAAAGTCCATCCAATGGCTGTTTTGTGATTGCACAACAACTTCATAAATTTTTCCTCTTGTGCACTTGTCAAACCTTTTGCTATGATAACGGGAAGTGTATTGTTATCGCCAATGAATACATACTTCAAATTATCAGGCAAAGATTTCAATTCTAACTCGGGGCCTTGTAAAATAGATGGCAAAAGCTTTTTATGTGAAAGTACTAAATCAACAAAGACATTACCATGGGGAATGGTTTGCAAAGCTTACAAAGCCAATGTTGATTCTTGCATGTTGTCACACCCGGACATCACGGCGATCGATTAAAAATTAATCTCTCGATTGAAAAAAAGAACAGATATCTGACATCTTGTTCTTTGATAGGGAATGATCTTGTTTAAGGAGTCGCTACCTAGTATTATGGTCATTAGGAACCCTAATTGGTCAACAAAAATTCTTTGGTATGAGACTGGTTACGCGAAAGGGAAGATAGTATCACCCCTTAAGCGTCCTACCTGAGGGAGGCTGCATTGTTGGTTTTGTCTTAAACTGCTAAAGATTTGTTTTTGTTATGTTCTTGTGATCTTCCTATAATATTCCTGATTCTGGCGTCAGTGAATATTCGCCTATGAATATTTCCAACTATGGCATTTGGTAAATATGACGCAACCCAAAAAGTACGGTATTCCTGACCTTGGCGCCAATAAATAAATCCGTAAAATTCTATATTAAAAGAAACAAAAACTATTTTTTCTTCTTTTTTTCCCTTTTTCATTTATGTAGCCCGGTCTCAAAACTTAACAAAAAAGGGGTCGGGTCACTAGTCCAAACCAGTGACCCGGTTTGGCCACAATTGCATGCATGCGTGAATAACTCCCGCTTGCATGCTACAGTTGCAAGGTAATTAATTTGGAAAAACAGGGAAGGAAGCTTACCTGATGTGGGACTTTAGCTGCGGAGACGAGGTCATGAGGCGATGATGAAGAACTCTTGTTGTTGAATGAAGTTTACAGGGTGCTGCTATTGTCGGCTGAAGGCTAGCGTTTGGCCGAGAGAAAAAAAGATGTTTATGGTCGAGATGGAGGAAACTCCTCTGCTGCTGCTGTTGTTTGTTGTTCTGGAAGGAGGGATCCAGCTATTGTGCGGCTTCTGTTTATTGTTGATCCCAATATGGTCATCGGCTACAACAGGAGGTCACGAAGGGGAGAGAATGTCGCTTTGAGTTGGTCACATCACTGCTGCCAAAGGTTACGGTGCAAAGGTTGAAGTTGCTGAAACTTGAGGTGCTGGACTTGTTGAAGACACAATGCTGATGAGGAAAAAGGATGGCAAGGTATAGGGCTATCACAATAAAGGATGATGGCTCCTAGAGATGTTATTGCTGTTGATCTAGGAGGAAGGAGCTGTGGCTACCAGTCTGTCCATGAACTACCTTCCTGCGAGGAGGTATGGGCAGAGAGATAGACAATGGTGGGGAAGGCATAACAAATGTGTATTTTTTCTTGTTTGAGGGGGAAAGAGAAAGTTGGGGAACCGTTTCTGGAGGCCCAGGAAGAAGAAAAGGAAAGGGCTGAGGAGGTGGGCGTTTAATGGCTGGTTTTAAGACCAGGGAATAAGAGAAATCATGGGATGGGCTGAAGGGGGCGGCGGCTGGTATAGGGTTCGCCGCCCCCTTTTGTTTTGTTTTTTTAGTGGTGTCTCCTTTTTTTTCTTTTTTTATTTGTAATATTTGCCTTCCAGGATTCTTGTAATGGCTCCCCTCTCGAGTTTCTTGGTAATTGTCTTCTTCTAAGGTTTTTTTTTCGTCCTCTAGGGTTTCTTGTAATGGTCTCCTCTAGAGTTTCTTGCCATCTTCCTCCTATACATACATTGAGATCTGTATTTATAGTGCAAGAGTCCCATCGCGTGTGAGAAACAAAGTCTTAATCAAACTCATTCTCTTCTTTGAAGTTTGAATTTGATCAAGAATCAAATTCAAAAGCGGATAGTTATCATTATCTTGAAGATAAAGATAAAATGACAAAAGCACATTGTAATCCCTAGTTTTCGCGCAAGCTGACAAATCACATTTTTTATCAAAATAAATCTCTGATCTTTTAATTTTATATTTTACCCCCGTAAAATTAAATCAAGAGCCAACGGTCAAAAATTGGGTTATAACACATGTTTTGGGGAACACATATGTGCCTTTCCATCTCTTCTATCTTAGTAAAATCATAGACATAGCTAAAAGTCATGCTTAATTCATCCTTATAATCAAAATCAAAAACTTGTTGCACACACTTATTTACTTGGTCATAGCATGTGATAGAATAAACATTGTTGTAAGGATATTTCATTGCATCATGAAAATTAAATTCAATTTTTTCATCTCCTACCTCCATGGACAAAGTATCCTTACCATAATCAATTTTTGTATTGGTAGTTTTCAAGAATGGTCTGCCAAACAATATAGGAGTGTTGTTTGATGAATCACAAGAATCACATTCTATATCAAGAATATAAAAGTCGCACGGAATAACAAAACTATCAATCTTGACTAGGACATCTTCTATCACACCAAATAGATAAACAAAACTACAATCTGCAAGTTGTATTACAATACTAGTTTTAATCAAAGGCTCAAGACTAAGAGAATCATAAACATGTTCATGTATAAAACTAATGGATGCACCTAAATCGCATAAGACCCTTTTAAAACTGGCATTACCAATAACACATGGGATAGTAAACGCACCTGAGTCTTTTTGCTTCAAAGGCAGATTCTTTTAAACAACAGCAGATACAACTTCACCCATACTTACCGTTTCGTAACCTTTTAACTTGTAAGCTCTCTTGATAGTACACAACTCCTTCAAGAATTTGACATATTTAGGAATTTGCTTGATAACATCAATCAAAGGAATGTTGAGTTCCACTTTCTTAAAAACTTCTAAAATCTCTTTTTCTTTGTCCTCTTTCGTAGACCTAGAAGAACTCACAGGAAAGGGGGAAGTTTTCTTAAAATTGAATTCATTGAGTTAGGACTTACCTTTAGAGTATTGTCGCTGTTTCAGTTTGTGGAGGAGTAAGGTGTTTCTTCTTTGTACTCAGTTTGGTTTCTATCTCCTCTTCTTCCTCCATCTCAATTTGTTTTGACCTTTGCTCTTCAAGTTCTTTCCCACTTCGCAATGTGATCACACTAACATTCTCTTGTGGTTCAATGCTTGGGAGGGAAATTTTCCATTGATTTGTGCTTCTAATTTCCCTACACTTAAGCTACTTGTCCCATTTGCTTCTCTAAGTTGTGAATACTTGACCTTGTTTCCTGTTGAAAATACATGACATTTTGTTGCAAGGTCACTGTGTTAGAAGCCAAAGTTTTCATCATCTCACGAAGATCATCACTCAAAGACCTATAACATTGGAATTTCTGAATGCAGGGGGCTATCTCGCTTAATAATTCTGTTGGGACTGAAATCCATGGGGATGGAACTATCAACCTTGATTGTCTTGTTGAGGGGGGTTCTCATAGTGTAAGTTCTGATGATCTCTCCATCTGGGATTGTATGTGTTAGAAAAAGGATCATACTTATACTAGTGTTGTCCATTGAATGCTACATCAACTGCATTAACTTGTTCAATGTAATCTTCTTGCATTATTGGGCACATATCTGAAGCTTGTCCTTGTAACGAGTATATGCTACAAACTTTCACATGTTGTATATTTCCATAAGCCAAAAAACGCACAAGAGAAGTAAGATCAATAATTTTATTTCAAGGTTAGCAATACTTACCTCATTTACCCGTTTGCTTGGAAGGTCTCCACGGGTGCCAAATTGTTTCGAGTTGGCTACCATATTTGAGATCAATTGGCGTGCAGCCTCGGGTGTTTTATCTACCAATGCCCCTCCACTTGCCACATCAATGATACTGCGGTCAGTAGGCATCAGTCCTTCATAGAAATATTGCAGTTGATCAGGTATTTGATGATGAGGGCATTGAATGCACAATTGCTCAAATCATTCCCAATACTCGGAGAGTGTCTTCCTATGAGACTGTCGAATCCCACATTTTATTTCCTTATGTTGGAAATTCGAGAGGCTGGGAAATACTTTTCAAGGAAAATCTTCTTCATGCCATTCCAGTTCAAATGAAATCGAGGAGAATGGTGAAAAGTCAAGCTTTTGTTGTCCCTTCTAAAGAGAAAGGGAAAGCTTAACTTGTTCTTCGTCAACTCCATGCGGTTTCATGCCAACGCAAACCATGTGAAACTCCTTGAGATGAGTATAAGGATCTTCTTTGACAAGTCCATTGAATATTTGCAGTAAGTGTATAAAACCAGACTTGAGCTCGAAATTGACATTGTTATCAATGTTTATGCACAATGGTTGATTCTCCATGTTGGGAGCAGCGAGCTCCTTGAGTGTTTGTTGTCGTGCAACAGTCATGGTGTTGATGTCGGGTTCTTTATGTAACCTGCATAAAGTATTTTCTATTTCAAAATCGACCTGCACTTGTCTTTGGTTAGTAGATCGGGATACAGGCACAAATAATCAAGAAAACTTAAAAAGAAATTAACCTCACGAGAGATTTAAAGTAGTGAAAATGAATGAAAATCCAACACTAAAACATAAAAACTGTCTAAAAACCCTAGAAAATAGTGGAATTTGGCCTCGATAGGGTGGATCTATTAGCCAAAGGCCACTAGTCTTGTTCATAACATCGTTTTCCTTTAGGAAACAAAATGTCGAGACCTAATTCCATCAAAAATTTTCATTTTGGACAGTACCACCGCAACTCTGTTTTTGTTTTTTGTTTCTTTTTTTAAACAAAATAAATAACAATCACAACACAAGAATAAACTAAAATCACTTCCCCAACAACGACGCCAAAACTTATTGCGATGTCGCAGTCACACAAATTAATTACCCCAGCTTAAATAAACAAAATAGTATAGAACAAGCAAGGGGTCGATCCCACGAGGAAGGTTTAGTCAGGTTTCTATGCTAGATGAAATAAAATTAAGGGGGGTTTGAAGTTATCTAAGCTATAATATGGTAAATAGAATGAAACAATCAATCTAACTTAAATAAATCCAAAATTTATCAAGAGAACAAACTTGGTCTCAAGTAGACATCCACCTACAGAAATCAAATCTGATAATGGAAACAAAACATCAAGTTAGTTAACCAATCCGCAGTGTAACTAACCCTAACAATTAAACAACCACAGTGTCTGCACTAGTAATTTAATTCAATGGCAACCTTAAGAACTAGACAACATAACTATCTGCAGTCTATGTTTGATTTGATCGAATATTTTTTATAAGATTAATAACATAGATCTGGCACAATTATTAAACTCAGTTTCTTCACAAGTTTATATATCAGAACTCCGGTTTTGATAGCAAACTTAGCAATAGATTGATTAGAATAATAACTTAGAGTCCGCTCTGGCAATCAAACTAAACAATCATAGGAAATAAGCATAGCCGAAGGTTTTTGTGTCCTTGCAACCAAGAAAAATAATTTAGCCTTGCATGTCTATTGATAAACTAATCCAAATGAAAGATGAATACATGATTTCAAGTCTAGGAGGGAAGGGTGAGTTTTTCTTTTCTTTCTAGCCGCCTCTCTCTTTCTTTCTCTTTTTTCTTTTTATTTGATAGCAAACCCTAATCCCTACTTCCCTAAAAATATAGTCATTTCCTAAGTAGACAATTTACATTTAAGTAATGCAATAACTATTTTTCTAAAAAAAA
Source organism: Populus simonii (assembly GCA_007827005.2). Lineage (NCBI taxonomy): Eukaryota > Viridiplantae > Streptophyta > Magnoliopsida > Malpighiales > Salicaceae > Populus > Populus simonii. Next base: position 6,460,161 of record CM017466.2, read on the forward strand.
GAAAAGAAATAGTCTTGCATAAAATCTTTAAGCTTTTACTTTGGACTTGGAGGAGTTAAATTGCCCAAATAGAGACTTGGATGTCGCTTTGGATGCTTGGGAAGTAAATTGGACTTGTTTCTTCACAAAACCTGTTTGTTGGTAGAATTTATGAGTCCTATTAGAAAAGTGATATCTCTCTCATGTGAGCTCTTTTTATGCTAAAATTTGGTAGGCTGATAGGTATTCAAGTCAGGAATCCAAAAAAAAAGTGAGTTTGCATCAAATGGATATCTCTAACTCAAGATATTCAAGTCGGAATGGTCGAATGTCACCATTGGTAAAATGCAAGATCTATCTTTGAAGGCAGCAATTTTCATGCTCTTTCTCCTTTTATTTTTCTTTTCATATATGTAAAGGAATATATGGATGTTATCTTTCTAATGCCACTGGAATCACTTCATTTCAACCTCTAGAGCTCAAGCTCTACACAAAACATCGATTGGATATCAAATCTGTCTTCAAAACATAAAATAAAGAATATCAAGGCATTTTATATAAAAAAAAACATATGCAAAATACTAGGAAAATATGGGTAAAACTATCGAACAATATGGTTGCATCAACAACCAATACCAAGAGTCGATGTTGAGGGCAAGTTTTCAAAAAAAAACAAAAAACAAAAAAAAAATTGGAAGAAAGAAATAAAGAAAAGATACTACACATGTCTTTTGGTATATAAGATAAAGCCTCTAGCATCTTCGAATGATTAGTTATCAATCAAAAGAAAAGTTTGATTTGCATTATGGCTTTTGTTATGAGAATCTTAATCTTTTAGGTGAACACAAAATGGGTGGCATGGTTATATGTCATTCTTTTACAAAGATAGTGAAATAGAAATAACGAGGAAAATAATTGGTTGAAAACCTTGACATGTCCTTTGAATCGAGATTTGAGATAGGCAATAAGTTTTAGTATCCTCTTTAAGTTTGAGATTAACAATGAAAAGAGTGGCATGGTTATATACCAATGTTTGATCTTGATAACATTGAAAGTTCTTGATTGATGAAAAATCATTTGTTTGATTATGATGGAGTTTCCTATTCAATTTTAGAAAATAAGATTTGCTGATAAAATATGGCATGGTTATATGTCATTTGTCCTACAAGGATTATCGCAAAGGAGTTAATGAATAGTTGATAGTGATCCTAAATCTTTTAAATCCTCAAACACCGTTTGTAAAACCCAACAAAAATTAGTATTAGGTCGGCCTATGCTGAAAAGAAATTAAGGGAAACAGATCGGCCTACTCTAAAAGAAATATGCGGGGGAAACCGGCTTACCCTAGGTGGGAATTATGGGGGAGAAAACCAGCCCTAAGATAACCCAAGAGTAGGATAAGAACAAGAATGACTAGCACCCAAACAACCCATCTCATTTAAGAGAGTATAAATATAGGAGAGGAAAAAGAGATGACTTTTTCTCTCCCCCAAAATCGACAGCCCTAGTTGCAGCAACAACCACCCCTTCCCAAGAAGAAAACCTACCTAAACCCAGCTGCATGTTGCCTTCATTGAGTGTTTGAGTGAAATGAGAGTTAGAGAGAAAGGGTGATGATCAAAACAATGGAAGAAGAATGAGCATAGAAGGCCGACTGGTGTAGCAGAAGAATAAAGGAAGAAAAGTGAAAGGACGAGAAGAACAAATCACCAAAACTTTCCCTTGAATTGTTAAAAATATGAGGTAATAGTATCATCTCCTTGGCTGGGTGTTGCCTCATGGTTCAAACAAAGAAGAGGGGGGGAACTCAAAATAGGAGATTAGGGTTCTTACACTTTAACTCAAGAATTAGTAGCTAAATGAAAAGATCTAAAAAGAATAAGGTATGAAGAACACATGTGCGAGACTCTTTACAAAGAAATATGAATGATTTTGAGTGTATAAACCTAAGGGAAGACCGACCATGTTGAAAGGATGCATGGAATGTGAAATGAAATGATGAAATGCATGGATTGTGATCTTGTTAAACTCCTAAGAACATACTTGAGCTGAAACAAAATTCATGTTGATGTTAATGTCTTGACTTTTCATATATGATTGATGAACTTGTATGGAATGTGAAATGAAATGATGAAATGCATGGATTGTGATCTTGTTAAACTCCTAGGAACATACTTGAGCTGAAACAGAATTCATGTTGATGTTAATGCTTTGATTTTGTTACGTGATTGATCAATTTGCATGGTTATGAACCAAGTGAATGAAGGTATGGTTATAACATGTTGTTGTAAATATACTTGTGATAAAAATGATGAATTGCATGTGTAAATTAAGGGGGATGGACAACAATGTCTAACCAAAGAAAATGGGGGGAAACCATTAAGGAAACCATGAAGGAAACCTTGTATGACAAACACCTTTAGAGAAACAAGATATAGGATGGAAATGGAACCCTTGTGTAACGTGAATTGACTATTAATTTGTGTTGATGAATTTTTCATGATGAAATTGAAAACATAAAAAGTATGATTGTGGCAACATTAGGTTTTGGTCTTGAAATGATGGTTAAGAGAACCTTTGTAAAATTATACATGTTGAAACTTGGTTGCATATTGCTTGATAATCTTGTGATAAATTAAATGTGATTTGGTAACGGTCTATGTCCAACTAGGTTGGAGTATGTTATAAAGGGGGAAAGCTTAGCGTAGACCTTACACTTAGCTTAAGGAAAAAGTAAAACCAGAAATGACTTAACCGTCGTTGACAATTTATGAATTGGTAGCAACATAGTTTTCATTGATGATTTCTAGGAAGGCAGCGACTCAGTTTTCATTAATGATTTCTGAGTCAACAACGATTGTGTTCATTGACGATTTCATGCATCAGCCATGGAAGTTGTTTTCATTGATGATTTTTGGGTCGGAAACAACTCAGTTTTCATTGATGATTTTTAAGTCAACAGTGATTGTGTTCACTGATAATTCCATGTGTCAGCCGTGAGAGTTGTTTTCATTAATGATTTCTAGGTTGACAATGACACAGTTTTCGTTGATGATTTTTGAGTCAACAATGATTGTGTTTGTTGATGATTTCATGCATCACTCGTGGAAGTTTTTTTGCTGATGATTTATGTGTCACCAGCAACTCAGTTTTCGCTAACGATTTTTGTGTCACCAGCGACCTAGTTTTCGCTGACAATTTCTGTGTTACTAGCGACCCAGTTTTCGCTGATGATTTTTTTATGACAACAACGAATCAGTTTCATTGACGAATTTCATGTCAGAAATGATTTAATTCTTATGATGAATTCATCGTTAGCTTGACCCAACTCACCCTAAAACTTAAGAATTAAACATTAGGACGTCCGTGTGTGACCTATTTTTAAAATTAAAAGAAGTGTCTTGATATGATGACTTTCATTATATGATTATAAGATGTGTGAAACACTTGAATATGAACATGTGTATTCTTGAGATATGTATGGTGATGCGATCCAAGATCCAAAGGATCCATTGGAGGTTCCGGTTGGTCCAGTTACAAGGCTTAGAGCTAAGAGGTTCAAAAAGACTTTCAATGGACTTCTTCAAGATATGTGGGCTAAGGTGGACTTCAAGAAGATATTAAATACTGAGGAGCAAGCCCTGATTAATCTTATTCATGTTCAAGAGGGGCTTGTTGGTGGAACCAAAACCATCACACAAGGATTGGCAGAAGAAAACTAGATTCGGACAATTTGACCTTTCGCTACCTTTTTTTTTTTATCATAACTGGAGCTACAGGTCGAATTTTGAGGTGATTTTAGTTAGGCTAGAAACTAGACTTCCATACCTTTCCAACGGTATATTTACGCCTTCTACTTCTTTAAGACAAGAGAGAACCATCCGTTTGAAGTTGGGTTTTGTTGCTGCTAGATAGAATGCGGAAATAACCGAACTTGTCTTATTAAATTAGTTGGGCTATTAAAATTTCTTTATTTTATGAGGAAACATTTGTTTGGGTTTCAGACTTTTTTATTTTATTTATTTTAATTAGTTTTAGCTAGTTTTAGCTTGGGTTGATTATTATTTAAATTGGGTTTATATGTGACCCATTAGGGAAACTACGGTTTTTGGCTTGGGGTATAAATACTCTTGAGAATAATTTTCAGGACACTTTTTTTTGGCTAATAATATTCTGATTTTTGCTAACTTTTGGTTGTCAATCTTGGTTCTTGATTGAACTTTCAACTCTTCAAAGAATTGACTAATCTTTGTTGTGAATTTATACTCATTTTGCTCGTCTCCAGGTGCATGCGTTGTGATTGGGTTGGTTTATAGTATTGTTGCCTTTGAGCGTGTCTTTCATTGTGATAAGCTCATCCTAATTTCAGAAAACTTAGGTTAGATAGATCTTGGGTTCGTGAATTCCATTCAATTTTGCTAGGATTCACATTAGTTGGTATCAGAGCAGATCTAATCACAAGTTATATCCTTCAATTTGTGTCTTTTGTTTCTTGATTATTATTTTCTCTTTTGATTAGTTTCGGCCACATATATTAAAAAAAATAGGGTTCTTGCATCCGCTTGAATTGTTGAACACAAAATCATAAGGTAGTGTTCTTGTTGAATTCTTAATCTTGCCGCAGTATATACATACAAAAAAGTGTGTTCTTGAATTTTTCTTCTTGATTGTCAAATTGGTATAAAAAAAAGGGCTTGATCTTGAAAAATTTGATTGTTACCGCAAAAAAAAGAGAAGAAAATCAACATTCTAGAGTTTAGCCGAGAGCTAGGGAAAGAAAATTGGTCATTGGGAATTTGTGTTGCCGTTTATTAATATTTTTTTTTCAAGTTCCATCATTGCATGATTTAATTTTCAGTTTGGATAGTAAATCTTTTTAGTATTATTGCTTCCATTCAATTTATTTCGCGTCTTCAAATCGTCATATTACTCGCACAAAATTGCATTGCTACTCGTGAATTTGTCATCATATTTTTGTTTTGTTAGTTTCATAAATTTCTTGCTTCTTAAGTCTATATCAAATTTATAAATTCACTGCGTAGTTGGTTGCTTTTCTAAATTGTTGCTAAGTGATTTCCAGAACTAAAGAAAGGTAATTTGAGTGGAAAAGGGCATACGGAGCATATTAGAGTGAAAAGCCTATAAACTTGTGTGAAACACGAGTGTGTGAGGTGTTATTTTTATTGCTAACAATTTTCATGCAGGGTTTTTTTTTAAAAAAAATAATATCTTCTAACAGTGTGCCACAGAAGAAGGGTGAAATCCCAGAAAATTGGCTTTCGAGAATACAACAACAAATGAAATTTATGTTTGGTGAGCTGATGACTAGGATTGAAAAATTGGAGACTAAGTCTGATGGGGGACGTAGTAAAAAGAGTAGAGAAGCTAGGAAGGAGGAGAGTGTTGCTAGAAACTCTGCAGATGAAGCCAAGGATGATCTTAACCATGGTGGTGGGTTTCATACACATAGGGGAGAGAGGTATGAGAATCAACTAAGGAGGGGACATATTCGGCCACATAGGGATTTTGAGTATAGAGGGGATTTTGAAGATTTAGGTGATGTAGACCGAAATTTGGGTAGTATTAAGTTGAAAATCCCAACCTTTAAGGGAAAACTGATCTAGAAGCTTACTTAAATTGAGAAAAACAGGTGGAGATGATTTTTAACATCCATAGGTACTCTGAAGAAAAGAAGGTTAAGTTAGTTGTAGTGGAGTTTACTGATTATGCCATGGTTTGGTGGGAGAGATTGGTGGTAGAAAGAAGAAGGAATATAGAAAGACTAGTTAGCACATGGGAGGAGTTGAAGACAAAAATGAAAAGGAGGTATATTCCTAAACACTATTATAGGGAGTTGTTTAATCGTTTACAAATGATTACACAGTGTAATAAGAGTGTGGAGGAGTATCAGAAAGAATTAGAGGTGGCAATGATTAGAGCTAATGTTAATGAAGATGAGGAAGTTACTATGTCTAGGTTTTTGAATGGCTTGAATAGAGACATAGCTAATGTTGTGGAGTTGCAATCTTATGTTGAATTGAAAGGTGCATTTGGTCATTAAGGTTGAAGAAAAGTTGAAAAGATAGGGTAGTACACGATCTGGAGCTTATTCGGGGTCTTTTTCAGGTTGGAAGATGAATTATAGAAGAAAAGGTAGTGCGTCATCAAAGCCCTTGGTGACTTCTAAAGTTGCCGAACCTATCTCCATGAAGAAGCAGGTTTCGGCTAGTGATCACAAACTTAAGGGAGAAGTCCAACCGAAGCGTAATCGTGATATAAAGTATTTCAAGTGTCAGGGATTGGGACACTATGCATTAGAGTGTGCAAATCATCGAGTTATGATTCTAAGGGATTATGGAGAGATTGTGTCCACTAGTGAGGAGTCTGATTGTGATGAAATGCCACCACTTGAGGATGCTAGTGATTTAGAGTATGTTGTTGGTGATAAAGTTTTGATGATTAGAAAGTCGCTCAGTGTTTAGACTAAGGAGGATGATGTGGAGCAACAAAGGAAGATCTTCTATACTAGATGCCTAATCAACGATAAGGTATGTAGTATGATCATTGATAGTGGTAGTTGTACTAATGTTGCTAGTGTTACTTTGGTTAGAAAGTTTAGATTGAATACCATAAAGCATGAGAGACCTTATCAGCTTCAATGGTTGAATGAATGTGGTGTAGTTAGAGTGAATAGACAGGTGATGATTTTTTTTTCAGTAGGCAAGGATAAGGATGAAGTGTTATGTGATGTTGTGCCTATGCATGCTACTCATCTGTTACTAGGGAGGCCTTGGCAATTTGATAGAAAAGCCAAGCACGATGGGTTTAAGAACAAATATTCATTAGAGAAGGATGGAAGGATTTATACACTTGCCCCACTCTTACCAAAGCAAGTGTATGAAGATCAAATTCAATTGAATAAGGGCTATGAGGAAGAACAACATGTTTCGACCAAAGTGGAGGAACAAAAAGATTCGGTCAAAATGGAAAAACAAGCTGAACAACATGGTGAGGATGTGAGGCAGAAGGAAAAGAAAATGAGTCACGAGTTGAAAATAAAAGGGAATAAAGTTTAGGCCCTTAGGACATTAAGGGAGGGTCACGACCAAGAACAAAAAAATCAAAAGAAGGCCAAGAGTGGAGAGAAAATGAGTGGAGAGAAGAAAGAAAGGGTGAGAAAAGAAGAGTGTGTAGAAAAAGTGGGGAAACACCTTAACTTTTTTGCAAAATTTAATGATCGTAAACATGTCTATCTTTCTGACTTGCCTATGATTTTACTTGTATATAAGGAGGCATTCTTTAACTCAGATGATTTAGATTCTTGAGTTTTTAGTGTTGTTAAAGTTCTTTTGCAGGAATTTAAGGATGTCTTTCCGGATGACATTCCTAGTGGTTTGCCGCCAATTAGAGGTATTGAGCATCAAATTGACTTTGTTCCTTGAGCATCTATACCAAATAGGCTGGCTTATAAGAGCAATCCTGAAAAGACTAAGGAGCTTCAAAGGCAAGTGGGGGAGTTGATGTCGAAAGGATACATTCGAGAGAGCATGAGTCCTTGTACAGTTCCCATACTTCTTGTTCCAAAAAAGGACAAAACTTGGTGAATGTGTGTGGATTGTCGAGCTATCAATAACATCAATGTAAAGTATCGACATCTCATTCCTAGATTAGATGATATATTGGATAAATTACATGGTTCTAAATTGTGTTCGAAAATTTATTTGAAAAGTGGTTATCATCAAATTAGGATGAAAGAAGGGGATGAATGGAAAACTGCTTTTAAAACTAAATGTGGTTTGTATGAGTGGTTGGTTATGCCTTTTGGACTTACCAATGCACCTAGTACTTTTATGAGATTGATGAATCATGTGTTGCGTGCTTTTATTGGTAAATTTGTAGTCGTTTACTTTGATGATATTTTGATTTATAGTAAGGAGTTTGATGAGCATATGGATCATTTGAGACAAGTTCTTGATGTGCTTAGAAAAAAGTCCTTATATGCTAATTTGAAAAAGTGTGACTTTTACATGGATAGAATTATTTTTCTTGGATATGTTGTTAGTGTAAAAGGTATAGAGATGGATGAGGCTAAGGTTAAGGCTATTCAAGAATGGCTTACACCAAAATTAATAACAAAAGTTAGAAGTTTTCACGGTTTGGCTAGTTTCTATAGAAAGTTTGTTAAAGACTTTAGTACGATAGCGTCTCTATTGACTAAAATCATTAAGAAATCTGTAGGGTTCAAGTGGGGTGAAGAACAAGAAAGTGCATTTAGCTTGTTAAAATCAAAGTTAATTTCGGCACCACTGTTATCTTTACCTGATTTTAATAAAGCTTTTGAGATTGAATGTGATGCTTCAGGAATAGGTATTAGAGCTGTTATAATGTAAGAGAAACAGCCAATTGCTTATTTTAGTGAGAAACTCAATGGTACAGCTCTTAACTATCCCACTTATGACAAGGAGTTGTATGCGGTAGTGAGAGCATTGGAGACTTGGCAACATTATCTATGGCCCCAAGAGTTTGTTATTCATACCGATCACCAGTCATTAAAACATTTGAAGGGTCAAGGTAAGCTAAAGGCGACATGCCAAGTGGGTTGAGTTTTTTGAAACTTTTCCATATATGATTAAATACAAGCAAGGTCAGGAAAATGTGATCGTTGATGTCTTGTCGCGAAGGTATGTTCTTCTTAATACTCTTAATACTAAATTGCTAGGATTTGAGTATATTAAGGAGTTGCATCTTGATGATCATGATTTCGGTGTTATATATGACACATGCAAGGTTTCGGCCAAGGATAAATATTTTAGGCATGATGGATTTTTGTTTAAGAAAAATAAATTATGTGTGCCTAATTGTTCTTTATGTGAATTGCTTGTGAGGGAAGCATATGGGGGAGGTTTAATGGGGCATTTTGGAATTACTAAAACTTTGGAGGTTCTGCATGAGCACTTTTATTGGCCTAATATGAAAAGGGATATGCAAAGAATGTGTGATAGGTGCATAACATATTGACAAGCTAAGTCTAGGGTAATGTCTCATGGACTATATACACCTTTGCTTGTTTCTAAGGAACCTTAGGTTGATATTTCTATGGATTTCATGTTGGGTCCACCTAGGTCTAGGAAAGGGAGAGATTCTATATTTGTTGCTGTGTATAGATTTTCTAAGATAGCACATTTCATTGCTTGCCATAAAACTGATGATACGACAAACATAGCTAACCTATTCTTTAGAGAGGTCATTCGGCTACATGGTCTTCCTAGGAGCATTGTATCCGATCAAGACGTTAAGTTTTTGAGTTACTTTTGGTCTGGAAACTAGACTTCAATACCTTTCTAACGGTATATGGCACGCCTTCTAATTCTTTAAGACAAGAGAGAACCATCCATTTTAAGTTGGGTTTTGCTGCTGCCAGACAGAATACGGAAATAACCAAACTTGTCTTATTAAATTAGTTGGGCTATTAAACTTTCTTTATTTTATGAGGAAACACTTGGGTTTCAGACTAGTTTATTTTATTTATTTTAATTAGTCTGGGCTAGTTTTAGCTTGGGTTGATTATTATTTAAATTAGGTTTATATATGATCTATTAGGGAAACTACGGTTTTTGGCTTGGGGTATAAATACTCTTGAGAATAATTTTAGGACACTTTCTTTTGGCTAATAATATTCTAATTTTTGCTGACTTTTGGTTGTCAATCTTGGTTCTTGATTGAACTTTCAACTCTTCAAAAAATTGACCAATCTTTGTTGTGAATTTATGCTCCTTTTGTTCGTCTCCAAGTGTAGGCGTTGTGATTGGGTTGGTTTATAGTCTTGTTGGCTTTGAGCGTGTCTTCCATTGTGATAGGCTCATCCTAATTTCAGCAAACTTGGGTTAAATAGATCTTGGGTTCGTGAATTTCATTCAATTTTGCTAGGGTTCGCATCATATGGTGATGGGTTATATGATTACTGAATGTAAATATACTAATTAGTAATCGTTTGATATGTCCTGGTATGACCGGGATCGGACCTTCGACCTGACGAGGACATTCCACGAGAGGAACAGGTAGGTGGTTTCCACCCTCTTCTAGCATAATATAAATTCTCCAAAATAAATTCAATACGAAAGATCTATTACTATCTTGTGGTGAATAATGGATCGTACATGGAATATTTGATTGATTATGATGATTAGCTTCAACTAATGGCATTCTAAATAGATGATTGGGTTGATCATGATGATTAGCTTTGGCTAATAACATCCTAGATGGATGACTGTGTTGATTATGATGATTAGCTCCGACTAATGGCATCCTAGATAGATGATCGGGTTGATTATGATAATTAGCTTTGGCTAAAGGCATCCTAAATAGATAATCGGGTTTGGGTATTGTGATTAGCTACGTATAATGGCATCCGAGATAGATAACCGAGAGTGGATATTGTGATTAGCCTCGGTTAATGGCATCCAAGATGGATGACCGGGTTGGAACAATGTGGATAAACATGTTTAGTAGTTTTCGTAAGGGATAACCAGAATAAAGCAAAATAAATAACTTCAACAAATGAATTAACCCCAACCCTTACAGCTACTATAGTAAGGTTGAGACAAATGAGTAAGGACAATATAATTGACAAAATAATAAAGGTTATGTTATGCATATAAGGGATAGAGAAAGGATTATACTCATTTAGACCAATAACAAAAAGTAGCGAAAATATTCCTCTGGTTGTCTATTGTCATGTTTCAATTGGTTATAATTCTTGTATTCATTTTGAGTTGTTACAAGGACGTCACACAACCAAGGTGTGTAGGAATCTCGTCTCACATGTCCACATATTTTGACATGAACTATGTATCTGTATGCTAAGATATTGTGTTTTTTGTATGAACAAGTGTACTAGTTATGAAATTATCGTTTGGTACTTTTGTAAAGACTTGTAATGATAACTATATTGGAACAGGAATGTAGATTTATGAATATATAAAGATAATGTTGTGTGTTTGTGTATTGAGTTCTCTGTATGATGATGTTGGTTTATAAAGTCATATGGGTATTGTGATCAGCATTGTTGACATAATGACTAAAAACAATTATCATTAATTACGATCATAAAAGGATAGAAAATCTCGGGCTATTATACCATTTGAACCTATGAATTCCTTTCTTTGTTGGTCATGAAACTCAGCCTTCATTACGTACCTTGAAAAGTCATTTCTAATCAAGCAAGCGAAAAAGACTGATAAATAGCGCACTTAAGGAACCAGTTATGAGAGTAATGATGAAATGAAAAAATATTTGTCTTTGTTCATGTCGAGAAAATCCAAATGTGAGACTTCAAAATAGTATTTGACCCTTCTCAAACCCAAATAGGCCATCTCCTACACCAAGCACCATGATGAAATACTTTTCTTCAAAAACTAAAAGGAATCGTGGGAGTTATATAAACATTGTTATTTGACATAGCATTAAAAAATCTTGGATTTTCTAGAAGACAAGGTAAATTTTGCAAAGTCTTTGTTAGGGAAGTTATCCTATAAAAAAAATCCCCAAAGCGTGTGACATGAGTAAATTTATTGAGAGTTGAATCGCAAGGAAAATCAACTTTTGGGAGTCAATTTTGAAGTCAAATGAAACAACTAAAGTTTATGGACCAAAATTGGATTTTGGGAAGTTTAATGGTCAAATCAAGGGCTTAATTGCATAAAATTCGAAGTCTAGTGAGCAAATAGGAACTTAATTGAACAATTTATGAACCAAGGACCAACTTGCAAAACATGTGCGACTTCATGGACTATAATCAGGTAAATTCAGGGGTCAAATCAAAGAAAATCAGAAGTTTGATGGTTAATTTGGGGTCTAATTGAATAAATCAAAGACCAAGTATCAACTTGTAAAAGATGCTCAAAGTTGGGGCTAAAAAAATGAATCTAACAGGAACGCAATTGCATGAAATTAGGAAGTTAGGGGAAAATTATGGGTAAAATCAAGCGAGATCAGAAGAATAGGGATCAAATTGAAAATTGTCAGATCCCAAATAAAAAAACCCTAATCTATAGGGATTAGACAAAACAGCACCATTCAAGGTACTGTGCATCTTGTTCTTCAGTTTTTTGCTAATTGGGTAGGCAATTTCAGGTAAATGAATGTGACGTTTCCGACCACTACAAAAGCTGCAACCACCACCATTCAATTGAGAAACACTCACTCTACAACCCCATATCTTAAAAATCAAACTTTACATCCCATATTCTCCATTGATTTCCACAACATCTTGTCCCTAATCAACCAGCACTACAATTTCAGTCATCATGTTGTTTGAGTGGGCACTTTCAAATGTTTGAATGTAGAGCTACAAACCTTCAAATCAAACAAGAATGGATCCAATTGAAAGGTGTGCATCCCCTCTGCCAAGTTCAGGTGGTCTCAAGCAATGTTGAGATCGGAGTTTCTCCGGCAAAGCCATGAAAATGACCATCCCAGTCAACCTTGACAGGGACATCCATTTGCAAAAACCCACCTAACTTTTTCATGTGCTCCCACTTAGAAACCCCTAGAAGGTTCCTATCAAGGGTTTAAAACCTTTCTCCCTAGATCTAAAGACAGAAAACACCTCACCTTGATCTCCAAGTTTCTTATAAAACCACTTAAACCCAAAACCAATGGTTTTATGGGAAAACTAGGTACGTTTTAGTCTGTTAGAACCCTAACAAACCCATCAAGAAGACTTGAATCCACCTGATGCAACCATATTATTCAATAGTTTCACCCATATTTAACTAGTGTTTTGCCTATGTTTTATATATAAAATGCCTTGATATTCTTTGTTTTATGTTTTGAAGGCACTTTTGGATGAAAGATGCAAAAAAGAGTAAATTGGAGATAATTGGTAGATTTGACCTTCAGTCGATGTTTTGTGCAGAGCGTGAGCTCTAGAGGTTGAAATGAAGTGATTCCAGTGGTATTAAAAAGTTAACATCCATACCTTTCTGGAAATCTAAGGCAAGAAAATAAAATAAGGAAGAGCATGGAAATCGCAGCCTTCAAAGTCAAATCTCGCAATCTGCCAGTGTTGACCTTCGGCCATTCCAACTTGAATATCTGGAGCTACAGAAGTCCAATTGATGCAAACTCAATTTTGTTGGATTCATGACTCAAAGGTCTATAAACGCTCCAAATTTCAGCCATACACGATGTCATATGAGGGAGATATGATTTTTCAAAGATGACATCTGAATTCTGCCAGCAAACAAGTTTCGTGAAGAAACGAGTCCAAATTACGTTCTGAAACATCTAAACCGATATCCAAGTTTTTATTTCAGCAATTTAGCACCTCTAAGTCAAAGCTTGAAGATTTCATGCAAGGCTATTTCTCCTTTTTTAGGAAAATAGTTATTGAAGTACTTAAATGTAAACAGTCTACTTAATGGAGGACTATTTTGTAAAATAGAGACCTAGGGTTTCCTAGGATATAAAAAGAATGAGAGAAGAGAAGGGGGGCAGCCAGCCAAGAAGAGAAAAACGCCCCCTTCCTCTAAGAAACCCTAAATCATGCATTCTTCCTTCTTTTTTATTAGTTTTTCAACAAACATGCAAGGCTAAACACTTTTTCTTGGTTGCAAGGACACGGAAACCTTCGGATTTCAAGAACTGTGAGATTTATTTTACCTTTTCTTTTCAGTTTATATGATGAATATGTTTGTTCTCCTATGCTTATTTTTCTATGATTGTTTATTTTAATTGCTAGAGCGGACTCTAAGTTATTATTGTAGACAATTTATTGCTAAGTTTGATATCAAAATCGGAGTTGTGGTATATGAACTTGTGAAGCAACTGAGTTTAATAATTGTGGCGGATCTACGTTATTAATCTTAGGGAGAACATTCAATCAAATCAAACATAGATTGCGGACAGTTATGTTTTCTTGATTAATCAACTTATCTAGTTCTTAAGGCTGCCATTGAATTAAATTACTAGTGCGGACACTGTGGTTGTTTGATGGTTAGGGTTAGTTATACGGCGGATCCGTTAACTAATCAATGTTAAGAAGAGATAAATATTCAGAATATAAATTGATGTTTTGTTTCCATGATCAGTTCTGATTTCTGTAGGTGGATGTGTGCTTGTAACCAAGGTTTGTTCTCTTGATAATTTTCTGATTTTATTAAATTTCGTTTGATAGTTTTCTGTTTTCTTTTGCTTTAGCCTACATAACTTCCAAACCCCCCCCAAATTGCATATCATCTAGCATAAAAATCTAACTTGAATCTTCCTCGTGGGATCGACCCCTTGCTTGCTCTATACTATCTTGTGTGTTGTGTTTGAAGCTAGGGTAATTAATTTGTGCGACCACGACATCGCAACACCACCTATAAAAGAAAGGGATCTTGGAGCAGAATGGAGGAGAAAAAAAAGGAAAAAAGGAGCACAAGAGAGAAGAAAAGAGAAACTTGGGCTAAAACACAAGTAATTTGATCCAGAAAAACTTAGAAGCTGCAGCTCTATCTGGGAAGTCTGAAGATAAAGAAGAAAAAGGGTAATATCAAAAAATTGATTCAGATTTGAAGATTTCTAAGCTAAAAAGGTATATACTTTCAAACCTTGAAGGTGGAGTCCATGAGGCCTACTAGATTAATCTCTTGTGTTCAATGCAAAGTTTTGAATGTTTTGACATGTTGTTAATTGGTTTTACATATTGCATTATATGTTTGTTTCGATTTAATGAATGCCAAAATGGCAGCAAAGAGGATGCTCATTTTTTGTTGCTGGGGAGTTAGTTATGGTTTTTTAGGTTGTTCGTTAGGTCCTTAAGGATGACAAAGTTGGATTTTGAAGTTCATATTGTTCAAGCATGCCTTTTGCTTTGAGTTAGCAGTTCTTGAGATTGAAAATCAATGCATTTTTTAGTTTTGTTGTTTTTTGTCACAAATATATTCATTATTTATAATGTGGTATCTGGGAATAAGGGAGGCATGTTTTAGAAGCTTAAAATGGTCATTCTGGGTTTGCTTTAGTTTTCTGGATTTTCTGGTCTGCTAGGTTTTGTTTTTACAGATTCATGCGATGAATCTTGCCTTAAATACTAGTTTTAGAGCTCATTTTGATTAAATTTCAATTTCCACAAGTTTATATATCACTGTTAGTAAGTAATCTAGAATTTTTCGCACCAATAACAGGTTTTAGTGTATTTTAATCTTAAGGTTTCGGTTTTGAATCAAAACTCATTTTAGCAAAATCATGTTGATTTGTTAACCATTGAAGCAAGCGAACCCCCGATTCTTGTTCTATGTATGATTGCGAACAAAATCATTCCCCTTTTTGTTCGAAATCTGGTCTAGATTGAGAGTTGCATTTTACAAAATAAGGATGAATGTTCTTCATTTTTTTTTCTTTTATGCATTAAATCCGTTTTGATTGAAAGATTTTCAAGTTTTTATGTTTTGTAAAGTTTGATCCATTTTGGTTTTGGTTTATTCAGTTGGTTTGTTTCTAAGTCGACTCAATCGGGTCAACCCAATCGAGTCAACCTAGTTGGTTTAACTGCTTTTGGGTCTAGCTAAGCGTGTCAATCTATCCAGATCGACCCAGCCGGGTCAAAAACAAATCTGTCTCTAGGCTTTGTTTGGATTTATTTTTGAATTTTTCGGTTTGAGGATATGTTTGGCAAGACCTCTTTAAATTTTTTTAGTATTTTTTTTTATTTCAAGTCTACAAAATATACAAAAAAAAATTTGTGTGTGTTGCATACTGTCAAGTCTTTCAAAAATATGAAAAAAATTCATATTGTTTAGTATTTCCATATAAAAATTCAAAATATATATTTGCATGCATTTTAGGATTTAATAACCAGTTTACTAAATCCATGAGAATTTAACTAATATTTCAATAAATAATTTTAATTCATGAGAATTAATGGTTAATATTCTGGTATAAAACATTGTACCTACAAGTGAGGTTGGTATTTCAATGTCAAAAGTTTACTAGAAAATTTTTTAGAGTTATTCTAAATATTAACTAATTTTAATTGGGAGTATTTTTCACTATAATATACAATTACAAAATAAATAAAAAAACCTTTTTCATAAGAATTTATTTCGGCATACGAGCCTATAATGAATTCTTAACACCGGATTTATTCACACACATAAATCTCAATTATAAACTATAGACAAACTCTCGGTTAGGAACTCATCAAAACTTTTAAACCACTTTTAAAATCACACAAAGCAGCTTACTTCAGGTAGAGTGTGCTAGGGGTGTTAATACCTTTCCTAAGCACAACCAGTCCCCTACCCTTTAAATTTCTGATAAGACCATGGATCAAATAACTAGGTGGGGACTCCTCCAAACTCCCCTAACGCCGCGTGCTCATGTGTAACACCAAACAATGAAAAAAAAAGAGAAAGTATAATAATAATAATAATAAAAGGGACCAAACGTTGTTGAACCTAATAGGTCAAGCATGGCAATTTTGCTATATTTGTTTTCAAAAACAATAATTGACATCTTGTTATTCACTTAAGTTTTTTCTTAATAGAACGAATGGGTTGTTTGTTTAAGCAATTAAAATAAATTATCTCTATTGAACTCTTATTTCTAAAATGAAATTATTAATATCAAGATCAATTTTTCTTGTGATCAGAATGTAGCTTATTAATCTTTTCTCTCTCCTTTTTTTCTAAGGATTTTATCTCTCGTCTCTCAACATTTAGGGAATGAAAGTTAAAAAAATAATGTTTATGATCAAACCATAAAATTCTAAAACACTAGGGATTGAAAATACAAAAATTCAAACTAAAATATCCATACATCAAAAACATCTTAGAAATTCAAATTTCAACTTATTATCACCTTATAGACATCTAAAATATTCTAGACACCTATAAACACATTTTTTACCCTATAATCACTTAAAAGCCAATAATCAAATCAAATATAAACAAATTTTATAAACTCTAACCTACTCTTTCTAACATGTTTGAAGGAAAAAATAATATTCATTGAACTCTTCTCTGATGAATTTATTGACACCTAGATCGATTTTTTTGTGACTAAAATATAGCCAATTGAACTCTTTCTCTCTCTTTTTTTATAATGACTTTCTTTATTTTTCTTTCAACATCCAATGACTAAAACATGAAAAAATAAAGTTTGGGACCAAAACATAAAATATTAAAGTGAGAGGGATTGAAAATGTGAAAATTAGAACTTTAGCGGTCAAACTGAATTTTTTCACTTTTTTTAATAGTTAAAATTAAAAATGCTTTTTTTTTTATTTTAGTTATTTTGTTTTGATTTTGTTTCTAGCTATAACATAAAATTTATATCCACAACATTGATCTTTAATTCAATGATAAAATATTGTGAGATATTTTGCATGCGCAATAGCATGCTACCAAAAGTAATCTCATTTTCTACTACACTGGTAACACTTGACATGATGGAAAGTCATCTTTCGTTTAACAAATCAAGGAAACTTATAAAAAGTAATATTTTCCTTTGGAAAAGGAAAAAAGAAAACAGTTTTTTTTTCTGGTGGACAACTGTTTCTTTTTTCTGCAACGAACTTTGATTCCTAGCTAATTCTTTAATTACTACTACTCTATATCCATTAATAGAGAACTAGATTAATATATTTTTTTAATTTTTTATAAAAATTTCATGTTGTTGTTGTAGGTTAATTGGTTGGGCACATATCCGTAGCTAAAAGTCGCCTAGCATTTCTATGATATAGACAGGACACCACTTGTCAGCACATGTTCACATGCCTAGGATTTGCTGTAGCAAGCCCTTTGGGTTTTTTTTATTGATTCTTTAAGTTTTATTATTATTATTTTTTAATATAAAGTTTTTTTTAAAAAAAATTAATATTAAGTTGATGGTAAATTAATTTTTTTATTTTTTATCATATAATAAAATTAAAAAATTAATTTGACCCAATAAAATTCATAACTCGAGTACAGGTTTGATGAGTTAATTAGAATTAATTTGATAATTTTTTTCTTTAATTTTTTTTCTTCGAACTTGTTAGTCGACAAGATCAAATCAAGTTAATTTTCAGATGATTTTATTTAAAATATGAGCTAAAAAAAGAGTTGGGTCGAGAATTTTCAAGTTTGCATCGTTATATTAAGTTTAATGACAATATTGAAAAATTTCCTACAATCTATTTTAATAATTGAATAAAAATTACCTTAAGTATTTTAAAATTACTAATTTTAATAATTTTTGTTTCATAAATAGTAATTAACTAATGTTTAATTACATAGTTAATAACTTTAAATATTTTAAAATTAAGTAACCTCAATTTTATTTTAAATATATTAGATCTTAACTTGTATAGTTTTTTATTAAATTATTTAATAATTCCATTTACTAAAAAACCTATATAATGTTTTGAATATTGTTTTTTTTTCTTACTTTTTTTAGGATATTTATATGTTTTTAAAAGAAAATTTTCAATTATTAAGCATTAAGTTTAGTTTTTGAAGTAAATGTTTAATTCCTTAAAAAAAAATCATTTAATTTAAATTATGTTTGTAATATAAATCTCAATTCAAGTAATTTTATTAACATTAAATATTAAAAAGATGAAATAGGCTTATTGAAATTATTACTCCAAGGTACGTAGATAGACGAATAACATATGCAGTCACAGAGTACGATCAATTACTTCGGAAAAAGGACCATTCTAAATTTTCGCCCTGGAAGTTAGGCAGCTCTCAATGAAAATGACCCTTCAATACTCTCCAGACATCTTTTTCAAGCCAATTTTTTAAAAGCTCCAAGGTACATTGAAAGTGAAACGACAACTAATGTCCCAAAGCAAATGATAACCATACAAATGAAAATCAATGGTGGGTGGATTCCAAAGGGAACTAGTTTAAGGGACCCCCAAGAGAATGGAATTTAGTGTTGAGGCGTAGGACAATTGTCATTATCAGGGGTCATCGTGGGCAAGGGCTTTGGACTCCCCTTGTGAACAAAAAGAGTATAAAATCTTCAACTTTCTCCCCACCCAACGCCAAAAGGATCCTTTGAACTGTTTACTTTGGAGCAGCTGTGGCAATGGAAAAAAAATAAAGTGCGCAACTGTTACAGCCATCATTCTTTCAAATTGTACACTTGACAGCAGAACATTGGCATTGATAATCTCTATTAATCATCTCGTTTTTTCCCACCTTTAACACTGTAGTTCAAATTATTTCTCAAATTTGCATTTATAAAAAATATTTTTTACTCTAGCATAGAAACATGAGTGGTGTGTATATTACATGCACAAACTATTAAGATACGCTTGTAGCACATAGACGTTCACAAGTTGTGCATCTACTACAAGCACATCTTAATGAATCATACATGTAGTACATGCATGACCTATTAAAATGTTAGTCGGTTGTTTATTTCAATACTTTCAGTTTCCTGCCAACAAAAACACAATTTTAAAGACAATAAAATCACTAAAATAGCAGTTCAACCTCAAGCCAATAAGGTGTTCATTACAACAAACTCTATACAACCATTTAAGAAAAATTCACTTAATTTCATAGCAAGTAATTTTATAATTAAAAAAACTTAATCACAACATCAAAATAATTCATTACAATAAAAAATATCAATTCAATTACAAATTAAACTACATAATTATATAATTAAACTACATCTAACAAATTAACTCATCGATGGGCATGCACTATCAGAACCACAAGCATGTCATCGTCGCGCATGATAAACAACCTCATCCTCCTCTATTGCATTGTCTAATTGTTGAGCCTCCTCAACCTCATCAAATGAAGAATGACATGATGGGAATCGAGTATTGAAAAAGTCGCATACAACATTGTCGGTAGCATCATGGCATGCAGTCGCAGCTCTCTGATACTCACATATTAGAAAATTCACCTATTATATGAGAAAAGAATATATTATCATTTATAAAATATAAATAAGAATTTTATTACATGTTAAAAAAACTAATCAAAAACTAATCAATACATACTAATCTATTAGATCTTGGTGTATGAGACTCATAATTATTTGGATTACATGCTAGTTAATCCATAGTGTCACGTGGACGTCCGTAATATACTCTCATATGGTATTATAAATCACCTTGTTATGTTCATGTACCAAGACATAGAGATCTAACTCAATAAGTGGATAATACTCTGTAAATATATGATATCTCCTCACATGCTAAAGATTAACATATTCTACATGAACCACCGATCAATCATCATCCATTCTACCTCAACAATTAACACCATGTAGGTCATCAAATGTGTCAACATCATCATGTATGCGTTGATGTAATCCAAACTAACATATATACCCGATCAGGGCAATGCACATCAACAATGACAAAAGTGCATGGGGACCACTGATAGCCTTAAATCAATCCCTCCATGCATAATGAAGATGATCTTAAAATCAAATCATTGGTTTACAATGTTCATATCACCTATAAAACCTTATAAATATTAGAAATATTCACACCCAAAAAATAAAGTTAAATAAAAAAAATTGAATAGTCGAGTTCACACATACCTGGTGAGGTTTATATGAATTCAACTCCTCAACCCAACTAACATGATAAATAGTTTAGAAGAAAAATATAGAAAATTTAAATTATATAATGTACTCATAATTATCATTACTAAGCTCCAATTGAGAGTCGTCTTCCTGTAACCATGGCATTTGATTTTTCCAAACATCAAGATGATCAATGTGAAGAAGCTCCTGCGACCATAGCTTCATACTCATAATGAAAAATTAGTATATATTTAAAATAAAAATATTTTATAGAACATAATATCAAACTATACTTGTAGGAACAATAAACATCAATCGATTTGTTTCCCATCTGACATGCATGCATGACAAAGCTAATGGTGCGGATATGCAATCATTTTCGAGCCCTAATTATAGTTATGAATGATAGCAAAGTTTTCTAGCAGAGGCGGAAAGTAACATGAAACCGCATTGTTTGTCAAACTAATGAAGATTATGGCCCCAAATAAGTTTATTATATATGCTCTAACATAATAATGCAACATAACCTTTGTCACGCCCTCAAGTGGGGTCTCAAAACTCTCCCTCAACCATGTCAGCCTAATATAATCTCATTTATATCCCTCAAGAAGAGGAACTCGTCCTAATAAATGAAGACATGATTCATCTTCGTTGAAAGCTATAGGACCTGTAATAGGAGTTCCATCTATCAGAAGGCTGACTAGCAGGGCTTCATCTTATAAAGTCAATATCATCTATCTAACAAGAAAGTTGAATGTTTAGGTCTCTCACCTCCATCACACTACTAATGCTGTAATCAAATCATGATTGATATTTACGCATCTTAGGTGACTAATCTTGAAAAATCCAGTTCGATGACATAAAGATAAACATTGTTATCTAGGTCCATCAATGCATAATGGCGAGGTTTAGCTAGACCACCCTGAGATTTTCATCAAATAAATATAAACATAAGTATTAACAACATTTATAAATTTATCATGTGACCATATTATATAAAAATAATTAACTTACTTGTCGAGCCCAAATATTCTCAAAGTGGTGCTTATACTGCAATCCCAACACCAAGATAACCATCAAGACTTGAACATAATGAAGACTCATCCTCTCGTATGCCATGATGTCCTGATATAGATTCACCTCCCCTAGTTCACACCATGATGTTTACCTGTGAAAAAAAAAATGTTAAAGGATAGAGAATAAAAGGATAAAAAATAATAAATTAACATAGAAAAATAAAATATAAGTCTCAGTTTTAAATAAAAATTTTCACTTACATTGTCCACTTTGGCATGTTTTCCTATTATGACATGCTACACCGTATAACCCATCTTTATTTTGTGTATGCCTCTTTCTGGCATCCATCTTGTTATGCAAATGAGTGGATTTACATCAACTTTTTTTCAATTCTCCATCTTGTTAGACATCCTTTAACTCGTGAACTATTATAATCAAGCTATAATAGAATATCAAGTAAGGGTTCAAAATAAAAACTATATCAATCTCTTTAACTGATGTTAGAAAATAAATGGTCAATAAATTATTCAAAGTCAACATGTCGTAATATGCAATGAGATGCAAACATGGTCGATGATACAATTGTCATTTTCCACACATATACATTATTTAATTAAATCAAACCGTTCATCGAACCTCTCTTTGGCTACTAGTTACTGAGGGGTCTGAAGTTGAAAAACATCATTTGAGATATTAAATATACTCGTGAAATGTGATTTTGATTTTATTGCATCAATAAGTGGTTCGGCCAGCATTTACAGAGGCCACAACACAACTAATGCAATCATCAATTATAACTCTTCAATCAACAAAATATTTATTAGTACTAAAAAAGGTAATTTGCATTGTAGCCATCAAAGGCAAACCACGAACACTTTTCATGATATTGTTGAAAACCTTTGACAAATTAGTAGTCATATTTCCATACCAATGACTACCATCATTTGAGAGTTCTCATCTCTCATTTGGTTGAATCTTAAGCTATTCTTTGATTTGACCATTTCTATCAACCATATCATCATATATAGTATCAAATTTTCATCTAGAAGGTTCTTGCCATATCTTATCTTGAAAGTTTTTCAATGCCACATCTTTCAATCTTTTTATTGACATTATTCATAAAGTGGCAGGACTAATAACAATAATACTCATATGGCTCGGCTCATATCCATGACATCAGTTTTAATTTTTACATATCTATATGAAATTATACACAATCTCGTATGATTACCTATGACATGTCGATGAAGCAAATCTAAAACCATGTCTAGTTATTGTTCATTTCTTCTTCAACTAAAGCATAACATAATGGGAAAAAAAACAAAACCATATTATTCATGTAAGCAACTCCAATCAAGATTTTTGCCTTGTGCTTCCCATATAAATGTGTCTTCAATACTTATCAGTGGACGATAATATTGAAGCCTCTGAATTGAAGGTCTAAATGCCCATAATACTCTCTTAATTATTGTTGTATCACCATCAATCATCAGCTTTTGAAAAGACTCCTCATGTGTTCTAAACAACCTCTCTAATATATATTTTTTAGTTAACCAAACCTTTTTATATGATATAGCATACAAAGAATCTTTACGGATAGTAGTTTGAATGGTTGCAATTTTAATACTTATTTTAACTTTGATAATGGTCAACCTCATATTAACAATAAAATTAAAGTCAATCTGACAGTGGGTTTACATAAACATTGGATTGCGACATGTGTGGGACTATTTTAATTTTCAAATTTTAGATGAATCAAAATTCTTATGATATCCCTCATGTAAATACCATTTACATGATGGTTCGTGCTTATATTGTAACTTCACATAAGTTGTGGTTGAACATCGCACTTTATATTATAATGAATTCTTTACATGCCACCGCTTAACTACATTAATTAAATTGGCATTGGTTCAGAACATTTATCTAACCTCTAACTCGGTACTTAAGCTTGAATTCCTACAACTTAAAGCTCAATTAAAGCTTATCATATGAGTAGATCCACTAGCATCCTTAAATTCAAAAATAGAAGATCTCATTGTTTGGTTTATTAGCTTACCTAGGTCATCTTCCTTAACTACATCATTGTCATAACAATCATCTTTCTCATCACTCAGTTCAAATTCATTATAACAATATAAAATCATTATCATACCCAACTGAGCTTCCATTAACATAATTTTTTGAATTGATATCAGGTTTATTACATCATCAAACTATTATAAATAGACCTGCTGCATGTGATGATTGTGTGGTCCTTTGACTGTAACTTGTGACTTGAAGAATTTTCTCATTTAGGTTTCATATTCAAGTAGAGCCCTAATATTTGTAACTCATTAGTAGTGATCAACCCAACCATTTCATTAAAACTCATATCACTAGTATGGGCACATTAGCATAACAATTCAGATAGCCTCCACCTAGCATCCTCCAAGTAATATCAATATCAAATTCAGAAAAGTTCCACTCAATCCCTCGACATACTAAATTTTTAAGTTTGTCAAATGAATTGTTTAATCTCAAGCCACATAACTCGATACTTTCTCTATGATAAGTGATATCATTATTAGTATCGATGACTTTGTCACCATAATAACATAATATTCTCACTATAGAAGATATATGATGATATTATGTGAAAATCACAACAAAACACAATGATAATTTATCAATATAGCAAAATTATTCAAGTTACATTAAAAATCCAAAACCAACAAAAACCATAAACTAAACCTTAAAACCCTAACACTAACATAATCAACGCAACATAATTCATTGATTTTTCTTACTAAATAACATAATTTATAGACTTACTTAACTAATTTTATATCTAATTAATCTCAAATTATAGTTAATTTAGGCAAAATCAACAAAAACCTTAAACTAAACTCTAAAACTTTAACCCTAAAAAAATACACAAATTAGCCAGGCAAAATAAAAAATTAATAGAGGGGGAAGATGAATATACCTCTAATTTGTTAAATGAAACTCTTGTGGGTGGTGGCGGCGAATCAATGGTTGTTGTGGGTGGATGGCTAAAGAGAGAACCAGTGGTAGAGAGAGAGAGGAGAGGTTTATCACAATGAAGGGGGGGAGAGAGAGGGTTTTTTTATGATGGAGAGAAAGATCAGGTGACTTGAGTTAAGGACGACATTAGGAGGAGAAGGCAGATGAAGAAAAGAGTAAGGGGAGAGGAAAAGAAAGAGAAAAATGGTTTTGAAATAATTAATTGGGAATTTGTGCATGGACTACATGTGCCACTAATGGTTGCTCATGTAGTATATGCGCAACCTATGGACATTTATGTCTACATGTACATCTTAATAGGTCGTGCATGTGGTACATAGACAACTCGTATTATGTGTTAGAGTGGAAAATATTTTTTTCTTATGTTAGTTTGGAAAATAATTTGGCATATTATGCTAATATGGAAAAATAACTCATCTATCTTGATAATTAATCTTTGTTACCACTATATATATAGCAGTTGTTTTTTCAAAATACCAAGAAAATCTTCTTGATTAAAAGCACATGGAAGAATTAATGATCTCCAATTGTGTACTCTTTTGAACAAAGGGTGAAACTTCATTTAAAACAAAAGTTATCATACATAAAGCCTCTTATAAGCATAGCTTTGTAGCTCTTAGCTTCAGAGCAAAATTTATGCATGTTTAGTAATATGAAACAAATTTTTTTAAAATTTTTTATTTTTAATATAAGCCAAAACCATTATAAAGTACTAAAAAATATTAATTTGATATTTATTAAAGATAAATACATTTTTGAAATACATCTAAATATAGTTAAAAATACAATACCAAAGAGTAACTTCTAAATATAGTTTTAGAATTTATTTAGGTTTTTTAGGGGGCATTTTTGTATTTTCCTATGGTTTTTTGGTTATTGTCAGATGGATAGAGATATATATTGGTCTTTATAAAAAATCAAAAAATAATAAAAATTCAAACTTGTCAGGCATGCTGCACACACGTGAAAGCACGTGGAAGGTTCTGCAAACTTTCAATGGCGCACAGCGTGTTATGTGGTGGTGAAGAATTTTCTACCACCATGTTAGTTGATTGTTTGCAGTGTCCTCTTCCTTTATAGGTGGCGCATGTTAGATTGTGATAGATGAATTGTTAAAGAGGATGTTTTCTTTCTTTTTTGCATTTCTTTTTTCTCTCTGCTCCATCAAAATTCGTGCATGGCATTGAAGATTTCAAGGTGGTCCCCTTGGTTTGTGATATTTTAGTATCAATCCTCATTCTTTTGAATTTTAAATTTGTGTCCCTTTTTTTTGTAAGTTTTTTTATTTTTTTCAATTGTATCCTCAATCTAAGCTTTTTATTTTTTATTTTTAAAAATTTGGTCCTGATTCTTTTTTTTTCCTTACCTCTTTTATGAACTTTCAATTGTTTTTAGTTTCATCCTTTAATTAAAATTTTAAATTTGCTTATTCTTTTTTAGATTTGGTCCTCATTCTCTTGGTAGTTTATTCTTTAATTCTTTTGTAAAATTTATTTTTCTTTTCAATTTATACCTTCAATCCAAAATTATCCATCCTCCAATTTATTTATTTTTTTAATTTGATTCTCATTCTTTTAATTGATATTTTTTCTTTTGAATCTTTTTTTTATTGAATATTTTTATAATTTCAACCTTTGACATTTGATTTATTAGAATTTGAGCTGTGTTTTTTTCTAGTTTGATGTTTTTAGTCAAATGATCAGGTTATAGGTTCACATCTTCTTTTTTTCTTACTTTTTTTTTTATCTCATTACTCGCCATTGAATTTATTTTTATTTTTTAAATAAACTTCATGGTTTTCTTGGTTTTTTTTTTTATAGGGTTGTCTCAATCTTAATCTCATGATCATGTCTGTGGGTTTGCAGGTTAACCTGAGTGAGCTCGTATTTTTTTTTTTGCTTTCAATTATTGTTTTTGTGTGATTGATTTTTTTTTTCAATATTTGACTTGTTAATAATTGATCTTCGTGATTTTTTCATATCTTTTTTTTACTTATTTTTTTCCATAATCTGACATTACTTTTATTATTTTTTAAAAAAGGAGGCTTCATGGTTTTCTTTGGTTTATTTTTTATATATTTATTCTTATCCTAATCTCATATAGCATGGTTTTCTTTGCTTTCCTTTTTATATGTTTATTCTTATCCTAATTTTATAGCATAACATGTGAGTTTAGAAGGTTAACTCAAATGCGCCCAAGCCTTTTTTTTCTCTTACAATTTTTTTTTAATCCTTTATATGTTTAGATTTTTTTAAAAAAATTATTCTTCAATATTTAGTTGAATGAAAATTAAGTTTTGAGTTTTTTTTTTATTGTTTCTGGTCAAATAACTCAAGTCATAGATTTAATAAGTAAACACAAGTTATTATTGTTTTTTTTTTTTTTTTTACCATTCAACATTGATTTTTTTTCTTCTTTAAGATGTGCTTGAATCGACTGAACATGTATATTTTTTCCTACAGGTAATATAACTTGTAATTATATATACTTTGAGTTGCAAAAAGTTCAATACAAATTAGATAAACAAAAGAAGGACCACGGAATCCCAGTTTTCTTAGTCACACGAGTGGAGAATCTTCACAGCAAAACTCATCTTAATTTGTTCACTTGATTCACACGGGCACCTTCTCGTGCTTGCTGCTTCCAACTGAAAACAACACATCACATAGCCATCCATACGGTAATTAGCACCAGGCAAGGAAAAGATGGTAGTTAATCCATGCTTAAGTTTGTTCTTACTATGGGATTAAGCATAATAAATTTATACTCACGGTTCAGTGCAGAAACTTCAGAGCTCTTTAATACACGCAGCCTCTTCACTGTGGAAACAAACATGCTACAAATCACAGACAAAATAAAAGGTGTTAGTACAAATGTACAAACCAACTACACCAGTAAGGAACCCAGATCAAGAAATTTAATACCCTTCAGTATTAGCTTGCGGGGAACAATGGTACAGTATTTTTTTTAAAGTGAAAAAAGACATGATAATGCATTTAATTATGAGAGAGATAGCATACATGTAATAAACAAAATAGTAGATGAATTTGGCAAGGATATCAAGGTTTTAAGCGATTAGGAATCCAATTCAGTTATTCGGGACATACTACAGGACATAAAAGCATAAATTGGTGTTTGGTTATAGGCTTAATCAGCAACCATATATTAGTATGAATATAATATGAGGTAATATAAAATCAAATCCACAGTAATTAAGATGCTTACTGCCATGGGACATCCCCAACAAGCATCCTGTCTCCTTCATTATCCTCATAAACAAGCTTATATTCCCCACTTCCGTCCAATACACCCATAATTGCTTTCTCTTCCTCTTGCTTGTTCATGATTCCATTACAAGAGGAATCTCTTTGAGCTATAAAAAGGACACAAAAGACAAAAAAAAATAAGATACCCTTGTCTATATAGTAAGTAAACATTAACACATACGTCTTGGGATTGTTTAAGATAAACAAGCAGCAAATGATCCAAGAATATTGCAACTCAAACAGCAATTAAACAAACATAAATTGGACTAACCATTGCAATCAAAGGGTTATAATAGAACCTATGGATATGCCATGGCCTTTGCAGATTGTAAATTGATAGTGCATGTTAATTTATGAAAGCAATAAACTTATTAATATATATTTAACATAACTATCGAATCTAAGCACATCCTTTTTTGCTATCTGGTAACATTAAAAGGCCTCAATAATTGACCACACGGGTAAAATTGTTACTATACAAAAGTTTTGAGAAGAACCTGCAAGAAGGCCTCTAAAGAGTTCATCAACAGCAGTTGAGAGTTTTTCATAGCTATCATAGGCTTTGAGGTCCACTTTCCTTCCTATGGGGACACCTTCCATATTGATCTTGACAAATAACCCTTTCTTGCAAGTTCCAGCTGGTTTATTTTGAGACTCAAAGGTTGGTTTTGAATTGCTGCCGCTGCTGGTTGCAAGATTCTTCCTGAAAGACCGAATTGGAGGCCAACCAACTACTGGACCAGGTGCAATTCTGTTTTAAAGGAGCATTAAAGAGAGAGTACAAAACAATAAATAATAGGGAAGGAGATAAAGATCAAAACTTCATTAAAAGGCATACATGTAAAGAAAAAGAAAAGTAGAACTAGCACAAAAATGGAAGGATAACAGTTAAAGATTTTGATAACCAAACAAAGCATCTTGAATCAACAGTAGTTAGAGGTGGTAAATTTTAAAACCAAGAAAAAGGAATTACCACATGCACTAGCTCATCGATCAAATTTAACTAGTAAAAACATACTGGCAGAAACTATGGTATGGACCACACATCATCTAGCTGAGTAAACATGTGAATGAATATCCCCTGTCAAAAAAGCTACAAAAATACAGACTGCGAGAGTACAGAGAAGAGTAAAAAAGCTGGAGTACCTTTTCTGAGAGCTGTTGGGAACAGCTGTATTGGCAGGAGCTGGTGTTGAAAATGCCTTCTTTTCTGCACACTGCGGCAACTCTACTACCACTTTAGTGCAACAGGGCTGTGAGGATTCCTTGTCCATAACAGGCAGGCTCTGTTGGGTTGCAGTTGCTGTTGGTGGTGTGGATGATGATGGAAAATTGAGATACGAAGGAGGAACATTTCCCTGTTGTTTTTTATTAAACCAAACATGTGAATTCTCAGCTGAAGAAGGAAACTTGTGAGTTTGTTGGTTTCCATTGGTGAAATACCCAAAAGAGAGAAGTTGAGACTTGTGTCTTTCTCTATTGCTGGTGCTTTTGAGAGACCAGTCTTCGCCAGGTGGACCAAGCCTTAGTTCAAGCTCTCTGTCTTCCGAGGAGGATCTTTCATCTTCTCCCTTACCAAGCCACTCTCTTTCTTTGGGAATCAAATCCAGTAACTGAGGACATGCCTCGACGTTCTTCGAACAACCTTCCATTAATTTTCACCAGATGAAAATGCCTTTTCCTTCGACTTTTGACACGAGAAAGAAGTAAGAAAACTAGAAAACTTTACAGGAACGTGAAACACCAAGGCATGAAAAGTTACAAAACAGGAAAACATACAAAACCGTGTGATTATGAGCAAAGAAAGCAAATACTACAACAAAAACCAAAAGAAAAGGGACTAAGTACTACTTAGGCTACATACCTTTGTAAATTAGTAGACTCCTTAACCAGCACTCAAAACCTTGAACACCCACATCCTCAAATCACTTTTAAAAATGACCTCTAAAAACAAGAAGCTAGATAGGAGCTTCTGAGACGACCTTGAGATCTCAACTAGCAAAGCAAGAACCAACCTTTAAAAACTCTCTCATCAACCCATCAAAGAGAAAACAATAATATATCCCACGAAGAGAATGAAGAACACAAAAAAGAAAAGGTGTTTCAACAACTCAAAAGCCAAAGGCAATGATAAGAACAAGGGAGGTATTGGGGAGTACCACTTGCTTCTGGTGTACAAAGAGGAGATTGACTATATAAGAGAGGTGATTTGAAGTAGAAAGTTGGGGAAGGAAATGGAAATGAAGGGAGGTTAAAAACCAGAGAGAAAGAGATTCCCTTTATCTATCTATATCTATACTAACAACTAATACTATAGAGAGACAGCTCAAGAACCCAAAAACAGTACACTAGGAATTTTGGAGCAAAACGCACGCAACCGAGCAGGAGAAAGGAGGGGGGTTGGCTCTAAAAACGTTAGGTTGTTTAGCTAAGGAAGCAAAGCGTGCTGCTGCTGACCTCCCTTAAGAAAAGATACTCTTTTTCTCTAAACGCAAGACAACATCACACATAAGTTCTGTATTTATTAGATTTTAATTTTTAAAAAATTATCTCATTAAATTAAAAATACTAGTGAAATAGCACAATTAAAAAAAATTATACATTTCATAATTTAGAAATATAATATTTATAACTTATAGCAAAATCCAAAAAAAATATTAAATGAGATGGAGATAGGAGAGAAACAAAAAAAAAAAAGCTTTAAAAATATACCGAAGTTCTGATTGTAATATTATTAATATTATCTAAAAGATATTGACAAAACAAATTAAACGACACAAATAAAAAATACCACGATGATCCGAGTGGATCCACATTAGCCACCAAAAATAAATCAGTCACTTGCTATCTTTAAGTAGTACATATAATCCTCTCGGGTCATATTGGTGATTTTTATTGATATTATTAGATTTATTTTGCTAAAATATTTTTAATTATATCAATAATATCGGAAATAAAATTTCAGTATGTTTCTAAGATTTTTATTTTTTTTCTTCTCTCTCCTGCCGATCTAATAATTTGTTTAGATATTACTATTTAGAATAGTGAAAAACTATAAATACGACGTTTTCCAATTGAATAAACTATGTTATTCACTGTGTTAAAAAAAAAATGCTAATAAGGAAAAATAGCCTTAGATTCTAGAGTCTTACCTTAGACAGGGAGAGAAAGAAAGTACCACTCCAGTATTGTTTTAATGAGATATAATAGAAAGTGACTCCCAAAATCATAATATTGCGCCACTTGCTTTGCTGATTCATTTCCTAATTACTAGCTCATTTAGTTAAGACCAGTTCATTTGTTCGTGTTCTTCGCCGATGTAGGGCAAATTATTTTAAAAATATATATAAAAAGAAATATTACGAACATAAATTTTTTTTTATAATACTATTAAACTTCAATAAAAAGATAAATTTTTAAATTTTTTAACTTAAATTTTTTCCCAACATAAATTTCTAATTAAATTATATAAAAGCCAACTCGATGTGAATTAATTTATATAATAGGTTTAAAGAAAAGTTGGATAATTTTTTTTATTTTAAAAAATCTAATTTTAAACAAAAAAAAATTAGAAAAATATAATAAGACAAAAAAAAAAATGTCGACTCAAGTAAACTTTTCAAACATATGATTTTATTAGATTGGAAATATTAAACATGAAAAAACTGTGAAACTCAATTCTTAATAAATCTAACATTAAATGATGAATAATCAATATTATTATTATTATTATTATTATTATTATTAGTGGTAGTATTATCACTGTTATTATTATTATTGTTACTATTATCACTATCATTACAATTATCATCATTACTACTATTATTAATAAAAATTATTGTTGTTGTTGTTGTTGCTGCTGCTGCTGCTGCCACTGTTGTTGTGATTACTATTATTGTTATTGTTGTTGCTGATACCACTAATATTACTATTATTTTTATTCTTATCACTATTATCATTATTATTAATGTTATAACCACTACTACTATTATTATAACAAGCTATTATTACTGATATACATATTATGGTAATGGTATTATTATTAAATTATTAATGTTAAAACCACAACTATTATTATTATTATAACAAACTATTATTACTAATATTATTATTACCACTAATATTGTTACAATTATTAGCACTATTATTAGCACCACCACCACTATTATTATTATTATTATTATTTTAACTATTATTGTCATAAAAAAACTACTACTATTACTACAATTATTATCAGTATCAGTAGCATTATTATTGGTTTCATCATTACTATTACTATTAATACTATTAACACAATTATTATTTTATTTATAATTATTATTACCACTATCACTATCACCATTATTATTATTATTATTATTATTATTATTATTATAAATCATTTATGGGTTATTATCCAAATTCATCTTTTTTTTTCTTTCCAAAATAAAAATTAAAAAAATTAAATAATAATAGCAAGAAGACTATCATTTTGGCAAAAAAAAATAAAAATCTGAGAGGATTTCAAATATAGAAAAAATCAAGCTGTAATTTTAAATGAAATTGAAAGTCTAATTGTATCCTATTATACTCAAAATTAAAAAACAATAATGCAGATTTAAGTTCAAATTAAATGATGTTTAAACTGAGAGGATTTCAAATGTAAAAAAAATCAAGCTGTAATTTTAGATGGAATTGTAAGTTTAATTATACCCTATTATGCCCAAAATTGAAGAGACAATGCAGATTTAAGGCCAAATTAAAATGATTTTTAAATGAGTTTGCATAAAAATTAAGTCCAAGGACATAATTAGATTTCTAATATGCCAATTCGATTTAATCATGGGCCAAATTGAGAATTTAATTATGCTTAAGAATTAATTTGAGTCCAATTAAAGGATTTAATTAGGTGCACGGGCTTAATTATACTTTAAATGAGTCAAATTAATTGTATTAGAAGCTTAATTGGTGAAAAAATAAGTTTGGAAGCTCAATTTAGGCTTAATTTAGAAGATTGAAATTTTAGGAGACCAAATTTAATTTTTACAATGTCAATTGATTCAAATCAAGGGTAAAATCGCAAGAAAATCAAATTTCTTGGGTCAATTAAGGGTTAAATTGAAGAAATTCACAATCAATGATTATTTTGCAAAAGACATCAAACTATGAGGATCCACTAAAATCAGGGGTGAAATTGAAGAGATTTGAAAATTTAATGGTCAATTAGAGGCTAAATTGAAAAAAATATCCAAGATTAAAGACCAAAATGAACAAGGCGTTGAAATCTGAGGCTAGAGTTGAAGTTCATCAGGGTAAAATTGGAAGTTTAAGGTCAATTACGTGTGTAATTGAGAGAAATCACAAATCGAATGACTAAATTGAACTTTACCAAAACAGCGTTGTTTACTGTTCATCTTCTTCTTTAGTTTTCATTGAAAAGACTGTTCAGAGGGTTACTTTCAGGGACATTTAATGCTTCATCTCTCTACCAAGCTCAGGGGGGCTACTTTTTAGGGGCATTTAATACTTCATCTCTCCACCAAATTTGACAAAAACTTGCATGAAAATGACCATCTAACATTTGACCACACCTCGGTATGATCCTTTTTGGCTAATAAACACCACAATGACCATGGTGCCGACCTAAAAAGGTCAATTTAGGCAGCCTTCAACTGTCAAATTTGACAGTTCATGATGTCCACTTTAAGCCAACAGGCGAGATCCTTCCTAACCAAATCAAGGGTCAATATTTGACACCATTAAAGATAAAAATGTCCTTCTTTTAGCCCTTATAAATAAAGGTTGATTCCATGGCCTGAGATAGAGGGAAATAAGGTGCAAAGTTTGGAAAAACTCGGCCTTTCCCTAGTTTTCACCATCTCTCCCACAACTATAGCTTCTACAACCACTTGGTGACCACGATGTCAGCCTCTCCACCAACAGCTCCACTATGAGCCACTAGTACGACCACCAGCTGTTCGCCTTCGTGTTAGGAGTAGCCATTATAAACTCCTTCCTCTTCGCCATAAACTCTTCCTCAAACAAGCAACACCCTCTCTCTGTTGTTGCCGCTACAAGCCTCCACTATTGCAACCACCAGCCTCCCAGACCACCAATCAGGCTTCCCGACACCAGGTGACCTCCTCCCTTTTTTGGCTGCAAACTCAACAACTAGATGCATGCAGGACGTTGGTTTTGCATGCAGAAGACTTATTAATTAACATGGTTGCTAGGTCGGGCCAACAACCATGTGGGTTATGGGCTGGACTCGTTCTAGCTCAGCCTGAGCCTAAATGGTTGGGCCGGGTCCGGCCCACTAAAAAAAGAGAGCAATGTATGTTGGGTCACTATCGGGCCAACCCAACTCGGTTGGGTCTAGCCCAGATAGCTGTGCTGGCCGAGCCCAATATAATAATAATAATATGAAAAAAAGAAAAATTCCAAAAAATTCCAAGGGTTATTTCAAAATTTTTGTGATTTTCTCGCATGTTTTTCTAACAATTTTGCATAATATCAGGTTGTATATTTACACTGTAAGATACAGATTTGGTATTAAAATACTCGGTTTTCTCTGAAACGTTTCAAAAAAAATTAAAATAAAAAAAAATCTAAAAGATTTTTAGATTAATTTCCTTCGTAAAAAATATTTTGTTTTCATATATACGGTCAAATCTTAAAAGTTTTCCAAGAATATTTTCATAAAAAACAAAATTTTTTTTTGCATCTTTCTCATGTTTTAAAAATACAAAAAAAAATAGATATGGTAACTAGTTTATGATTATATGTTAATGTTTAGCTAAAATATAAAAAATCCTTCATTAATTATTTTGTTCACTTTATATTTAAAGCATAGTTTTGAAACCCGACCCGGTCATCGACCCGGTCAAGTGATCGGGTCACAGGTCAAATGGGTTGACCCGGGTCAACAAAAAAAAAACCTATAAAAAAAACACATAACTAGTTATAATGCAACACTTACATAAAACCAAATTTAAATTATAAACCACAAAACCCACACTACATGTAAGAGAGTGATAGATGTAGAGATATAAAAATGGTGTTAAAATTTTAAATTTTTATGCGAAAAGAGAAACAAAGATGCCTAGGAGAGTTGTGTTTCCGAACACCCTGTCCAAACCCATGAAACCCATCGATTCGAGGAACAAGTTAGGTTGGTTTGTGGGTTTTGTACTAAAAAAAACAATTATGACAATTAGGGACTGAAAACAGACAAGGTCATGTTAGTTCTCTCTCACAGCCTGCACACTGGTCCATCTCCTAATTATTGCCTCTCCCCACTCTTGTTTTCTTAATTTCTTGTTTATCTTCTGTTCTTCTCTCTCTCTCTGCACCACCATTATATTCTCTGCAAAACCCTAAACCACCCCAAATGACCTTTTGTTTATGGAGAGCAGCAATAAAGAGAGGAGAAAAAAGGTGCTGTATTGACTTGACAGTTGCTTTGCCTTGCCTGGAATCTTCCTGCAAGACTAAGGGAAAAAAAGGGGTTTCGGGTTTTGTGGGTAGCAGATTAAGTAAAACCCGTTTAAGTGAAAATAAAAAAAATTGATCGAGTCTCACCCGGGTTTGGCCAGGTGGACCGGGTCCAGGGTCGACCAGGTTTTTCCGGGCCAATTCTTGAGCGGGTTTTTGCCTCAACCCGGACCGATCCCAGGCCCGGGTCGGCCGGGTCCCGGGTCGACCCGCCGGGCCGGTCTGGGTTTTAAAACTCTGATTTAAAGCATTAGGGTTTAGTTGTGGACTTTAATATTCGAAGGTGTAAAACTATATAGTAGAGTATACCCTCAATTATTAAAGATATAAAGTGCAAAATAAATGTGATGCTAAAATTTAGACCTTAGAATAGTTAGGATTTCATCCATTAAGGTAGAGATTCTCTCGTAAAGAGAAATCTTTCTTGGACCTTAAAAAAGATTAACAAATAGAAACTTGACTTAGAAAAACAATCAAATAACAATGCCACTTATCTTAGGTAAGTTGTACTGGGGGTGATGCGTATTTTCCTTGCACAACCAATTCCTTACCTGGACTCTCACAGAATATTGTTTCCTAGTAACCATAATACTAGGCGGCGATTCCTGAATCTTATAGTCATAATTTTATGATTGTACCAAAAACTCTTTCCTTCCCAACAATACCTCTCAGGAGGCAAATAGCACGCCATTCGACGTCGCCTTGTGAAAATTATTATTATTATCATCATCACCACTATTACTATCATAATAAACTATTATTACTACCACTATTATTAATATTATCATCACTATTAGTAGTATTATTAATAATATTGTTGAAATCATTATCATTACTACTACTACTACTACTACTACTATTATTATTATTGAAATAACTAAAGTCATAAACTTGATTTGAATGATAAAAATAAAAAATCATAAAAACTCTGACGAAAGGGCAAAGAAAACAAATAAGAAATAAAAAAAAGGACCAAACTGAAATAAATATTATTATTATTGAAAAAAATCATAAATTTGATTTGAATGATAAAATTAAAAACTACAAAAACTTTGACAAAAAATCCAAAAAAAATATAAGAAATCAAAAGTAGAAGGATGGAATAAAAAAACATCATATACACAAATTAGAATTGGAGGACTAAATTAAAAATAAATAAAACTTTAACATAAGAAAAAAAGACTAAAATAAAGATCAAAACTAAGAGGATGGATTCTGAAACACCAATAAAAATCAGGGATGACTTTAGTCTTTTAAAGGTAAGAGAGAGAAATGAAGGGGGAAAAAAGAGAAAAGGGCCATTGACGATAAACCGATTATTTTTAGATGACACACACCATTTCTAAAGGAAGAGGACACGATGGAGAACAAAATGACATGGCGAAAGCATATTTTTTACCGTTGGTAGAAATTGCACGAGCCGTCTAAAATACACGGCGCCTCCCACTCGCTAGCGGCACGTGGGAATGGCTTATTAACTTAAAAAATGACCCTTGAAAACTTTTTCAACTAAAAAATAATCATTAAATGGTAAATTACATTATCACCCCTGAAAACCCAACAATTAAAAAAAAAAAAAAACCAATATGAAAATACAAATATACCCAAGTAAAAATGGCTTAAAAGTTTTAGCTCTAAGGTTAAATTTGTAATTTTACTTTATATCAAAATGTAAAATGCCTAAAAAGACCCTTGATCGGAGTTAAATGATTTTTTGCTTTTAAGAGTAATAAAATCATTTTACTATGCATAAATATGATAAAAAGACAATAATACCTGTGAATAATTATCAAATGATAGATCGACCAAAGAAAAATATCATTTTACCTCTAAAAGGCTATCTTAGAAGAGTTTTTTTAAAAGCAAAATCATTATTTTACTATTAAAATCTACAATAAACAAAAATATATCTACAATGAAAACGTTACACATTTTAGTTTTTTTTTTTTTAAGTAGATTAATTAGTACACAAGCCCATCCATGATCCTCCCTATATTGCTTAATTTAAAAAGTTACAATTAGTGCAACTAAAAATTCATATTTTCATAGCTTTATTTCATAAAAGTTGTTCCTTACTTTTCCGTATCTTAATTTTTTCAATAAAAAAAATTCATATTCCTTTAATATTAAACCCAACCCCTTTTTTAGAATTAAAGCCATTAAGGTTTTTTATTATTATTATTATATTACACATGGGTAGTGTAATGAGAGGGGTACAAGCAAGTAATTTTATAATTTTAAAGAGAATGGTTAGTAATATCCTATAAATTAATTTATTTAAATTAATAAACAGTAAAGAAAAGTCTTATTTAGTTAATAAAAAAGTAAATTAAAATTACCAACTTTTAATTTGGGTAAGACTTAAGAGAGAGAATGAGAAACTTTAGGCTTAATTAAGATAGGACCGCAAGCTATGGGTCTGCCTCCAGCTTTTGAGGTTAATGGGGGATTTTTTGAAAGTGTAGTTGTAATTATTTTTTTAAGTATATTTTATTTAAAAATATATTAAAATAATAATTTTTAATTTTTTAAAAATTATTTTTGACATCAGAGTTCAAAATAATTTGAAAATATCAAAAAAATATTAATTTAAAACAAAGAAAAAAATTTAAAAAAAATTTAAATTTTTTTTGAAATGCAAAGCCTAAGAAAATGATGTGTGTGTGATAGTGTTTTGTTTGGTTGTTATTTTTCCTTTTGAATTAATGGTAACTTAGTCACTCTAGTTTACATATACTAATTAATGAATCCTTATAATATAATATAAAATATAATTAAATAATCTCTAACCTAGGTTTGACTATCAGCAATTAAATAGTTGTCGTTCCATAATTTTCCTAATAAATTTCCTACCTTATAGAGGTTCTAATTAATTAGTTTTGACCAAGTTTTAATTTACTCTCTTCTTTCTTTAGTTTCCTTTTTATCTTTTCTGTGAAATGTTTTGTTGTTATTTTTGGGAGGAGAGAAATGTAAGCCAGAATGAGAGAAAGAGATTGCCTGGAGGATGATTTGTATGATCCATGCTTGCTCTCCCTTCCGTCCACCCGCAGCTCATTCACATAACTTTAGGGGTCCTCCGCCCTTCCTTTCCCAGCATCTTAATAACTAGAATGCAATAAAAAAAAAAAAAATTTCATAGAGTATTTATTACTAGCGCTATAGATAGATATGTTTTTAGATTTCTCCTAAAAAAATCCTCCTTTTGTATTCTTTATTGTAATATGTCATAACCCATTTTTGAATTCTTCCTAATTCATTTTCTTTTTCTTCAAAAAAAAAAAAAAAACAACAACAAAAACAAACTGCACGGTGCCGTTTTGAACGGCATTGTGCAGCTTCTTCTCCCCTGCAAATGCAGAGACAGGGGAGAAGAGGATTTTTGAAATTTTTCCCGCTACTCTTCCCCTCTCTCTTTCCCCTCCCACTTGCACAAGACCCATACCTATAAACTCATACCCTGCCAAGAAATGGGCACCATGCCCTGTAAACGCCGGCCACCTTACCCTGCAGAGGTAAGGTAGCCCAGCTCCCCCCTGCACCACGATGGGACAGAGCAGGGGGGTCCCTCTCTGCTTGCTTATAAATAGAAGGGAAGGAGAACGAACTAAAGGAGGGGGGTGGCAAAATTTTGAAGAAGTAACAGAGGACGAATGTGAGAGAGGAGAGGTGGAAGAACAGAAAAGGGGGAGGAGGAAAAGAAAAAAGGAAACCAGGGGTGGCAAAATTTTGGAGAAGAAGAGAAGGGCAGTGACAGAGAGGGAAGCAAGATCGAGCAGAGTGAAGGGACAGAAAAACTGAAGCCAAAAGAACAAACAGAGGAGGAAAATTTTCGGAAAAAAGAGAAGAACAGAGATTGGGGGGGTCACTGCACAGAGGAGAAGAAGGACCGTTCCTCACCACCTGGGCACCACCGCTGTGCTTCCTCTCCTCCGCCACAACAACACCGTTCTCCCCGTCATTGAAGCAGCCCTGCACCGTGAGAAACAGAAGAAGAAACACTGGAAAAAAAAACAGAAACAGAGGAAGAAGAAGCAGCGACAACAGCACAGCCATCCCACCACCATCCATCACTGCCGTTCCAGCCACCACCGGCCTCTCCTCCATCAGCTCCACAGCAGTAAACAGTTCGGCCACCAGGAGCTGCCGCTGCCCCCTCTCTTTCTCACCTGCAGATTTTCTTCTCCGTCTTTCTTCCTGCCTCAACCACCGTCTACCACCACCGCTTACTCCACACTGCCCTTCACGCCGGCCAGACCACCGCCATCGCAGGTTAGCCTTCCTTCCCCCCTTCTCTTTTTCTTCTTCTTCTTCTTCCTCGCTGTTCACTGCATGAACAACGGGCGTGAATTAATTCACGCCTTCTGTTCATGCATGAACAGCGGGCGTGAATTAATTCACGCCCACTGTTCATGCAGTAGTGGGCTTCGGCCCAGATTTTTTTTTTAGCCGGGTCTGGCCCATTTCCAAAAACTTTCAAAAAATATATTTTCGGAAAAATTTGTGATTTCCCCGCGTATTTTTTATTAAATTTTGCTTAATACTGATTTGTATTTTTATATCATAAAAATACAAATCCGGTATTAAAATACCCGGTTTTCGTCAAAAATTTGAAAAAAAAAATGTTTTGGTTTTTATGCATACGGCCAAATCTCTCAAAGCTCAAAAACTCATATTGTATTTTCATACAACAAATAAAACTTCAAAAAAAAATTATGTTTTAGCATGCATTTTGGCTTTAATAACCAGTTTATTAAAGTCATGAGAATTTGACCAATATTTCAAAAAAATCCAAAAAAATTATTTTGTTTTCTTTTAATATCCGGGATTAAGAATTTATACGTAAAACGTACTCCTGATATTAAAAAGATAGCTTTTTTTTATTTGATGATAGAATGGTTAGGTTTTACCTCATTAAGATAAGAATCTTCTTTTTTAGGAGGGCTTTTCTTGAATCTTAGACAGCCAGGACCAACAATTAGAAAATGCGACCAAACCTTAGATTTTGATCAGACAAATAAAACAATGCAGCTTACCTTAGGTAAGGCGTATTTGGGGTGCTAATACCTTCCCTTTACGCAACCAGTCTCCGTACCCGATCTCTGAGACCAGTTAGGGTTCCTAGTGACCAGAATACTAGGTGGTGACTCCTATTCTATTTTTTCCACTGATAAGAGACAAGAATTCCTTGTCTCCCTATATTTTCCAGATACACACACAATTGAGTGTGGAGGATGATCGTCGCGACGCCGCACACGTGCGACATAATATATAACGATAATACATATATATAATCAGATGTATACATGTAGTTAAATTAAAGTACTTATATTTAAATTGAGAATGTACAATAATTTTTTTTTTTTAGTTTAACATGGGTGTCCGGGCCAGCTTGCGTGCAC
This sequence comes from Populus simonii, assembly GCA_007827005.2. Taxonomy (NCBI): domain Eukaryota; kingdom Viridiplantae; phylum Streptophyta; class Magnoliopsida; order Malpighiales; family Salicaceae; genus Populus; species Populus simonii. Next base: position 6,500,851 of record CM017466.2, read on the forward strand.
CTCGACTAATCCCACGGGCCCTGAAGTTAACGACCATGTAAGCCTCTAGTGGCCATCATATGAGCAACCATAGGGCTTGAACTTGAGACCACAGAGGGAGCAAACCTCTTGGTCCCAAGCTCTTACCGCTGGGGCACCACCTAGATGGTTAAAAGAATAATTTGATAGATAAGATATTCCTTTTTTTTCTTAAAAGAACAAAATACATCTCTTTCTGTTTGGGTATTCATGAAATTTATAGTGGGTTTTCTAATTTTTTTTCATATGTATATAAGTTTTTATTATATATATTATATGTTATATGATATAAGATAAAAAAAAAACAAAAGAAGAAGAAGAAGAAGAAATGGCAAGATAAGTTATGTATCTCAATGGAGAAAATGAAATGAAATAAGTATATGAAAAATAAAACAAGGATTTTCTATAATGACATTGTAAACCAATTAAGAGGGATGTAGCTTAGCTTGGTAGTATGTTTATTTTGGGTATAAAATAACACGAGTTCAAATTCTATCATTTTTATTTATTACTTTGATTCTGAGCAATACAATAACAAGGAATCAATTGAGATCAATTAAAATTCGGCATACCTAATCATAAATTAATATGATATTCTTTAATATCATATTATTATTTATTATATTTATATATAATATAGTTTTTATACGAGATGGTATAGGCATTCAAGATGTAGTGAAGTAAAAAAAAAAATCTTTTTACTTACAACTTTCTTTTTTGTAATTTAAAAGCGTTCTTTCAGGTCGGTAGAATATGGATCTCCAAAACCCAATGTTGTAGGTTCAAATCCTACAGATAGAGCGTAATTCCATTCTTGTTTTATTAAGTAAAATTTTTTAGAAAAAAGCTTAAACATTAATTTTAATTTGACCTCCTGTTGATTAAAATAAAATAAAATAAAGTATTAATTAATCAAAGATCCAACTGGACACTATATCTATATTGTAAATAAGCAGTTACAAATAATACAGTCAAAGTAATAGGTATTAGATCTAAGATAATTTGTTTGAAAAGAGAGAAAAAAATATCTATCTTTAAATATTAATGCATATTGCTTATAAATTGCAATAACCAAGAATTAGAAATTGAAACAGAACTAAAAAATGAAATATGGAAAATAAAAAAATTATTGAGCTACAAGTCTGATTGCTAGCAGCATAAAGGAGGCAGGCAACCCTGTCGTTGCTTTCGTGTATTCTATTACTCTCCCTATCTCTAATATATCAGCATTTTTTTGTTTTCAATTTTTATTAAATAATTCGGCAAAATACTCCTAGAGGAATTCTATTTCTAAACAGACAAATGGCTCACCTACCGAACCCAACTTTCGTTAAATGCCTATACTGCCCTTGCGTGTTCCCTGAAAACACAAATGATATTATTTGTCTCCTTTTTTTGCTTCTCATACACAGAGATTGGTTTTCTTTCTTATATTTTGTGTGTTGGTAAATAGTAAGTTACTCCCAGTTTTAGCAATGAATAGGAATTTTCTAATTTCACTATTCACGACCCTCTTTTATATATATATATATATATATATATATATATATATATATATATATGTGTGTGTGTGTGTGTGTGATATTTAAAAATATTTAGTTAATCAATACACATCACAGTTTTATATAATTTTTATAAATTTTTTTTAAAAAATGTTGATTAAAAATAAATTACAATTTCTAAATTTCTTTAAATATATCTTTTCAAATAACAACACCATGCACAATTAACTTAAAAAACATAATTTTCTTATATAATAATGTTTATGATTAGTCAAATATTATTATTAATCTCATAAAGGACATAAACATCAAGATTAATATTTATTAGATGGTTGGCCTGATCTACGTCGTGGGTCGGATTAATGTTTTTTGAACATACATGAAAAATATCCTAGCATTACTAATATTTTTTTAGTAAAAAAAATTAAACTATATGGAGGTTGACCCGATTCGACTTGATCAGCTTGATGGGTCCACAAGCAATCGGACAACTAATAAAAAAGTAATTTAATTCATAAAAATTCAAGATAATATCTTTTTTAAAATAATACTAAAATGGTAATATATTAAATCAATTTGAGCCAACCCGGGTTAACCTCTTAAATCCTTAACCTGAATGATGAGATCATGATAATATAAAGCAAAAAAAAAAATTATGAATCTCAATTCCCAATCAACTCAATGTTGAAGAATGAAATTGAAAAAAATTAATCAAAAAATTAAAAATTTTGACATGAGTTAACCTGCCAAACCCTTGATCCGGATCATGAGATCAAGATAACCTCATAAAAAGTAAACAAAAAAATAACTCGAGTCAGGTTGGGTTTACCTACTAAACCTACGACTAAAGTTATGAGACTATGATAACCCTATAGAAAAAAAATCAAAACAAATCATGAATCTCAATTTTCAATAAACTCATTATTGAAGGTTGAAAGTTAAAAAATTCAATCTAAAAATATGACATAATAAAACAATTGAATCTATTTAGGTTAATCCGCAAAACATATGATCTAAATTAAAAGATTGAGATAACCTTATCTAACTTCCAAGTGCGCGCGCTCGCACACACAAGAAACTCTAAAAGGCTTGAATATTTCACTTTAGCAATGCATAGTGAAAATACTCATTTTGCTCTTAAAAAATAAAACCACCAATTTAACTATGGGGGTAATTCAGTAATTTTACAAGGTTCAATTGGTCATTACCAAATTCATTGGGGGCAATTAAGTACTTTCACTTTTATAATGCATAATACAATGACTATTCTACCCTTGGATTCAAAAATTTTTAAAGTTATCGTGCATAGGTATTTTTGTATTTTCCATTTAGCAAAGTAAAATGATTTAAGTACTCTTAAATGTAGAATTTTCTTTATCTTATGTCCAAGGGTATTTATGTAATTTTACTCAGGGTTTTTTTTGTTATTGTCGTGTTGGTTTAGGGTCAATTTTGTGATTTAATAAATATAAATACTCTTAAAAAAATAACTAATGCATCCATTGCACATGTCAGCACGTGCGGGGTCATTTGTTGACCAAATATCACCTTCCACGAAGGTGTTTGAATTGCCTTGACATCCTCTCCATGATCAGGTGGCACGTGTGGCCAACGACTATCTAGTTTGGTGTTGGCGATTTTTTCTTCTTTTTTTTTCCTTTCTTTTAGTGTCTACCCCTTTAAAATTTCAAAGGAGTCCTTCAATTTGTTATTCCTTCGAATTTTGTCCTTATTCTTTTTATTAATGTTTGTTTTATTTAGAATAATTTATAGAATTGAAATTATTTTCAATTTCATCTCCCTTTAATTTTTTTATCATTCAAATTTGGTCCCCATTCTTTTGATTGTTATTTCTTTTATTTGAGATAATTTTTTAATTGATTTTTTTTCCTACAATTTCATCCTCTCTAAGTTCTTTTTCCTACAATTTCATCCTCCTTAAGTTTTTTTCCTACAAGATTTGATCCTCATTCTTTTGATTACTATTTTTCTTCAATTTCATCTTTCAACATTAAATTAGTTAAAAATTGAGCTTTTTGATTGAGTCTGAATCTAGGATTTTACAAGTTACGAGTTTTAGAAATTAATTTGAGTTTAGAAGGTCATTCGGGTTTGCTATATTTTTTCTCCCAGCTTTGCTTGGTTTTTTCTCCCTATTTCTAAGCTCATGTTTTTTTTAATTTTATCATTCAATAAGATCGGACTCTATTATTTTTTTATTTTCTTTCTATAGGTTTTCACTAGTTTTAAAAATTACTTAAGTTATCTTGGGTTCTTTTATTTGTTATTCTTTTATAAATTTAACTTTTGTAAAATATATTTTATTTTTTAATTAAATTAAATTAATTGATTAAGTGTATACATGAGATGCTCACTTCATGATATTTTGAAAAAGAAAATAAAAAATTATTGGGTAGACATCATTTTATTGGCATGAATAACTGTAGTCTTTCCACATAATGATGCAACTCCACAATATGAGTTATATCATGATTAATGGCATTCATGAATCTAGCCATAGTAGTCTCCTTATCCTCTTCAACATTAGCTCGAATCATAACAAGTTCCATCTTCTTGAAATACTCATCAACAATCTTTGTATCTTAACTCAAACTTTGCAACTTTTGACACAATTCTCTATAATAGTGGCTAGGTATAAATCTCCTTTTAAAGGATTTCATCTCATCCTATGTATCAACTTGCCTCTCATAATTTCTCTTGCGGTTTGTCACTAACTAACCCTACCACACATGACATAGTTAGTAAAAGCAATCACAACAAACTTGATTTTCTTGGGCTTTGGATAATTGTGACACTAAAAAATCAACTTCACCTTCTTCTCTTATTCTAAATAAACTTCTGGATTATTCTTCCCCTGAAAAACCAGTATTTTCAGCTTAATTGTACCCAAATTTCCACCTAACTCAACATTATGATCCTGGTACCTATAATTACCATCTGAACAAAATTATCACCATACCTTTCCCCTATAAACTGAAAATTCTGCTACTATCCAAAACATTCTCCATGTACCACGGACACATCTTTAAAATCAACACCACTCTTGTCCATATTATCAGCCACAAACTCATCCATATTAGTATTAATTCACTTAACAACCTTCCTAACATTAAATTCTCTTCGCTCGGGCCTAATTTGAACCCTAATATAATCATTAACATGTTACCTCTCCAACCTATCTATAAATTTCTTGGCCCATTCAATTCATCCACTTATTCATAATGCGTATCTGAGTTATAAATTCATTATCTCTTCTTAGAGGTGCCATGTTGTTGCTTGCCTCTGAAATATTTGAATATGAAAATTGGTTAGTAGACAAGAAATATATATTCCTCACCCACTCTCTCACATGTTTACACTCCTCTTGTGTTTCACTCAAATATAGGCTTTTCACTCAAATATGCTTGTTATATCTTTTTTCCTCTTGTCTCACCTTTCTTCGACTCTTGTGGAACCAAAATCAACACCAAATATAAAAATCTTAGCAGTGTATCCAAATATGTGTATATGAATTAAGAAGCAATAAAAATATGAAAACAATCAAAGACAAAATTACGATTATAATTTTGCGAGTAACAAGCAAATTTGTACGAAAAATTGATATTTTTAAAGATGCAAAAGAAAAAAGATGCAAAGGTTATATAAAAAAAAACTTAAATGACACCTAATTATATCAATTATGATGTTATTATACTATCATAATTGAAAAATAACAGTAGAAAAACAAGTTTGAATTGCTGACATAAATTAGACCTATTACGATAAATTCCAATCCTGAATTTAGTTCCTATAGAAAACAAACTCTTAATGACCTAAAATCCTATATGTGGTGCGATTAGAACCTTAAGACCAAGCACTACAAGATTTAACAGTTTTACCAACGGAATTAACGAGGGATTTACCGACGGAACAACCGTCGGTAATTCCGTCGGTAATTATTGAAAAACATTTAAAAACAAATTCATTTTATAAAATTATAAAATAATTAAATTAACATAAATTAACACTGTATAATATATACTCAAAATGCTTGGAAAAAACAATAAGAAAATCAATTCAAACAAATTTGCAACAAATAAATAAAATAAAAAAATAAATTCAACTAAAAAAATTCATATGAAAAAAATGAAGTTGCAATTGCTAAAAATTTAAAAATCCTATAAATAAATCTACTAAAAATTGATCTCATATGAAAAAAAAAATCTCATAACAACATTTATACAATTATTAAGAACAAAAACAATTAAAAATAAAATAAAAAACAAATATAGTGAAAAAAATCATGAAAAAAGAAGAAAAAAGAAAAATCTTACCTTAATGTAGTTGCAAGTGAAGCTAAGGAGAGAAAAAAATTTTCATTAAGCATATTAATTAAAAAAAAAACTAAGAGGATAAAAGAAGAAAGAAGAAGAAGACATACCCAAGCATGGAGGAAAAGAGAAGGAGATGAGGAGAGAAAAGAAGAGAAAGAAATAGATAAGAAATGATGTTTTTTACATAAAGTGAAGAAGAAGAAGAAGACATACCTTAATGATGTTTTTTACATATAGTGAAGAAGAAGAAGAAGAAGAAGAAGAAGTAAAAGAACAAGAAGAAGAATAATAATAATAAGAAACTCGTCTGTCTCTTGTGAAATAAGGGCATTCAGGCTTTTTATTGGGACGCTTTACCGACGGATAATTAAATATTAATATTTTTTAATTATTCCGTCGGTAATTCCATCGGTAATATTTAATTTAAATTTTCAATTTCATAAATTTTTTCCAGAAATCGCCAAAAAATTACCGACGATTTTTCAATCCGTCGGTGATTCCGTCTGTAATATTTAAATGAAAATTTTAAATTAATTGAATTTTTTCAGAAAACCGCCAAATAACACCGACGACTTTTCAATCCGTCAGTAATTTACTCTCTGGAAAATACCGACGGAATTTTTCATCGGTGATTCCCTTTGTAATTAACATGATGAACAGTGTTCACAATTTACCAACAAATTTACTGACGTAATCACCGACGGAATTTATTCCGTCGGTAATTCCGTTGGTAAAAATGACACGTCATCATTTTTTTTTTGCTTTGTTTTAATTTTTTTCCCACGGTAATTCCCTCGGTATATACCGAGGGAATATTTCTGTCGGTAAAATCCCTCGGAAATTTACCGACGGAAATATTCCCTCGGTATTTCCGTTTGTATTTATCAATTTTCTAGTAGTGAAGTATATAAAATTTGAGAATGTTTTGAACTTATTGGACCTAAAATCCCTTTCTAATACAATCTAACCTATTATAACAAGTTTTAGTCCTGACAATGGTTACTGTAGCAAACAATCTCCAAATGAGCTAAACTTTTATGAATTGGTTTGGTCCAAATTCTCCCTTGTTTGTGTACTGTGGCAGATTCGACAAAAGTGATTTTTTTTTTACTATTTATGCTACTAATATATTTAGAGACAACAATAAACTAAAATAACACATTTTTTTTAAGGAACCCTAAATGCAAACTACTAAGCTCTAGATACCCCTAAACAATGTCTAATAATAAATTAAACCCCTAAACAATTTCTAATGGACCAGAACAAACTTAAATTAAAAATAATTATATAAAAACAAATAAAATAGGATAATAAAAACAAATTCTCTATGCCAAAATTACTCCATGTAGCCCGAATCTCTAATTTTTTTATATTCCTGGTAGACTTTCAATTCTAACTTCAAACATGTCGTTTTCTTTTATTTGGATGAGTTAATAGGCCTATCATATATGGTTGGAAAGCAGAAGATGTCTAGTTTCCATCCTAACTCGAATCATAGCAAACGTCCACCTGCATCTCCAGATATGCCCTAACCAGTACATAAAGGTCAAGTATGACAGATTTGACAAGATTTGTTTAGTAACTTCGACCTTCTAAAATAATATGTTTTCGAACTTCATTTGACATGAAAATTTACCATAATATATCTCTATGTGTCTAGTAGCTCTTTGTAAAATGTTACCTAATTTTGATGTTCAATCTTGCAAAACTTGTCAGTCAATATTTTAAGAGCAAATTCAGACCTGACTTGGTTTGTGTCAACTTATCTCCTTAGAAGTTTTGTAAACCCAATAAACCTGGACCACCAATCTTCTAATTGTACTCGAGGTATCCATAAAGCCTTACAAAGCAACACCTTCAAGTATGAGGCATATTGATGCGATCCAAGCAACACCAAAAGATCCATTAGAGGTTCTAGTTGGTCCCATTGACAAGACATAGAGCTAAGAGGTTTAAAGAAGCTTTCGGTGGACTTCTTCAAGACACATGAACTAAGGTTGACTTCAAGAAGATTAATAATAATGAAGTACAAGCCTTGATTAATGTAATTCATGTTCAAGAAGGGATTGTAGGTGGGCATTCAGACATCATAAAAAGATTGGTATAAGAAGATTCAAATTTGTCAATATTTACCTTTAGCTATTGTTTTGGTCATAATTGGAGTTACATAAGGAATTTTAATGTGATTCTTGTTGAATTGAAAATCAGACATCTATAGATTTTAGTTGATATATACCATGCCTTCTAATTCATTAAGATAAGAGAGAACCACACATTTAAAATTGTGTTTTGATTTTGCTAGTAGATTACAAAAACAACTTTAGTCTTAAAAAAATTAGTTAAACTATTGTTTTATTTATCTTTTAGTTATTATTAGGCTTTTTAGAGATATTATGGCCTTTATTTAAATTTGGATTCATTGGATTATTATTATTTATTAGTTTTATCCATATTCATTAGGTATTTCCTATTAAATATATGATTCTTTCTAGTATAAAGACTCTTTTGTAGATACTTTTTTAGGGAAGACTATTTTTAATAAAAACAATTGACATTCTTACTATCTTTTATATATTGATCTTATGATTGTCATCAATAATATAAACTAATTAAACTAAAAAATCAGAAAAACTTTTATGGAGGTTCGTTGTCATTCTAGGTATACATATCTAAATAGTCCAAATTTGTAGGTGGTAAGCACATTTACCACTCTATCCCTTACATGATGAACACACCAATATGGGTTTAAAAATTTATAGACTACTTTAAACCCTAATGTAAGGGTCTTCAACATCATTATGTTTATTGAAGGGACTTGTTTTGCAGGTGTTTTACTATCCAAGTCCATCATTCCTTACCTTATTAGCGGTGATGTCTCTAGGGAAACTTTTGAACAAAAACTAGTCTCATCATCTTCTTTCATATATTTTATGTTCTTTACATGAATGACAATAAAAAACTTTAGGACTTGGAAGAGTCATAAACCTTCCCATCCTAGGTATTACCAGATCTCCAATATTGGCTCAACAAGTGAAACTACCCATAGAGACCCTTATGGTCACATAAGAGTAGTTAAAAGCCTTTCCTCCTTTATCACTTGTGGCTCCTCTAGTAGCTCCACCTTTTGTACATTATAGTAAGTGTAAACAACTCCATTTTAGGAAGAAAGCAAGATAAAATGATGTGTAAAAAAGAAAAAATAGCATTATTGCTTCATGGTTCCCATAAAAGTTGCTCTATTTTTCATTAGAAGTATCCTCTAAGTAGATGGTTAAGACACAGTAAAGGAAAAACATTAAGAAAAATAGCATGTAACCATAATTATAAGATGAGCCATCTCCATCATGACCACTCTTTTTTAGATACGTCATTAAGCAACTACATAGGAACAAGGCTTAAATGGAAGCTAAATCCATGGTGATACAAGTCTCGATGGCTGAAGTGTATATCCCTGATTGCTAGAAAACCATATGTTGGATACTGATCTCTCAAGATTTCATCTTTATTAAAATGAATCTAGACATGTAAAATATCCCAACAAATTCTAAAAAGAACATGAAAAATATATGTAGGATCTTAGACTTGATAATACAAGACTTAGATGCATGTGCAAGATTTTTCTATAACTTTTTTATAGGTCATCTTGATTTTGTTATCATAATCTAGATCCCAACTTTATCCTTAACTTTAAATATCTTTGTGCAAATCTCATAGCCCACTTCAACACAAGCATCCTAGTAAAGGAAAAGCTCTATAAAGTTATTTGCCATCAGCCAATAGGAGAATGAGAGCAACAAAACATACTTAAAGAGTTCGGATAAGAAAATGTTAAATGTAGAAGATTTATTGGAGCAATAACCTTAAATAACTTGATTAATAAGGTTTATGACCAAACTTTATGTAGAGATATATATGATTTCCTTGATAGAAATCTTCTAAAAAAAGGAAGTTATAAAGAAACACATATGAATGAAAGAGGTGTATGTGGCAAAACAATCTCACCTCTATTTTCACAAGTAAATAGATAAACCATCTAGGCATGACTGGTCCCTAAATAAACCAAACAACTAAGAGGAAATTGAAAAGGTTAGTGTATAACTATTTTGTTTTTTTAAAACTCTTAATCACACCTCTAAACATAACCTAAACAAAGTTATATGCAACCATCCAAGAAAAAAGAGTTTATATATCACCCTCCTCTCACGAAATGCGACCTCTAAAGTCATAATTAGAAGAAAAAAAGTATTGTTTGTTGTAAAAGGATAAGGGTCATAATATTGAGGAGTACTATGCACTAAAAAAAGAGATATAAAGGCTTAAAAACAAGTACCATTTCCAATAGTTTATGAATAAGGGCTCATAACTTAGATAAAAAAAATAGGAAAAAATATGTGTACATTACAAGGCATTACCAAAAATTAACATAATCTTATGAGGGCTATCTATAAGTGAAGACTTTAATAGAGAAAGAAATTTAATTAAAACTTTATATTTTAATGTAAAATATGTGTACCATTTTTTTATATTTTTGAGAGACTTGGTCGTATACAATTAAAACATTTAATTCTTTTTGTCTTTCTGGATTTAAAAATGAAAAAACATATAAGAAAATACAAACACACATACCTATCTTTTTTACTAATTAACCCACACACCATACAATTACAAATATTTACAAAAGATTGTAATTAAACACAAATCATAACAAAAAAGACATAAAAATCCAAAAATGAACATTTCGAAGGCCAATGATAGTTTGGAAAGGCTGCTACACGGTACTGGAAACGGAGAAACAATGGCAACGCGTGGGTTCCACACGCCACCACTACTAGAGGTGCGTGAGTTCACGCCTTGCGACTCATGGAAGGCTAAGAACCGGTGGATTTGAAGTAGCATTACCTCCTCTTCCTTACTATAGCAGCGATGAAGTTCACTATCACCCGCAAAGATAGAAAAATCCACAAGCAAAGTTTCGATTCTCCTAGCTTTTTCCTTTTATTTCAGATTTGTTTCTTTCTCCTTTATTACTAGTTTTTTCATCTACTATTCTTTGCTATTATAGACTACTATGAGTTTGTTGTTGAGGTTGTCTAGCATTATAGGGTTGTTGTGGGTTGCAAGAGGAGATATTGTTCTTGCTGCTGTTGTGGATGAAGGAGGACAACCTAATGTTCAATTACGACTGTTATGTCAGCTAGTGTTGTTGATGTTACTTGGTTATGGCCAACTAGAGGAGCTGATACAACATTGGTTAAGATGTGGAGGAGCTGTCATATATGGTTCTCGGTGGTTGTTGAAAAAGAAAGAGAGATGGAAACATCATGAGTGGAGGATGAAAGAAAATAGGTGCTAGTTTTGGAGGAACCAAAGAAGAGGCTAAGAGAGGAAATTGATGCTTTTGTATGGCAATCGAGTTTGTTACTGCTGCTCTTGTTTAAGCTAGGTTGGTGGTCACCAAGAGAGGAAACTGATGTTGGGGCTAGTGGTTCTAGTGCTAGCAGCTTCTGAGGAAAGGCTTCTTCCGGGGGAAGCTATGATTTTGGGTGGTTTTCGAGAAAGGTTAGAAAGGTTGGTTCCAGTAGTGACTGGGTCTTCTTGTGATGGTGATTTGCTGGGTTTGTTGGTTCTGGGAAAGAGCTATGTGTTGGCAAGGGACACGATGTATGATGAGTGGTGAGCTGACATGTAGTGGAGGAGGCAGTGGTCTGGGTATTTTTTTTGGTTTCTTGGTGGTTGAGAGTTAGGGAAAATGATGGAGGGTTTGATTGACTTGTGTGGTTGGTTCTCAAGAATGGTGAGGATGACTGGTCTAAGGTTTTTTAGGTTTAGAGTTTTTTTTTATTGTGTCTTTTTTATTGGGAAAGTCTCTATGAGATGAGAGAGTGTGGAATGTGTGATGAAGGTCTTTTTTGTGGTAAAATGTTGTAACTAATTTGTCTCCCTTTCAAATTCTCTCCCAAAAAATTTCTCTCCTAAATTTCTCCACCCCTCTTTTGTGTGTGGTATAACCACATATTTATAGGTAAAAGAGTTTGCTATCTTCGATTGCTTGGTCACCAAGTTTGTTTGGAGATCAAACAACCCAAAAACAATTTGATCCCTTAACTTCTTTCTTTTCATATTTGGTCCCTTTATATATTTTGATTTTTTTTATTTTTTGTATTTTGATTTTTTTGTAAAAGAGAAACTTTAATGTCAACTTAAAAAGTGCGTTAAGAACTGAACACGTAGTAAAAGACACAGCTAGTGATGTAAAGACGTCAAAAATATATTTTTTTGGGTTTCTGTTGTCTTTTGCTATTTTTAGATTTTTTTAAAAAATCTTTTTCAAAAATTGGGTTAAATTTTGGGTAGCAACAATACTAACAAAGAGTAGTAAGGGATAAAGAAAGAGAAGAGAGGAAGAAAAAGAAAGAGAAGAGATAAACAAGAAAAACCAAAAAGGGGAGAGAAGGAAAAAAGAGCTTTTAGGCCAAAAATGGGTTTAGTTTGAACTAGAAACTGTACAGGGGAAGAATAAGGATATAAAAAGAAAAGGTAAGAGAAAAAAAAGGAGAAAAAAAAACCTAACTCGAAGAGAAACAAAGAAAACCCATGTATATAGTGATATGCCCAAGATAGAGAAAATTCATCCTCTACCACTAGCATCACATGTAGCAACCCAACCACCTATTTCTCATTTGGAACTAGCTAAGGTAAGCCTTTTATCCCTTCGTTTTCTTTTCTTTTATTTTAAAAAATATAGTAAAAAATTAGGTAGCAACAAATGCCCTCTCTTTACAATGCTTACGGAGCAAAATCTCATTAAGATTTTGCATAATATGCTTGTAAAGAAACAATGTCTGCTTGACTTGTTGGGCAATCCACCTATCCAAAGAAGAAAATGGTCTCATTATCATGGGTGACATGACCAGTTTATTTTCACGGGCGAGCTATCCTTTCTGAAATTCAAAGATTGACTTATTTTCACAAGTGACTGCCATTTTTTCAAATTCCAAAAAGAACTTCAGCAAGCATCCATGCTATCCTTAAATTGGTTTATTTTCATGGGCCATTTTTCCATTTTGAAATTCAAAAACTAGTCTAATTTCATGGGCGACCTCTCTTTTCTAATTTAAAAAAGAACTTCCGCAAGCGTCTATGCTTCTCTGAAATTTGTCTACTTTCATGGGCGACCTACACTTTTAGAAACTAGTCTATTTTCATGAGCGACTTACTCATTTAAAATTAAAAAACTAGTCTATTTTCATGGGCGACTTGCTCATTTAAAACAAGTCTTTCCTCTATAAGTATTGTATAGACAAACGAATTGTTCTTCCAAAACTAATCTCCTCAAAGCTTCTAGTTTGATAACCTAAAACTCTGTTCTCATAGCAATCCCTTTCAATCATAACTTTGATCAAAATGTGTACATCTCGGTTATCTTGAAATTCCAATATGTGATTGCTTTTAACTAAACCTAAAAATTTGAAAAATAGTTTGGCAAACCTGGGATCCCAATTTGGCAATACCCTTTAACCAAACTCAAACTAAACAATGACTCAGCTAACCTGAAATCTCAATTTGGTAATTTCCTTTACCAGAACACAAATATGAACAACGACCCAGCTAGCTTGAAATCTCAATCTGATAATTTCTTTTAACTAGAACACAAATATGAAAAACGGTTCGGCTAATTTAGGATCCTAATCTGGTGATCCACTTTAACCAGAACTTAAATTTGAATAATGGCTTGACTAACTTGAAATCCCATTCTAGCAATTTCCTTTAACTAGAATAAAAAATCTTTGTTTTCAGCTTAGTCAACCTAAGACCTTAATTTTGCGATCCCCTTTAACCAGAACCAAAATCCTTGTCTTTAGCTTGGTTAACCTGAAATCCTAATTTGATGATCCCTTTAATCAGAATCAAAATCTTTGTCTACAGCATAGTTAACTTGATATCTCAATTTGGCAATTCCCTTTAACTAGAACCCAAATCTGAAAAACAATGTGGATAACATGAGATCCCAATCTAGTGATCCGCTTTAAACAGAACCAAAATCTTGTCTTCGGTTGGGTTAACTTGAAATCTCAATCTAGAGATCCCTTTTAACCAGAACCTTAGTCTTTGTGTTCAACTTAGTTAACCTGAGATCTCATCTCGCAATTCCCTTTAACTAGAACCACAATGTCCTTTTGGTTAGGTTAACTTGAAATCTCAATCTAAAGACCTCTTTTAACCAGAACCTTGGTCTTTGTCTTTAGTTTCTAGGATAACCGTATTCTCATAACTATTCTCCTACATAATTGTCTTCATTTTCAGCTCAGTTGACCTGAAATCCTAAATCTCAGCGATCCCTTTCAACTAGAACTTTCCAAGGGTGTATTTAATCATTTTGATTGAATCCAAAACATTTTGATTGTATAGTTAAAAATTGAGATTCCTAATGGTAGGGTTCCCAAAACTCAAAATCTTGATGGTAGGCTTTTTCTTATTTTTCCTAATGACAAGGTTTGAACTTTCTTCTTTTCTTGAGAATTTCCTAATAGTAAGGTTCTTCTCACTTTTCTTCTTGATTGCAGGGTTTAAAAACTAGGATTCCTGATGGTAGGGTTCTTCCTTTTCTTTCTTTTTGATGATAGGGTTTGATCAAGTTCTTCTTGAACTTTCCTAATGATTCTTGATTGCAGGATTGACATATGTCCTTCCTGATTACTGGATTTAACTAGATTTTCTAATGACAGGGTTGAAAACTTGGTGCTATCTGATTGTAGAGTTGACTTGATACTTCCCAATAGCAAAGTTTGGAAACTTGGTGCTTCCTAATTGCAGGGTTGACTTGAAGACTCTTTATGATGACAAGATTGATCTTCTCATTTTCTTGAGAATTTTCTAATGATAGAGTTTATCTCACCTTACTCTCATTCTAGGGTCAAAACTATAATTCCTTGTTATTATTAGCTCAATAATTCTTTCTTTTTTCACTCATATTCATCAAAATCTTGTTGGATTACATTGAGGATTTTTCCTATAAAATTCAAAAACATTTATGCAATGCTTTAGGGTCAAATGACATGCATACATCCTTATCTCGTTTGAAATATAGCCCCCCCTCTCTTTGATGCTCTGTCACCATATGGTGCTTTTATTTGCTATCTAAAGCCTTCTTAGTTTTTCTGATGCATCGACTCATTCGAGTCTACCTTATGCTAGTCCTCCATTTCAATGTTAATGAAGTGCCCATCCTAGGCTATTTGCGACTATTACTTCTCTCATTGTTTATCAAATCTGATCATGCCCCCAAGTGTGGTGTTACTTGGTTGATAAAAGAGTTTAACAATTCATTAACTTTCTGAATTCTCCCAAAACTACCCTCTTATCATTTGTGTGTAGTCTGCCTACAATCATCTAGTGTTGATCTCATTTAGGATTATCAATCAGACATGAAGTTGCCTTTAGTTGAACCATACTCTTTAAGCATATGTTATCATCAACCTTCATGGAACTGTTAAGTCATTCAGACAAGCAACAAAGACTCATTGTTGTACGCTCAATGTCTTTCTCAATGAATTCCTCTCAGCCCATCTAACTAGATCATGAAAAGAAATATATTGTCATCATCAATGATATTCCCTTTTATCACCTATATTCATGTGGTGAGATGCAATTTGAATCAATGAGTTTCAAAGCAGATTGTCTTACAGTCAGTCTTGGTGGCGTGTATTTATCCAAATGCACCTATACGATCACTTCTTTCAGGTGTCATAACCATACTTTAGAGGGCAAACCAAGATTTCGAACATGAAGATGCCCTTTGAGTGTAGCGTTACTCTCAACTACTACTGGTGTTCATTCAATCATTGGTTGTCTTTTAGCAACATTGCTCTGGATTGATTTGAAGGTGTTTGTTTTCCCTTCTAAGGTCCACTGTATTGCCTTCGTCTACTCAACTTTTCAAGGATGATCAAGAACTGTTAATGTCATTTTTGTTGAGGACTTTGCAAAATCGACCAATATTGTTTTTTGTTTGAAAATCTTTCTTGTTCTGGAATCAACTCGCACATTTTAAAGATCATGTCTGCTCAAGTCTAATTATTGAAATGAAATTAGAGAGATGTTAGTTTTTTTGAAAGTATTTTGAAAATTAAGCTTCTTTAGTCAAAGACCCAACACATGTTATTCAATACATGCAGTCATTTGATTGCCTTGTATTTTAAAAATAGAAACTGATCAATTGTAAGATTGAAATAGTTTTTTTTATGGTTCCTTGTGTCAATTTTAATCTCTGATTTTAAGTATGTCATTTGATGATATATGATGAGATGACCTTTCGTGGATTTCAACAGCATGAGGTTTGAGCAAAGACTCAAGGTTCTATTGAAAATTTGTCTCATTTTCAGGACTTTATCAGCATGCATAGTTCGTGAAGCCATGACCCTTATAGAAAAGTTCTTCAAGTTTTGAGAGCGTCATTTATCAGTTCAAATTTTTTACTTGATTAAAAAGGGTTTTAAAAACATATAATGCAAGCTATGATTAATGGCAACAAAAAAAAAAGAAATTCATAGGCTGAAAAGTGTTTGAGGGTTTTAAAAACCTAGGATCACCATCAACTATTCATTAACTCTCTTTCTCTTGCTGTCTTTGTAGAAGAAAGTGAGATGCCATATATTTTACCAATAAATCTTGTTTCCAAAAACTGGACAGGAAACTCCTTCATAATGACATATAATCATGCCTCACTCTTATCAGGATTTTTGATTAGTCAAAAACTTTCAATGTTATCAATCAAGGTTAAACATTGGCATATAACTATGTCACTCCTTTTATTGTTAATCTCAAATTTAAAGAGAATACTAAAACTCATTGCCTATCATTTATCTCCTAATATTCCTTTACCTTAAATTTCAATTCGAAGGAAAGGTCAAGGTTCTCTGCCAATCATTAGCCTTGTTATTTTTTTTATTTCTATTTCACTAACTTTGTAAAAGAATGACATATAATCTTGTCATATATTATATGTTCACCTAAAACATCAATATTCTCCTAATAGAGGCTATAAAGCAAATTGAACTTTTTC
This sequence comes from Populus simonii, assembly GCA_007827005.2. NCBI lineage: Eukaryota > Viridiplantae > Streptophyta > Magnoliopsida > Malpighiales > Salicaceae > Populus > Populus simonii. Next base: position 6,517,767 of record CM017466.2, read on the forward strand.
TTTGATGGATAACTGACACGATCAAAAGATTGATGTCTTATCCCAAGTGCAGGAGTGTCGAAGTAATAAATAATCCGGCAAGACCGGGGTCGAACCACATGGAGGTTAACTGTATAAATTACAAATAAAGAAATAGATAATAACAGAAAAGAAGTTGAAGAGAGCTTTGAGATGTGATATTGATGTAAGGACTTAAACAAATATAAAACAATTATCAAGGTTAGATGATCCACTAATAGTATTAGAAATAAGTATAGTATAAACTCTTTTTATTAATTTACTAGAAACCACACATAAAGGAGGTTCCAATCGGATGATTTATCCTTAATAGTTCATTATAAATTTTTAACATAATCATATTAATTATCTTATTTTAGTAACACCATACTTTTAAATATTGTCAGGAATTCATGATGTTAACTTATGTTAACAACAAATCAAGTTCCTTTTATAGTACAAGTGTCGATTATACCATACAGTAGGCTATGAAAGTGCTAAGTATTTATTGTATCAAGGGTTATACAACACAAATTTAGATTAATCATTTAAGAAGCAAGGTATTAAGAATTAGTAAGATAAAAAGATAAGACAAGTTAATAACAAACTTTCTTGGATATAAACATTGAAGTCCATGTTGAGTTTATATTATATCTATTCTAACACCATTAGTGAAACCTTTTCACCTTGACATAATAAACTTAGCTAAACATTGTGAATAAGATAAACATAAATAAACTAGATAAGAACATAGTTGTGATGAAAAGCATAAACAAGAGATTAATGAAAGCAAAAGTTAAACATTACAAAAATACAAAGAAAGAAAGCAAGAATATGATCTTGATCTGAAAATCAAGATGCCTAAATGCATGGCAAATGCTTCCTTTTATAGTCTAAAATTCAGAACTATTGATTTGATGACTAATTGTTGAGTGGGTGGCCACCTCTTGACTTGGTAACAATCCTTATCTTCTTATCTACAGAAAACGTCATTGCTAACATCATAATTTGAACAAATAGTCTTCATGAAAGTTTTGGGAAATTGTCTCAACTTTCCAACAAAAGAAGAATGCAGTCATGTGGACTTCTAGAACTCGAGGTATGGGCTGAACACTGAACAGTGTCTGGACTGCAGAACAGATTCCGACTTCTCTGTTGTTGCTACAATTTGAACTTGAAAACGATCATTTTGAATCTTGGACTCTTCATGAAAGTTTTAGGCCTATGTCTTAGCTTTCTATCCATATAAACTAGATCTAAATCCAAGTTCTACAGCTCCAGTTATGATCCAATAACTAAATGGTGTTCCAATTTGAATTCAACCATCATCTCTTTTCTATGTTTAGCCATCTCTTTGTCTTCTCAATTTCAGTAGTTAAACTCATCAATCAATCTTTTGATTTATGTGATAGGCCTGCATTTAAAATGAACATTTACCACAAATTAAAGGTATCTTATATTATCAGACTTGTTATTATAAAACATGCGTTAAGGAGTTATTAATACTTCAAGTGCAGAATGATGATATAAAATCTTGATAAAAATGCACTTTTAAGTACTAATCAATAACCAATCATTTGAAGACACCAGAGGCTTTACCATAGATACCAAAAGACATATGTATAGTTAAATATCTTTTACTTTTTTTTCAACTTGCCCTTGACATCGACTATTGGCATTTGTTGTGCCTTTCCTCAATTTAAAAAACTCTTTTGCCCCTCTTAGATTTGATAGGCATTTTTTACTTTTAACCTTGACTTGCCTTTAAGTGCAATCTACTTCTGGTTTTTTCGCAACCTTCCTCAAAGTTTTCTTGAATGCCCCCCCTCCCCGTCTAGGGTTTTTTTTACTTTTAGCCCTTTCTCAGTCATCTGGCTTCCATTCTTAGCATTCTCTTTTACCATTAATTCTAACATTGTCTCCATCTTTCCAATAAAAAAATAAATTCCTCACTTGCCCTAGTATTAAAAATAACATAATTTAATAAAAAAACAATAATTTTGATGTATTAATATTAAAAATAATTTTTTTTAACAAATAAAAAAATATTATTTTAATACATTTTAAATAAAAAATATTTTAAAAAATAATTATAATCACACTCCCAAAACATAACATTAAGCTGCGGATAATCTTTTAACACAAAAGCTGCGGATTATCTTTTAACACATAAAATCAGTGTTTTCAAAACAATAGCTCGAACATGGATCACGATATAATGCATTTTCAAACAATAAAATATTTAGGAAAATTTCCAAAACACATTCTTCTTACGTTTTTTTTTTTTTAACTTTGAGATATGAGTGTTTTTTTTCAAGATTTTTCTTAATATTAACGTTCCTTGACACATCAAATTAACCAAATGTCAAATCTTTCAGCATAATTTCTTACAAACCCAAGTAGAAAATGTTAAAAAATGCCAACTTTGCACTTTAACTTGCCAATGCAATAAGATAAAACGTTGCAGAACTAATTTTACCATAGAATGAGTAAATAATTGGATAGCTTTCCATTAAATCTTTTGATTAATTTCTAGAATTGGATTTTTTTTCTTTTTTTTTTTCGAGAAGGCCAAGCTCCTTCAAAAGGCCATGTCTAATTTTTCAATAGCATTTCTTCCACTCCTAAGTTCTTAAATAGTTAATGCCAATGCAATCGAAGTGCTTCACCCATTAAAATTCTCCATCAAAATTCAAAATCTGCAAACATTAACAAAAAAAATTAAACAAATCTAAACACATTGTATTTCATCATAATTTACGCTAATTAAACATCTTACTCTATTTTTCTTCCTCAATTTTTTTTGCTTTTGAAAATTAAGTTCAATGGCCTGTGCAAGAAACAAACCACAACACCTAGATTGCAGCAAATAAAACCCACAAACATCCTTAATCCTAAAATATATGCTCCACAATTTAATCTATATGCTCCACAATTTAATCTCTGTCCTCCTTACCTGCAGCAGCAGCACCAGTCTCTCGTGTGGTAGGAAATCTTCCTCTACAATTATGATTGAGCGCAATTCATCTTCTCTTGGAAAATCATCCTCAAAGTTATGAGAATAGTTTCGAGGATCATACCCAAAATCCTCTGGACAAAGATGTTTCATGTTCTTTCCTCTCTTTCCAATCAACTCAAGATACTTATCCTTAATATCCAAATCATGGGCTGTTGATTTGAGCCAGGCATAAGGTGATCTTGGTGCCTGTGGCTGCAGCTTCCTACTGTTATTCCAATCTTGGTCATGATCTTGATCAAGCATCTCATGCTGATGGGTCACGTCACTGGTGGGGGAGCAACAAAGAGAAGATTTTAGCTTGGCTTTTAGAGAAAAGCTGGAGAATCACTATATTCATTGATCATTGGCATCGCCATTTTTTCAAAGAACAAATAACAATTGTTGCAGCTTTCAAGGAGATAGGAAATGAAGCTATATTTATAGAGAAAACCAGTTCAACAAAAACTTAAAGCATTTGATTTAACAGTACACCTAGATAGAGGAAATACCTAACAATAGGCAGACTAACCAACCATTTAACTGACAAAGCACGCAAATCAAGTAGTTTAAATGTGAATGGAAGGCACATCGCTGTTGATAAAAATCCAAACCATCACTCAAAAGAATTGGAATAACTGGTCAAGAGGCCTTCAATAGAATAAGCCGAAGCAAGACTGTCCCTAGACCTGAAACTAATTAACAGACCACCAAACTTCTGCCCAGCCCCATATCATTGCCTAAAGGAAATTATAGTATAGAAGTCCAGGATGGGGTTCTGTATCAGTGTCTTCTCCCATATTAATGTAGGGCATTTGAGGCTGGGAAGAAATTTGAATCCATAAATAAGGAGCCATTAATAAATGAAAATTGTGATTTAGGTATACAACATGTACATGGAGATTGCAACTACCATTCCATGTACCTAACGAACAACTTTCTGTTAATGGAAAAAGATAATCCCAAGTGGAATTCACAAAATGAGTGTTCGTGTGAGCTAACAATTCATAAAAATTTAGGTGCATGTGAGCTCACAGATACATAGAGTAACAAAAAATAATCATAAGGCAAAAACCAACTAAAACAACTGCTACTCAGTGTTGAGGTTGACATCAGGTCTTCCCCTCTCAAATTTGACCCTCACAAATCTAGAGGATTGCAACATGAAAAGATATTATTCACTTTACATTTTTGTCAACATTTCAGATTCAATCTTTTTTTACTATGAAATACAATCAACCAAACCACCCAGCAATATCTACTATCCTGAGGAGGGATATGAGAGAATTATTCTTGTATGGTCATCATGGAGGATCAAACCTGAATGTCATCAATTCCGGAGTGCAGATTGAATTAGAATTCCAATTAACAACAACCATAGCAACAAGTTTTAACACACTAAACTATCTTCACTCGGACCGTGTGAAGCACAAGAGTATAAGGTGAAAGCTATTATAGCATTGCAAAAACAACGGCAGAGCTATCATGCATGGAAAATGTAAATAGCGATTCAAGTCACAAAATATGTTGAAAGTCAAAAGGGCACTCACTGGAATACATGTTGAGAACAACTTCCACCATCTCTGGTTAAAATCAATTGCTTAATATCATATACATGTTTCCTTTGTACCTGATAAAAATAAAAATATAAATAAAACAATTCAATGAATTAACAGTAGAGACCCATGCTGTGACTCAAATGAATGTTTGACTTGATTGATCATCAAGATGTTTCCTTTGACACTTGATGGAAAGCAATTAAAATTATATTAAAACCAGAATTAAAACCTGGACACTAAGAGAGGACCAAACAAACTGTTTCCTCCAATCATATCCCAAAACAACAGCAATCAACATGGACTCTTCTATCAGCATAATAAATCTCTAAGCGAATTCAAACACCCAACATGTAGAAAACATTATATTCCATTAAACATTTTTTTTTTAAAAAAAAAAAAAAAGAAAAAAGAAAAAGAAAGGTCAACTTTCTCAGAATCCTTGTCAAACACATTACAGGCAAGATACAAAGAAACCAATTCAGAGCATCCACAATTCCATTCTAACAGGAAACCAAAATTTCCATTCAATATTTAGAAATAAAGCAATTCAACACCTTATCAACTCACCATATCAATTACCCGCGAAGAGCAACATCATCCATGTATAAATTCGAACCTCATCTTTCAGTTCTTATCTCCCACAACAAAATCCTCCTAATGTTCCCCAACCTGCCAGGAAATTCAAAATTCAAAAATTATATTTCAATTTCTGTATAGCATATTATAATTTGCACCACAAATTAAGCAGATCTTGGTAAAAACCCAAAGCAGTAAAGTAAATGTCTGAAAATTTAAAAATAAAAAACATATTAATGAGTCAAATACCAAAATAAAACACAAATCGATAAAAGAAAACTTAGAAAGGTGTACTATGCCTAAAACCTTAAAAACCATCCTCATCATCAGTGACGCGAGAGCAAGGCCATTGCTCTGTAGATTTCTCTTTTTCGTCATGGCTTCCTTGCCCCCCTTTTTTTCTTCCTGTAATGTGCCTCTTCTCTCGGCTTTCGTCTATCAGTTTTTTGTTTTACCGGAACCGGTCCAGCCATTGGATTCCAGATCGACCGTCGAGCAAGTCCGAGTTTAATAAATATGACTCTAGTTTCAAAGTGTTTGCATTGAGCTCTTTTAGGTTTTTTTTTTTTTTTTAAAAAAATAATCCATAAGAATATTTGTATGGAGACAAAATCTAAAAAAAAGAAAAAGAAAAAGTAGAAGGTCAAAAATTAACGTCAGATGGAGAGTCTCACACACAACCAGCACAGTGAAAAATAATAATTGATCATTTAGATGGTAATCAAGTGATAACAACTTGGAATCAAAAGATTTATTTTCTCTGTGATCTCAGGTTCGAGCTTTATGGTTACTTCTATGATGGCCACTGAAGGCTTATATAATCGTTAATTTTAGGGCTCGTAAAATTAGTCAAAGTACAAGCTGTCCAAACATCCATTTTAAACTAAAAAAAAATATGTGCCCTCTCACCCACACAATAGTGACAATACGGGGTGCTTTCAAAAGAAGAAAAGGACATAACGTACCCTCATCGCAGAAGGGCACAAACAATTGGCGTCCCTGATGTTGTCACAGGCATACAGACTGAACACAAAAGTGTTTTAAGTTTCAACTACCTTTCTTTTCTCGCTGAACTGAAGGCTAATAAAAGTCATACAAAATACCAAAAAAGAAAAAGAAATAAGGAAGAGAATCTGTTAATATCTTAAGAGGGAAATGAGAATTAAATACAGTGTTTGATTCTCATCGAAGAAAAGAAAAAAAGAAAGTGTTTTATCGTGTAATTTTAATCAATAATATAGAAAAAGAAGTGAAAAAATGGCGATGAGATTTCTGGCTTGGCTTGACAAGAAGATCGTGGATCCTCTCTATCAAATCCTTCGCAGGTAGCTTCTCTTGAATCTAATTTTTTATAGATGAGGTTCTGTGGTGGTGTTATTTTATTTATTTATTGGCAGGGGTTTAGAGCCGAAGCAATTGGCTTTCTCAACGGCACTTGGTATTGCTCTCGGAATATTTCCTATATGCGGTATGTATGTATTTTGTTCTGTGGATAAACTCGATGAGATTCTTGAAGCTATTTAATGAAATTTCTTGGAAATGATTGGCAGGTGTTACCGTTCTGCTTTGTGGACTGGCTATTGCGTTGCTTGGATCTCTTTGCCATGCTCCCACCGTGCTGTTAGCTAACTTCATCGCTACTCCCATAGAGCTAAGGTATTTCTGCTTTCTTCCTGGAATGGATCATGGTATCGTATCCATCTTCATCGTTGACATTGCGTGATTTTTTTTTAAAGAAAAAAATTATACCTGGCATTGATCCATTTTCTACCACATTTTCTGATTAATTATCTATTTATACTGCGGCAGTCAGTCAAAGATTTAAGGAAATATTTGGTGATTTGGTCTCTGAATGCTCAAAGGAGCTTTGATGTGCATTTGGACCTGATAATAACATTTTCAATTTCTTGTCCTTTTGTACTTGCATGCATTGCAGCGCCTTAAGTATTTACTAGATTCGTTTTTCTTTTCTGAATTCTGATTTTATGTTTTTCCTTTTCAAGTTTGGTGGTGCCCTTCTTGCGCTTTGGCGAAGTTATGTCTGGTGGACCTCCTTTTCCTTTGACATCCGATGCATTGAAAAAGGTTTTGACAGGACAAGCTTCGCGTGAAGTTATATTAAGTATTGCCCATGCTGTAAGTAGCCATATTGGTTCTAACCAACACTCTTACTCTCTATCTCACATGAATGAACGCGATTGTACTCCAGTGTTTACCTTCACTGGACATAAAACTCCTTAAGTATTTAGGGTAAACATCTTGGGATGAAGAAAGGAGTCAGCATACTAAAGTAGAGCATTGAATTTAGAAGTCAGGAGATATGGTGTTCCAAGGGATCTTTTAGATATGAGAAGGTTATTGTTATTCTCATTGAAACTCTTAGATATGGTGTTCCAAGGGATCATTTAGATATGAGAAGGTTATTGTTATAAAAAATAGAAGCACCAAAACATCTCTTGGTTCAAATAGATTCAAACCCTTCAAAACATAGTAATCCTGGAAAGGAATAATTTCTAGATGACAGCCTCTAGATAATCAGTTGGGTAATATGACAATCAAATATCCACATGGAGTAAAATACTCAACATCGATAGCTGTGTGCTCAATCTCTGAGAGGATTGAGGGGATCATAGTTTATCTTCCTCAACTTAAGCTAGAGTTTGTTTTCAAATATGATCCCATTTTGACAGACTTGAGCTTGAACAACTTTAAATGTTTATTTTGTACTCCACTTGGCTTGTGGTCCCAGATTGCTGTACCCTTTCTCCCTAATGCCTTATCTGCAGACTGGCATTATTAATAAAAGAGGCTCGGTTGATAAGAAGTGTAAACAATTCTGGGAAATGTATTTTTAAACCAAGATCCAAGACCACAGCGCCAAATTGGTACAAGTGATAGCAGCATTTTCTAATAATGCTAATCCAACGTGCTGGATGAATGTTGAGGATGCCTCCATAGGACCATCTAATTAGCGACTTCAATGTTTTGTTCATAGTGTAAGGTTTTAATAGAGTGGGTCTGTATTTGTGAATGAATTTCTCGAGTGCTACAATGTGATGGTTGGAGGATTTTGGTTTCTTTAGGTTAGTAATCTAGCACAGGTTTTGGTGTCTGAGGTGGGATACAGAGCTAGTGTTCTCGATGTATATAACTAAATTTTGTTAAGAAGATTAAAGAATTCGAGCCACATACAAGATGATGGATCTTATTTGAATTATGTACATGCAACCAGCACCCAGAAGTACAAAATCCATTCAGTTTATGAAGATGCTGTCACATTAATTATTCACTGTCTAGAGAATGTGGATGGTATTTTTTTTTAATTAGGGCATGTGCATTAACAAATAATGAAGAAGTAGAAACCCCTGTTCCCTCAAACTGTGCAGACAAAGTCCAACGTACCATTAGTTCAAATTAGAACAAGGAGGATTAGATGTGTTACAAATTAAGTAGGAAATCACTTCTAAAAGGCGACCATCTTTTGCAGCTAATCAGCTTCTGACAAAACAGGAAATAAAGTTCTTCCTTGTCTTCTTCATGTTTCTGGTCATAACTACTCTAAATGTGGACAACAAATAAAAGATACCTTGGCACTTGCTTTGGCATGTCCAAAATTCTTTCAACAACAAAGTTTCCTATCTTTCATTCCATGTCACAAGATGTAGTAAGCTGAACTGCTGCAACCAACAACCTTGAACTTCTAATCACTATATAGTTTGCAGCTTATACTGTCAATTTATACTGCACTAACTCCGGCGATCAGTTGATATGCCTGCTCACCTAATTTGACTCCCAGTGCTGATTGTTGTAAAATTTTAGATTAGATAGAACGTCCAATTACTGTAGTGGATCTGCAATGCTTTGACTTGTTCTTTTCAGTTTCCTCCTTGAACCACTGGGATGATTCTGCACTTCTATATGGGTTGAGATTTGGAGCTCACGAGAAATCCATGTGGCTATAGACATTTTTAATATTTATTTTATTCCCTTTCAGAGGCATTTTATTTTATGTGATAATTAATGTCATCACAATGATTTTGCAGCTGTTGGGATGGCTAGTAGCAGCACCCTTTATTTTGGCCGCACTCTACATAATATTTTTGCCATGTTTCAAGGTCTTGGTTCACAAGTTCAGCACTGTTCCCTCAAGCCCAAAGAAACCATCAAATTCACTCGCAGAAATCAAGCTTAAGGTAAGGGATGTTTGATGAATGTTTTATAACCCACCTATTTACTGTTCATTGCACTGACAACAAGAAATGCTGATTAACATAATAATACTGTAAGTACATAAAATCACAGAAACTTAGTGTGTACATAATGTCATGCTTTATGAGCTTGTCATGGTCAATTTGCTTCCAAAATGTGTACCTCCCTTTGCATCTATGAAAGTGGAAACGTTCTTGGTTTAATTTTGCCAGAGGAAAATCCTACTAATGTTTCTGTTTCTCTTCATCTCTTTGGGTGCACTCTTTGATTGCATTCATCAAAATGTCAATTTAATCTTGGTTTTGAGTTGGCCAGAATCTGACCTTGCACCTTTCTCTAGTGTTGTGAAGAATGGAGTAGTGCAAGTGGTAGAACCATATAAAGGGAGCCCGTCGCCTTTTGTTGGCTTGGTTGCATTTCTACCTTTGTATTCACTGGGAATTTTAATGACATGCTTAGTTATTGCTTTCAGTTTTGCTTCTGGTAATAAATGCTTCTTTTACCCCATTACCAATAGTCTTGATCGAGTTCCCATTTGTTTATTTATTGTTCTGTCATCTCTTTGGTTCCGCTTCTAAATACCTAGTGAACATGGAAAGTTCCTGTCGCATATTGAACTCCAGGTCAGGGGATAGCAATACTGCATTGAGTCCCGGGATACAGCTTTATGCTTGCTTTTGGTATGTACCTTGCTCTTGGAAAATTATGCCAGATTTGCTTTCTGGGAAAGTGCTGGTGAGGAGCCAATACCAGTTCACTTGGATTTTTTTTTTGGCAGCTTCAATTTAATGAGCACATTAATATAGGCCATTGCAGTAATATATCTGACTAAAGGAAGGCTTTAGAAAGCATCAATGGGTTTTATAGTTTTTACTCTCGGAACCTGACCCAAGTCACCCCTTGATTTCTGTTTTCTGTTTTTGTTTTCAAAAAATTGTAAACAAGATATGAAAATATGTTTTTTTTTTTTTGATGAATAAAAATTGACAATAAGTTTCAAAACTTTTTAAAACAAAAATTTTCTTAAATGTTTTCAGAACTTGTTTTTACACTATTAATCTAATGTAGATTATGATTAGGATGAAACTAAGTCTGGGACAGTCTAAGACTAGATCAAAGGTGCCTAGAGATCTGAAGAGACTGGCCCAAAAGTTGGAGCGGGGGGTTGGGTTGATATCAGGTCCTAATGTTAGGGGCTAGGCTAGGACTGGATTGGGATCAGATTTGAGAATTGGGCCTCAAGTTCTTAGGGGTTAGGCCAAGACTAGTCCAAGATGGCAGGGGTTGGGCTAGGATTAGGTCCAAACATCCAGGGTTAGGCCCAGGACAAGTTTGGGATTGAATTTTGGGCTATCAAGAATCAAAATGATCTTGCATCTAAGGAGCCTAAGATTAAGACTAAGACACATGGAGTTAACTAATACTAGAATCAAGATCGGTGTGATTGAGGATTGAGTTAGGACTAAGTGAAATCAGATTGTACCCTACCATAATTATCAAACTTGACTCGGTGGGTTGATCTAGGAACTTGGTGACCTAAGGCCAAACCCGAACTAGGCTTGAAATTAAACCAACTCACCTAGTCAAACCTGGTTAACCTGATCAAATCTTGGTTGACTTGATCGATATAACCAATATAACTTAACCTAATTCAAATACGATTGAGTTAACCATGAGATATAAAAAGGAAAAGAAAAATCAAAATCATGTCATGGTGATCCTTCATTAAAAAAATTAAAGAATGTCAATTGATTTGATTTGATGAACTAGTGATTCAGATCTTTTATTGGGTTAGATCTTAAGTTGGTTGGACAATTATGCATCCTATAATTTTGAATAACATGAGTATAAGTTCCATTAATTTGAGTATATGATTGACACTAATGAAGTCGTGAAAAACTTTAGACTGGTGCTTTCCACGGTTGTATCTTTGGGTTAGTGAAGTGAACGAGCTTGACCACTTATCTATAAGCTTTCTTATCAAATAAATTTCTTGTGGGAATATAACACACTCCAGTGTTTAAGTTAGAAAACATATAAGGAAAAAATAATGTACAATAAAGGAAAATAAAATGAAATTGTAGGGAGTGTGTATATATATGTTATGTTTTTGTCTATTAAATTGTATGACTTGTTGAGTGGTTGTTTATGGTTCTGAAATTGTTGAATGGTTATTGGTGGTTGTTGGAATTGCTAGATGATTGATATGGTTATTGGAATTGTTGAGTTGTTGATGCTAATATATGAATTGCATGGCTTGGCTTGACTTATCTTACCTTGTGGCATCGAACTTAGTTACATCATCTATTTGTAGTGTGTTGAGTACTTCGGTCTGTGAAGAGTGATGTGTTATTGGTGGGCTAATCTTGACTTAATATTGGTGTAGAAGTTGGTGATTGAGTAAGTAGAAAATAATTAATTGCTAGAAAAATGATGCCTAATTGACATATAAAATTTTATGTTGGTGTTCGAGGTAATGTTTGTTGTGCCGTATAAAGAATTTGTTTGTGAGATTTTTAAAAACTTAAAAAAATGTATAGAGGTGTGTGTTTCAGCAGGTATTAGATAGTCTAAGGTGACTTTAGGTCCAGATTAGGATGCCTAATCAACCAATAGGCTTTCTACCAGCGCTTGCAATGCACGTGCTAGATGAGTAGGTCAACGCCTATTTGGGTGATGCATGTGGCTCCTTCCAACTCCTCAAATGGCCTTCTTTGGTGTCTACAAATTTGTCCTTTCAAGATCTTTATGATGGTTAGAGGGGTGTACTCATCAGAGCTTTAGTTTGCTTTCGGGACCTTATTTTTTTTCTTTTTTTTCCTCTCATGCTTTGTTTTTTGTGCCAACCCATTTCTTTTCTTCTTTCATTTGTCGTTAAATCTTGCTTGTTTTCTTATGGTTGTTAGATTTATATACAAAATCTTGTTGACTAATGAAAAATGTATATATTTTAGTAAAGGTGTATATTTTAGAGAAGAAATGCATGGGACGTGTATTTTGTTGGCAATGATTTTTCTTTTTAGTTCCCAAGAATGGCATATACATTCTCTTTGCAAGTATAACAAGCACCACTCAAAGTGTAAACATAAATTTTTCTATGTAGAGTAGACTATTTTTTTAGCTAATATTTATTTTCTACCTAATCAATCACCAACTTCTCCACCAATGTTAAGCCAGCATCAATTCACCAATGGCACGACACTCTTCACTCACCAAGATACTTCACACACTATGAGGCACTATAGCTTTATTGCAACATTATTCTCCACACTTTAGATGTAAGTTGATGTGATCAAGGTCTATAAATATCTTGGTCACCATGTAAAATAAGTCAAGCTATGCAATTTCATATATAAGTATCAACCATACAACAATTCGAAGAACCATAAACAACCATCCAACAATTCTAAAAACCATAAACAACCATTCAACAACTCATATAAGTTCATAGACAAAAACACAAAACATACAGCTAAACACTCCTTATAATTTCATTAAACTATTGTATCTTGGTGTTGTAAACAATTTAATCAAATAATTATATTATTAAACTGCCACTAAACTTTGATATTTAGTCATAGTTTTGACATGAAAGACCTCGTTCTATATAAAACACAACAATTTATCCCTAATGATTCTTTTGAAACCTCTGCCTCATTATTCTTATCTTTGACATAAAAAGAATATACTAATGCTACTTTGGATGCACAAGTTGTTTTTACCAGAGATGATGAACTTCAGCGAATTCCAGTATATGAGCTAGATAACCAAATTTAAACTATACTTGAATTATTAGAAAGATATTACAATAGCTTAATCATGATCTTTGAGAGTATTATTAGAACCACCTCAAACTACACTCGAGGGGAGTTTATCTAATCCCGAGAGAGTTACCAAACCTGAGACATTGTTTACGTACTTGTGTGGTCATAGACGATGGAGGGTATCCCAAATCGTTAAGAGATTGAGCTTTAATGTATGTTTTGGTTTAATTTATTTGAATTTTTAGTTGAGATTTATTAATTAGGATTTATTTGTTATATTTGATTTAATTATTGTTAGATATTTTATGTAATAGGCAATAAGCTCAATTGCTTATTCTACTTAGAGTTTTAGTTTTTATATCCTATTTTTTAAAATGTTAGACATTTGTTAATGAATTCAATAAAAATTGCAAAGTGGCATACTTTTTGAACCCCCATTCTTTTTTTCTTCAACTTTTTTTCTTCTCTTTTTTTACCTTTTTCTCTTCTGTCTTTAGCTTTTTCTTTTTAGCTTATTACTTTATCGTCAAATCTCTTTTATCACACATCAATTATCTAATAATTGAAATATTAAATTCTAGAAATCAATTATAAACTTTTGGAGCAATTATTTGACATTCTAAATTTCCTATAAACCATCTCAAAAAAAAAAAAGGGTAGGATAAGTGTTACACATTCGGTAAATAATAGTTCATCTCTCTATCTGGGCCAAGCATGCTAAAATTCACTAACATATATGGCTTAAAATTAATTCATTAATTATACTAAAATATTAGTTCATTCAAAGATTCAAAAGTTCAAAAGCATATTTATAAATCATACACAAACTTAAGTAATTCAAATTAATTATTTTAAATATGAACGTGGATTGTACACGCACATTCAAAGTTAAATTTAGAATCAAAGTATAATAGTTGCTCTAACCATAGTAACAATGAATTGTATTTTTCCCTATAAATAAGTATTAAGTTCTAAATAAATATGTTTGTAAGTGTCAGTATTTAGCTTTCAAAAGTCAGGGTCAAAGCATTGTCAATTAAATTCATATTCATTTTATTAATTAATAAAAAAAGGCACAATAAGAAAACCTAATTAATCATATTAATTTATTTATTATTACTATTTTTCCATATATATATCAAATTGTGTGAAATGTCCTAATTATCTCTCAACAATAGTTAATTATAATTATTTATCAAAAGGATAATGTTGTCCTTTCCTATTCAATTTTCCAGGGAGCTCTTAAAAATAATCACTTAATTATACAACAATAAAATTATTTATTGTAAGAAAAGTAATTATTTCAACTCTATTAATAAAAAAATATATAGTATAATTCCTTCTTTTACTATTAACTTTATTACAATAAATTTATTTTCATGGGTTTCTAATCTAATAAAAATTGGAACTAAGAATCAACAAAAAACCAATCTAGGTAATTTGAAAGAAGGATAAGAAAAAAAAGTTTCATTTAATTAAAACCTTTGTGACCTAATTCATTCGCTTCTTCTTCTTCTTTTTCTTTTACATTTGACTTCATCATTATAATAATTTTTCAAACAACTTATTAAAATCATATATACAAGTTTCAATAAAAATAGGAAAAAAAATATTTAGATATGTTTTATGTGAGTGTATTATTAAAGAAAATAAAGATATTAAGCTTGTGCATTGTAATGGGAAACTTTCTGGAATCTATTTTAGCTAATTATATGATCATAACAAAAACTCACAATAAAGACAACGAATAAAATCATGAAGAAAATTTTTTTTTCTTTTTAAAATTCCCTTTTATGATTCATTTAATGTTCCCTCCTTTTTTTTTTTTTTATAAGAAGCACAGTTCATTGACCAAAAAGTGAAAGATACATAGCTGGTTCACATACAATAATTAACGAGATGTTGCTAACATCATAAAAAAGGAAAAATCTCATTAAAAATAAATATCAAATTGATTGATATATAATGGATAGTATCTCAAATATAATAATATTATTTAATTATAATTAATTTTGATTAAGCTTTAAAGAAAAAATTCATTAAGGCATTACAAAAAGAGTGCCTAATAATATCATAATAACAATCATAATTTCACTTGAAAAAATTCAAAATTAATTTTACCTATTTTATTTTAAATAAATTGAAGCAAAATTTTATTTAAAAAAAAGGGCTTTAAAAAAGGCCAAATGGCTAGGCATAATTGGCCTGCTTTTGGTGCAGAAAAACGTGGGTAGATAAGTGTGGACCTGCTAAAATACTAGTTGATTCATTGTCTACTCTATCTTTAATGCCAACCACCTCAAATAGCTAGAAAGTGGATCTCAAATTTTTTGAAAACTTATTTCAGCTATTTTTTACTAAAAAAACACCTAAAAACACTCTAAAAATCTCGATAAATCTATTTTTAGCCTAAAGTTAGCTAAAAATTGGTCAAAAGATAAAAAAAATCAACCTAAATTCAAAAGACTTAAGCATTGTCTATTTTTTTTTAGAAAAGATAAAGGCTAAAAAAAACCTTAATGAAACTCATCTTATTGAAAAGAACTCGTTAACACCAAGATCATTTTTTTTTGTTAATAAAATCTAGCTAACCAGTAATTTTCTCTCTTAAGTCCTGTTATTTAGTGATTTTTTCTCTTCTCTTAAATTTAGGGACTGAAATGTAATAAAAATAGAGTTTGGAACCAAAATATTAACTTGTCAAACTAAAAGGACTAAAGATAATTTGGCATAATTATCTAGGTAGAAAGGCTTGTTTTTAGTGGGTGGAAAAGACTAATTTTGCAAATATTACAACTAAATTTTGTTTTTGTAAAATCAAGTATCAACTCAATATTAAAATGTTTTTTTGACATCATAACAGCTCCATAAAAAGCAAATTGAAATAAATTATTCATTTCAATCTCAATTGAACGCAATGTTAAAAGATGAATTGAGAAAAAAAAAAAAGTTAATTGACTTAATATAAAAATCCAAAGGACTAAAAAAAAAATCATCAATATCCTTCAATCAAGTGATTAGACCAAATCAACAAGCAACAACTAGTTGTAAAATATTTCTCAAATCCAAACAAAATGGTTTTAAATTTTTTTTATAGGAATTGTTTTTCTTTAAAAAAAATATAAAACAAGGAAGTTTGTTTTATGTTTTTAAGAAATTTAAAACAAAAATAAAAATGAAAAATGATAGCAAACCAATCTAAGATTTTGTAGAATAAGATCACAATTATGAGACATTACTTAGTGGGTCAATTTAATAACATGTTAATTTAGAGTCTGATCTAAGTTGGACAGTGAAAAACACCGAGATTGATCAAATTGAAGTTGTTTTGAGCTTTTCTTACCAAAAACACCGAGATCCTTTAATGTTGTTTTTCAATTTATTTTATTTTTTAAGAAATAGAAAAAAAAATATAGATTATATGGAAAGATTAAAAAAACAAATATTAAATTAAGCATTGACCACACCGATCAAGTTATTGATTATTATTATTTAAATTAAAAGGACTATTTAATTCATTTTGAGAAACTAGAGGGACTGATTTATAAATTTACTCTAATACTAATAGGGATGACAATTTCACTCGAACTTGATGGATACCGACCATAATTTACCCAAATGGATATGAGTTTTTTTTTCCATTCATGTTTGGGTAATACTCGAAGTTGAAAAGTCGGGTTTGAGTAGGGTATGAATATTGCACTGCCCAACCCGAAACCCTGCTCGAACGAGGCCCCAACTATAAACATAACCTTAAAGTTTTAAAAATTATATTTTTACCCACCTATATAGTTAAAGAGAAACTAGGGTTTCTCAATCCCACTTACCTCTCCAACCGACTTAAGAGTAGACGGTCTCCCTCATCACACAAATCACACTTCCCTTTTTTATCACTCTCCCTCCTGCTCTCATTTCTAATATCTAACTAAGAGTAGATCCATCGATAACAAGTAAGCAATACCAACAACTCTAACTAACTCTCTCATCTTTCAATCTAGATTTACACTGTAGTATTGCATTGAAGGTTGATTTATTTTGTGTTTTTTTGCATAATTTTTTTATGCTAATATAATCTATATTTTATTTTTTGTATGTTTGTTGCCAGTTTTTCCAAATTGATTAGTGGAAAATTGTTTCAGCAATCAAATTCTTTTGGAAAAGGAATCAATTTAGGACAATATCAAATCATTAAATGAAAGACTTGCGGATTAAAAGAATAGAAAAGGTGGGTCTTTTGTATATGTTAGTAGCACTTTATCAAAAAGAAGAAGAATTGATTGATCATGCTTCTGACATAACAAACCATAAAATTAGCTTATTTTGATGGATCTTTTGTGTACGGTAGTAGCACTTTATCAAAAAAATAATAATAAGAATGGACTGATCATGCTTATGACATAGCAAACCACAAAACTAGCTTGTTTTGTTTTTATTTATTGGTTTATCAACTAGTTGCAATTGGTAAATGGTAATGGTAAATTAATATTTTAAAGTCATTCAAAGCTATTGAAACATATTCCTAACTTTTGTTTATGTTTTATTATGGTAATATGCATTTTAATAATTTATTAAAGTGCATTCCTAACTTTTTTTATAAATTGATTTTAGATGCAGCGACGCTAGATTGAGATAATTATGCCACCATATTTGATGATATTGATTGTAATGAAGGAGATATGTTTTTATTATAGAATAATTCTTGCCATAAAAAAAATGAAATCTCAATTTTTAATGTTCAATATAATGTTTTACTAATATGTATTTTTTCTCATGTAGACCGTGTCAATAATAGATCAAGTGGACGAGTGCACTGTGGACTCTTTATTTAATGTTCAGTATAAAAAAATAGATATAATGCATGATATTATGAAAAAATCTCAAAGGATTTAAGGTTATTTGCTGGAAAATTATGCAAGTTATGGACTTAGCAAAAGAAACAAGTACCCTTGCAAAACACTTGTGGTCATAAGGAAATGTTTTATTGGGATTGAAATTGTTTTGCTTGAAGAATTATTTGTTTAAAAGATGTACTTGCTGCTTCTTTTATCTTGTATTTGAAATGCATCTTGTCCTAATGTATATTGGCTATTATTGTTAATCTATATGTTGTATACATTTGATGAGTGCAAATGCCAATGATTCTTGAATTGCTATGTATGGATAATGTGAGGAAAAGATGAATCCAACTACTTTTATGTAAGATTTATCAAGTGCACAAAACATTATGGTTTTGGTTTTAAGTGTAGGTTTGGGTATGGATAATACCAAATGGATATCCAAAACCTGATCGGGTTGGGTTTGACTCATGTCTAATTGGGTTAAAGTGAAAATTTTCAAATTGGGTTTGATATGGATATTGCAGTACTAACTCGTTGTTGTTATCGTTATTATTAATGCTAAAAGATTATATGAAATCATTGTAATTGTGGTGATTACTGTTCATGTATCCACATTTCCATTATTTACACATTGACAATGCCCTATTCATTTAGTGTTCATATATAAATAGATCCTTGTAATTTTAAACATTTACATTTTGATCTCCATGCTTTATTTCTCTCATATTTAAATGTAAAAAATAGTTGTAGTTAACTAGATTGGTGGCCCGCGCTTCAATGCAGGATGGTCAAAAAAAATTTTGGCTCAAAAAAATAATAAGGAAAAAAAAAGTCACCGAATCAATTGGTAATTTAAATAACATTAATAAAAAAATTATAACAAAAACAAATAAAATGACAAACAAATTGATAGCAAAAAATAGGTAAACAATACTGACATGAGCCCATTCGGAGTTTGGAAAAACCAACGTTTAAGGGTCAAATAAAATAAAAATTATTATGCAAGGAAGAAACCTAGTTAAATTGGGTTAACTTAAAAACTTTGTAATAATGGACATAAGATTGGATAACCTAATAGAAAGAAAAGCTAGAAAAAAAGGACCACTTTAAAAGAAAGAGAAAAAAGCATGAAGAACAATTTTCAATATACAATTATTGAATGATGAAATTAAAATAAATATTTTTTTAAAAAAAAAACAAAGTCAGTCCGCAATAACCTTTAAAAATGGTGTCTCTAACATGAATATGAGACTAACTCTATAAAAGTAAAAATTATAAAAAGAAGAAGAAGAAGCAGCAAAACTCTAAAAAAAAAAAAAAGGGTAAAAAAACATCAGCTTAAAAAAAAGAAGAAGAAGTAAACCACCTAAACCTGGTTGAATCTCAAAAACTCTCAAATCATGAAATCTTGGACTTAGGTTGAATTAAGAAGCTTAATTCAAAACCAATTTAGTTTTGAAAGATAAAATCATGAAAAATAAATATCAATTTTAAAAACTTGCAAAAGCAAAAAAAGATAGCAATAAAAAAGCCTGGCATCAAATTTGATAGAAAAAAAAACCTCATGGAGGATGAAGTTGTAAAACATTTTTAAAAAATGATCTTATACAAAATAAATAGTAATAAAAAAAATGATGATCAAATTTAAAAGATAAAAAAATAGAAGATAGTAAGATTGAATATATATATATATATATATATATAATGCGAGCGTGTTTTTAAATATTTTTTTCCAAATATAACTTGGAGCATAAACAAGATCGAGAAAAAAAGGCTAATATATGGACAAACCTTAAAAAAAGAGAAACGGCATAAAATTCACAATTAAAAAAATCATATAGAAGACAGATGAACAAAAAAATGCCTAATCACTAATAATATAAATATCAAATAATAAAACTTAAAAAAAAATCATCAACTTTAAAAATAGGAAAAAACCTTAAAAAATTAGGTGAACCTTCTGAACCTGAACAAAGATCTCAAACTCGCAACCTATTAAATTCTAGATCCAAGCTAAATCAAGAAGCTTAATTTTTAACAAATTTAATATTGTTTAGCCAAAGTAAATCCAACAAAAAGCAACAATAAAAAACCCAATAAAATCCTAGTTATTTTTAAAATCAGTGAAAAATTCTAGAAAAACACGAATAAATAAAAATAATTTCAAAGTTTTTCTCTTAAATAAAATAAATAACAATGAAAATAATAAGAACTAAATTGAAAAGAAAAATAAAATAAAGGGGGGGTGAAATAGAAAAAGAATTTTAACCTTATAAATTGTTTAAAAAATCATTTCAAATATTGAAGGAAAGGATTGGGAAAAAAAAATACAAATTTAAAGAGTCAACAAAAGAAGACCTATCAAAGAACGATAAACAAAAAAAAAAGATAACGGGGTCATTTTTAAGACAAAAAAAAAATTTCCACAAAAAGCAAGCTAGAGAAAAATGAACTCAATGTTCAATTGAATAAACATTGAAGCATGAAACAGGAAACAAAATTAGCTTAGACAAAGGGGCAAAAAGACAAACTCAGGTAAACATCCTAAACCTAGTTAAATTTTAAAAATTCACAATTCATGAAACTCTGGATCCGGGTCCAATCAAGAATTTTATTATGAACCAATTTAATAATATCAAATTTTAGAACTTGTCAAAACAAAACAAAATTAGCAAATTTAAGAATAAGGACTAAATTTGACAGGAAAAATAAAGGATGGTGAAATCATAAAATAAAATCATTATAAAAAATGATTTCAAATAAAAACTTGGCAAAGCAAAAAAATTTGGCAGTTAAAAGAATAGGGATTAAATTTGATAGGAAAAAAAAACGAGGGAGGGTGAAATCGTTAAACAAAATCAATAAAAAAAAATGATTCCAAACAAATAAATAGTAATAAAAAGAATGATGATCAAATGTGAAAGATAAAAAAATTTAAAAGGAATGAAATTGAAAAGATGTAACGTCCCTAATTTTATTTACACAACATTCCATGTATATCTCTTGTATTATTATTGAAAGTACAATATTTTTTTTATATTCAATTAAAAATCCAGCAGGTTTTCTTATTATTTTTTTTTAAGTTATCTACTCCATAATTTTCACAACCTATAAACAATAATTCCAATGTTTGTCCCACCATCTAGGACTTCCTTAAACTAACCATAAGAACAAAAGATTTTCTTCATTATTCACTCCAATAAAATAAAATAAGTATTATATTATTCCATAAATATTACAGATAATGTGACAAGTATATTAGTTACAACATAAGTCAAGACATATATATTCATTTAAAAAAAAAATAAAGGCATGTCTAAAGAGGAGTGAAACAAAATAATTGACATGCTTTAACAACAATTACTTTAGATACATCATCGATCATTAACTTAGATATGCAAATACATTTCTGGATACAAAATGATATTACAAAGCGAAATATTCAATCTTCCAATTAATCATTTGATTAAGCAAAAGATACAAATTCATGAATCTATTGGTCAACACGGTGTTGTGAGGTATTTAAAAATTTATTTAATACTGAATGCAATCAGTTTTATACTTAATGATAATTTAATATTATTTTCTACATATATATTAACAAAATCATTTATCAAACAATTAATTTCTTAATATGTCCTTATCTTTTCAAATCAATGCTATTAGCATAATTTTAAAGACATATCAACATCATTTCTAGCCCAAACTAGGCACATGTTCTATTAATAAATCAATTGGGTTCTTCAATTTTCCATTAATAAGGGCACTAATCTTATTAACTAAGGAATGATTCTTTTCAATTGCTTATTAACCAAGGTATTAATCACATTAACCAGGGAGTAAGTTTCTCATATTGTTCATTATCCAAGACATTAATTCTATTAACCAGAAAATTAAAAAAAATGGACAACCCACACACGCCGTTCTAGCCAGGACTTTATCTTCTCCCCTCCTTAAAAGAAATTTCACCCTTGAAATTTGGACTTCGTACCTCATTTTGCCAATAATTCGGGATACTTGCTTCTCATTTCTGATTCCCTTTTCCAAGTCTCTTTTTTAATTTGAGGGCTTCTCCATAACACTTTTATCACAAGAATCTTTTTACTTTTAAGTTTTTTCTCATTGTGATCTAATACTTTCACTAGCTTCACTTCCAAGGTTAAATCTTCCTCAATCTCTAGAGGAACTTGTGGCAGAAACCAGGATGAATCCATTTTAGCCTGTCTTAACAGAGAGACATGAAACACATTTTGAATCTTAGCCAAATATAAAGGCAAAGCTAACTTATATGCTATATGTCCAACCCTCTTGGTGACCTTAAAAGGTCCAATGTACCTCAGCGCTAGTTTTCCTTTCATACTAAATCTTAGCATATGCTTCAAAGGGGCAAACTTCAAAAATATTTTATCTCTAATACCGAACTCAAGAAGTCTGCTCTTGTTATTTGTATAGCTCTTTTGCCTATTTTGGGCCGCTTTTATTCTATCTTTATCTTTTCTGAGGTAACCTATACCAATTTTGACCCAGTCAGTTTTTTATCTCCAACTTCTTCCCAACTCATTAGTGTTCGACATCTTCTACCATACAAAGCTTCATAAAGAGTCATTCTTATTGTAGCCTAATAGTTGTTGTTGTAGGTGAATTCTTTTGGAGGCAGGTGATTCTTCCAATTACCACCAAACTCCAATATACAAGGTCTTCATAAATCTTTCAAGATCTGAATTATTCTCTCAAATTGTCCATGCTCAAATTCAACTTTATTCCTAGAGCATGTTGAACACTTGGCTATAAATGAGAGGTAAACCTAGGGTCTCGATTTGAAACTATTGACACTAGTACTCCATGTAACCTTACCACTTTATTCACGTACAACTTTGCCAATTTATCGACTGAATCTGTCATCTTTACTAATAAGAAAAGCATATACTTAGTCAATCGATTTACAATAACTCAAACATCATCATTGCCTCATTTTCCTCTAGGTAACACCGACACAAAGTCCATGGTGATATTTTCTCACTTCCATTCAGGTATCAGCAGGCCACATACTCAACCACTTCTCTCATACTAAACCAGTGGTTGCGAAGGCCCCGCTGGTTTCTAGTGTTTGGTGCTTATACTCAACCATTTCTTGGTACTTTTGCAAAAAGGTCATGGGTCTTGAATTTCTTTAATTTGGACCTTAATTGACCCCCAAACTTTGATTTTCTTACAATTTCAAGCATGATTTAACTTAATTAAGTTTAGAAAATTTAAATTTCATCATTTAAAATATCAGTCTTCTTAATTAAATCTAAATTAAGCTTAAGTCTCTAATAAAATTAATTTGACCCATTAAAAACCTAATTAAGTCCTTGCACTTAATTAATTTTTTTAATTTGACCCAAATTAATTCTAACATTTAATTAAACCTTTAATTGAGCTAATGATTAAATCAAATTGGTCTATCAAAAGCCTAATTAAGTTCTCAAACTTAATGTTTATGCAAATTCATCTGATAATCATTTGATTTAACCTTGAATTTCTATTATCTTTCAATCTTGGGTACAATGGGCTACGGTTGAGCTTCTAAATTTATCCAAAATTTCAACTTGATTCCTCAATATATTTGAAACCCTTCTCAACCTACTTTTGCCAAGTTGCCATTCTTTTGTTACTTTTATTTTTTTAAAAGGAAAAAGGTAAATTTAAAGGCAAACCTAAAAATAGGTTACAGTTGCCCTCTCTTTACAATACTTATGGAAGAAAGTCTCATAAGGGACTTTATATAGCAAGCTTGTAAAGAAAAAAGAAATGAGAGATTATGGATTTACTAGATCGAGGAATGGTTAATCCTTCCAAAAGTGTTAGAAGTGAAGGCTTGAAAATGCATTATTTAGGAGATGAGGGATTAAAGGCACGCTCATAAAAAGACAGGGATACA
The DNA here is from genome assembly GCA_007827005.2 of Populus simonii. NCBI lineage: Eukaryota > Viridiplantae > Streptophyta > Magnoliopsida > Malpighiales > Salicaceae > Populus > Populus simonii. The sequence goes on from CM017466.2 coordinate 6,541,628, forward strand.
AAATGCATTATCTGGAAGATGAGGGCTTAAAAGTGCACTAGAAAAGGAAAAGAGATAAGTCTAGAAAGTGCACTATGTAGGAGATGAGGGCTCAAAGACGCACTCAAAAGAAACAAGATAGGGCTCAAAGTTTCACTATCCAGGAGATGAAGGCTTAAGGACGCACTCAAAAGAAAATAGATAGGGCTTAAAGGCACACTATCTGGGTGATGAGGGCTCAAAGGCACACTCAAAAGAAATAGGATAGGGCTCAAAAGCACACTATTTAGGTGATGAGGGCTTAAAGGCGCACTTAAAAAAAAAAACATTACTGGTAAAATACAAGTCCTTAAGGGTTCTTTCCTTAGACTCCCTGTAAAGATCAAAGTGTAATGCATTGTGATTAATATGCATGTATGCTTACTTTAGAAATATAGGTCCTTTTTTTCCATAGACTTCCCTTTTTAAAGTTTCGATCAACGTAACAAGCTTCTATGGCTTTTTTGTTTTCGCTTACCTAAGTCACAACTTGTGATCTTGACCTCTAGAAAGGGATGACCTTAAATGATAGCTGCATACCTCATAGCCTCAAATACCATCAGTTTTGCTTTACATTCTTTGCTTTCCTAGAAAGGTAATCGTGGAGCCAGCCTTATTATGTTTCTTGGATTGCTCCCAGCATGGTCATGCCTATAAGTATTTTATCCAATTTTGTTTATTGAGTTTTCTTTAGGGATGATGCAATGCGGAAAAGAGTTTGGTTATTTACAAGGGATTGCTTTCATGGAAAAAGTTTTGGAATTTCAAAGCTATTTCCAAACGTAAAAACTATTTTGAAGATAGTTTAAAGCAAACTTGTTCTAAAAAGAATTCAAGCGATTCCTATAGATAGATTTTTGTGAGAGTTGAAATTTTTTGTTTTGTTTTTTTGGTGAAAATGTTAAGTGACTTTTGTTTCACATTTTTGTTGGTTAGAAGGGTTCTAGTTTTGACTTGAGGGTTTTAGAGGAAAGAACAAGTCTTTAAAACTTTCGTTTTACTTGTATGAATAATAAAACATAACCGAAGTTTATTGAAAAGCTCATTTCACATAGGAAAGCGTTGCCTGCCAATCCAAATTGCCTGACTTTGATTAGAAAGAGCTTGATTAAAGACATAATGTAAACTTTGGCTTTTGGTTAAGAAGGAAAATGATATTTGTTGGATCAAAAGGTGTTTAAGGGATTTCAAGACTAAGGATCACTAGTGCTTGTTTCCAGACTTTTTTTTGGTCTATGGATTCCTAAAACTTAAGATTGATTTGCAAGATGGTCTGTCGTGCCCCTTGTGTCAGGCTTAGGCTTCTCATCTTTGTTTTCTTTATTTTGTTTTAAGCACCATCATCATATTCACTATTTAGTATTGTATGCTCAAACCTTTTGAATTCTTTGAATTTCTTCATGTCCCTAATTTAGTTTAGGCACCTTTAGCCATTGAGGATCATTTTGTATATTTAGATTAATTTTATAATTCTCGCACTTTCTCCTAATGTGGGGTGTGATCATAATTAGGGCTAATTCTTAAGAAAAACTTACTAGGCTCAATAAGGATCCCAAAAGATACTTTTAAGTGTTGTGAAAAGATTATTAAAGATGACATTTCCTCATTTCAAACACGTATGTTTAGGATCAATAAGCTTTTTTTTTATTATTATTTGAACATGCAAAATGGTTTCTCATTATCATTATTCATTCGACTAAAACTCAGCTTCAAAGTTGTCTAATGGTGTTTGATTTGTTTTTCAAGTTCTTAAGTGTCTGGTCACCTTTCTAAGAGATCACTTGAATTCTTAAAACTCGTTTATTAAAACAAACACCAATTTGACTTCTGCTTTTGTATTAAAACTTTAATTTTCTCAAAAACCTTTGTGAAAACATGAGATCATGCAAAGTTTTTGAAGAAAAGGAAGACACGTCAAAAACATTTTTTACCAACTTCAATTTTTATTGATTGATAAAAAAACATACATCAAGCATAATATTTCTTTACAATATTAGAGTTTACAGGTCTAGATAGGTCATCCGGTCATCCTTGTCCATATTTGTTAAAATTAAAGCTCCTCTAGAAAAAATCTTCTTTACCACATATGGTTCTTTATAATTTGGTGCCTATTTACTCTAATATTCTTCTAATACTAGTGAGATCTTTTTTAATACCAGGTCTCCTTTTTTAAACACTCTTAGCCTAACCTTCTTGTTGTATACCTTAGCCATTTTGCTTTGGTATAACTGGTAGTGACAAATGGTTGTCAATCTCTTTTCATTGATCAAATTTAACTACTCGAATCTCAGTTTTGCCCATTCTAATTCATCCAGTTCTGCATCCTTTAAGACCCTTCATGATTGAATCTCAACTTCTAAAGGCATAACCACTTATATCCCATATATCAAAGAATAAAGGGTTGCGAATGCTAATGGTGTTCTTTCTGGTCTGTCCGGGGGCCTTATTGGTCTCTGATGTACCTTGCGGCTGTTGGCCTCATGGTTTTGTGGTTTGTGGATGCTGAGAGTTGTTGGCTTTTGTCTATAGTATGTTTTGCTTTTGTCTATAGCTCATTTTGGCTTGTTTTACTGGCTGCTCTAGGTATATAGAGTGCATGTTGATTCCTTGTTTTACTGTTGTTATTTTGTCGTAGTTGTATTTTGTTGTTGTTAGTTGTTCTTTTTTTTTTGATCAAATGTAAGAATATTATAGATCAAAAAGGCGCTGGAGACCAGCAATACAAGGAAAAGAGAACAAAGTCCCTTGACCAAATCAAATGCAAGACAAGCTTGCTGAACAGAAGGTAAAGGGAACATACTCCCTTGTACAAACCATAAGCAAGACAAGCTTAGTGAAAAGAGTAAGGGAACAGACTCCCTAGATCAGCATTCAAAGGGAACAGGCTCCCTTGAACAATCATCAAAGCCATAAGGCAGAACAAACTAGCAAACAATGGAAACATCGGCTAGGAGACCCAAAAACCGTCAGCAAACTCCTTCCAACCCAGTAGACGGCACCGCAGCAGCTGAGTCGAGGAGCAAAACATCCTGCATAAAGCAGTAACAGCACCAAAGTGTGATTAAGATGGACTCACGACGGAAGTCCAACTCCAGCAAACCATAGTTCCAGCCGGCTTCAAGGAGCACAACATACAAAGCTGCATATAGCAGCATATCAAGCTGCATAAAGCAGCAACCAAGACCCAATTCTGGCAGGAAGCCTTCTCCAGCAGTCACACAAACCAGCATTAAAAGCAGCAGAGACAGGGAACACCCGGCTATCCACAAAGCAAACCAACATCTCTAGGAAGCAGCCAGCAAACCAAACAATTGGGGAGAGAGCCTCACCCAACCAGATCTCTGACCAACAAACGGCAGCTCTAGAACAGCAACATGCAAGGGTGCGAAGTGGGGAGAGAGCCTCACCCAAATGAATCCCTTTACCAAGCAATCAGACAACAAGCCCCAATCCTGCGAAAACATGCATCCAGGAACTGGGGGAGATCAAATCTATGGGGAGAGAGCCTCACCCTCAGTGATCCCCTCAACAGGCAGACAGCATCATGCCACCTGGAGTCCCAAAAACCGGCAACAGTCTCAGGCATCTAACCGGCTGGAGAAGGGTGGCAGCACTTGAAAGCTGGCCAGCAAACACTGCTTCCAACCAAACACACTCACTGTCCAGCTCAGAGGCCAGTATTGGTGGTACACGACCACTCTAGCAAACCATATTCACTCACCAGAGATGACAGCACCCTGCATGGGAATTGGCTGCCACTGGTACAAGCTAGCAGGAGTAGCCAAGGATGACAAATAGCATTGTAAGCATCCAGCCATCTTCACGAAGGATGATGTACTGCAGCCAAGCTATCATACCAAGGACAGGGTCAGCAAACCAAGCTGCAAAGAGCAGCACCCGAACAGCAGTCCAACCAGGACTCCTCAACATGGAGATCCTTCACAGCTGTTCTCCATACAAAACCAAAATTCTCACCCAAGGAGCACACAAACAGAGTAGCCACAGCAACCAGCAACTCATGGTGGGAGCACAACCAACCCGATGATTATCAACCATAAAGCTTACAGAGATGATCGGCTAAGAGACTCCACCTAGATCAATCAGTAGGAGCAGAGGATGAAGAAACAGATTCATCCCAACAGATGGCTCACACCACCGAAGGACAGCGAATCCCCTAAGCATATCCCTGAACTCTGAAAGACAAACATCATTGTAGTTACAAACCAGTACCAGCAACTGGGAACAATCCACAGAGTAGCCAGCACATCTCCACTAGAGGATGGGCCAAGTTGCATGCAATAACCTCCACTGGAACACAGTGAAGAAACCCACTCCAGCAGTCCTCTGAGTGGCAGAACGACAAGCAGCCTACAGCGCTGCACAAAGTAGCAACAAACCTGCATAAAGCAGCAACAGCACCCAGCATACAACACTGCACAGAGCAGCAACAAACCTGCTTAGAGCAGCTACAACACCCACTATAGGGTTCAAGGTCATGTCCAGCAGACCCCTCAAAGCACACAGCCAAATAGGACACGGGGTAACACCCTGCAATCCAGGCTGCATAGCACAGTAAAACATATAGCTACATCGTTGCAGGAAAGACCCATAGGACACAGAACTGGAGCGGTAATGGAGCTCCAGGATTCATATATCTCAAACAACAAGCGCAAGCTAGTATGGCCAAGGGCAGAACAGAAGAGCCAATCCAGAGAACCCTAAGAGAGATCCTTCAACAGCACACAAGCCAAACAAGCATAGGCCAGAAGCAGCAGGCAGTCAAGACTACAAACAGCTCTAGCAATCAGAGAGGATCAAATCTGCTACTAATCGCATGTATCAGGAGACAGAAATAGACCCAAAATAACAAGGCCAGCACAACTTTAGCTAGCCACAAAGAAGAACCCCAGCAACAAACACCCAAAAACGGGAGGCACCCTCCCGCAGCCAAAAGCAGCCACCGATACCAGATAGCTACACAAACCCAATATATCCAAGATAAAAGAAGACCAGCTTCACAGGGAACTGGCCGTGGAACCAAAAATAACAAACCTCTGGTCCCCCAAACAAATACCACCAGAAAAACAAAAGGGAGGGGTAGGGCAACATCTACCACTCCTAGATCGGAGAACCCAGGGACGCAAAAGCCCAATCATTGATACAAAGAGAGTACCTGAGTTGGTGGAGGGACTGGGTGAACAAAGATCCCGCAGAGGCAAGCAGCGACAAACGCCATGTTAGGGGTTAGGGACGAACCACCGCAGAGGCGCCTACTGGGGTGGGGGGAGTATCGACCAGAGCGAGCCCTAGACCGAAGATTTGAATACTGCTTGAAAAAATAGGGATCGGAGACATCAAGAGCTTCAGACGCCAAAACCAAAGCCAGATGGCACATAGCCTCGTCATGGGTTCGAATCAGTTGAATCGAAGAGAAGAGACGCTGATCGCGTGCCATAGATGGCCACAAAAATGGTCATGGAAGAAAGAGCCTTCCATCGGGTACGCAGGAGCTGCAGGGCGCCACCTAGAGGAGAAAAATTTCAAAATGAGGGAGAGCATCTCTCTCTACATTCTCTCTCTAGCTGCAACTCGACTGAGAGCTTGTTGTTATTGCAGGTGGGAGCATGAAGGTGAGCCATTTTGTTTCTTGAAGTTATGGTTGGGTTTGTTTCTCCATATAATTGTTGTTGAGTAGTTTAGTTTGCCAAGCTGACTGCTAGAACTATTTATTGCTGTTTGCAGTGTTGGTCTATTGAAGTTGATGGGGTTCTGATGGCTTCCCTCTCTATGTGGTTTGGGGATGCATGTAGGTTGGCTGCTTTGACCCCTACATTTTAGTAAAGTATATGTGGTTTGATGGGTAGCGGCTTCGGTCTTCCACCGTTACTAGCTGAATGCCTACTAGTTGGAGCTGCTAAGCTGCTGCTTCCTTGTGATTTTTGTCTTGCCATATGCTGCTTTGCTTGTTGTTGGGTTGTCCGCTAGCAGGGCAGCTGCTGTGCGTCTGCTTGGTTTTGTATATGGTTCCCCCATTCTATTTTTGGCCTTTCTAGCTGGTTAGGCTGTAATTTGTTCAAAGGAGTTTGTTCTTTTGGGTTATTTCCCTGTTTTATACATGTTTGTATATTCTGATTAGCTGGTTCTCCAGTTTTGTTACTTTTGATCTATAATATTTCTTACATTTGATAAAAAAAAAAAGAGAAAAGAATAAAGGGTCGCACTAGTAAAAGCTCTAACTATGGTGTGGTATGCTTGAAGTGCATACAAAAGCATTTCATTCCAATCCTTATAGGTGACCACCATTTCCTTGATGATCTTTTTGAGATTCTTGTTAGTTACCTCGACAACTCCATCCATTTTCAGCCTGTAAGGAGAAGAATTAAGGTGTTTAATCTTCCATTTAGTGTAAAGCTCAACAATCAGCTTCGCATTGAAATTTTGAGCGTTATCAATTATCAATCTTAATGGTATGCCATAACAATAAATCAGATCTTTTTCAATGAACCTCTTGACTATTTTTCATGTCATATATGCATAAGAGTTGGCCTCTACCTATTTAGTGAAGTAATCGATGGCCACCAAAATGAGCTTATGCCCATTGCTAGCTTTTAGATTGACTGGTCTTATGACATCCAACCCCCACATATCAAAAGGTCAAGGCAAGGTCGTATTGAACATCATTGTCGGAGGTGCATTTATCTTATCATCATATATCTAACACTTATGGGATTTTTTAACATAGTATATACAGTCCTTTCCAATGGTCAACTAGAAGTATCTAGATCTTTGCATTTGCCTTGCCATTATATGTCCATTGACATGAGTGGTATAAATTCCCCCATGGGTTTATTTTAATGTTTGTTTAACCTCTTCTCATTTGAACACTTGAGAAGAGTCTTGTCAAATGACCTTTTTTTTTTATAGGATTTTGCCATCCAAGTAAAAAACCATGGCTATTCTTCTCAAAGTCTTTTCATCCATCTTAGAATCCCTTTAAGGGTATTCTCGGTGCTAGATAAACCTCTTGATGTTGTTGTACTATAGTTTCCCATCTGGTGATTCTTCAATTGTACAACAATGAGCTTGGAGATTTCTGACTTTAATGTTTGTTGGTAGATCCTGCCTCTAACAACGATTTATGTCATCAAAGCTAGGGTTACCAAGGCATCAACAAATTGATTTTTATCTCTGTTCATATGGGTGAATTTTATTTCTTTGAATTCGTTAGCTAATCTCAAGAGATAATTCTGATATGACTTCAACTCCTCATCCTTGGTTTGCCACTCCCTTTTTAATTGACAGATGATTAGCAGGGAATCCTCATAGACCTTGACATGACCAAAAGATTGATGTCTTTTTCCAAGTGCAGGAGTGTCGAAGTAATAAATAACCCGGCAAGACCGGGGTCGAACCACAGGGAGGTTACTTGTATAAATTATAAGCAACAATACTACAACAACAATAGTAACAACAACAACAACAACATTAATAGTAGTAGTAGTAGTAGTAGTAGTAGTAGTAGTAGTAGTAGTAGTAGTAGTAATAACACCAATAATACTATTAATAATAATAATAATAATAAGGAAGAAGAAGAAGAAGAAGTTGATGAGAACTTTGAGATGGAAGATTAATGTAAGGATTAAACAATGATAACAACAAATGTCAAGGTTAGAGGATCCACTAATGGTATTTCAAACAAGTATAGTATAAACTCTTTTTATTCAATTGGAAACCACACACAAAGGAGGTTCCAATCAGATTATAAATTGTTAACATGATTACATTAGCTATCTTATTCGAATAATGCTAATACTTGTAAATGTTGTCAGACATTCATGATTATAACTTATGTTAACAACAAATCAAGTTCCTTTCATAGCTAAGGTGTCGGTTATACCATACAGTATGGGCTATGAAAGTGCCAAGTATTTGTTGTACCAAGTGTTATACAACATAAATCTAGATTAACCATTTAACAAGCAAAGTATTAAAAGTGAACAAGATAACAAATATAAAGCATGTTAGTATCCAACATTAACGTCCATGTTGAGTTTATATTATACTTATCCTTACACCATTAGTGTAACCTTTTCACCTTGACATAATTAACTTAGCTAGACATAATGAAAGAAAGAAACATAAATAAACAAGATAAGAACATAAGTAAGATAAAAGTTAACTAAGTAAAGGAAAGGAAATGAAAGGCATAAACTTGATATTAATGAAAGCAAAGCATAAGCAATACAAAGAGAGAAAGCAAGAGCATGATCTTGATCTGAACACCAAGATGCCTAAATACATGGCAAATGCCTCCTTTTATAGGCCAAAATTTAGAACTATTGATTTGTTGACTAATTGATGAGTGGGTGGCCACATCTTGACTTGGTGACAATCCTTATCTTCTTGTCTGCCAAAAACATCATTGATAATGTCAGGATTTGAACAGATTCTCCCATGAAGGTTCTAGAAAATTGTCTCAGCTTTCCAAGAAAAAAAAGATGAGGTCATTTGGACTTCTAGAATTCAAGATATGGGTTAAACACTGAACAGTGTCTGGGCTGCAGGACAGATTCGGATTTCTCCGTTGTTGCTACAATTTGAACTTGAAAACGGCCTTTTTAAATCTTGGGCTCCACATGAAAGTTGTAGGCCTATGTCTTATCTTTCCATCCATATAAAATGGACCTAAATCCAAGATCTACAGCTCCAGATATGACCCAATTACCGAACAGTGTTCCAGTTTGGACTGCACCAACATCTCTTTTCTAAGTTTGGCCATCTCTTTGTCCTTTCAATTTCAGTATTTCAACTCATCAATCAATTCTTTCATTTATGTGATAGGCCTGCATTTAAGATGAACATTTACCATAAATTAAAGGTATCTTATATAATTAGATATGTTATTATAAAACATGCTTTAGTTAAGGAGTTATTGATACTTCAAGTGCAAAATGATGATATAAAACCTTGATAAAAATGCATTTTTAAGTACTAATCACACCCCCGCCCCAACTAGCTTATTACTAGTCCCTAGTAATTAAAGCGTTAAAATAGAAAAACAATTTGCAAATTCCACAAAGCAAGGCATTCATCATTCAACTTCCATTAATCTATCCAGATAAACAAACTCTCATTAAATTTATATATCTGCTCAATATCTTTTGAACAAGATATTAATAAACCTTTCTCTTGTGCTCAAAATATCAACATATAGTTATGGAGCTTTACTTGGAAGAAAACAATATTCTGTTCTAATGTTTAAGGTTAACTTCCTTGGGTTAGGATTATTATTATTATTATATTTTTATTTTTATTTTTTTTCTTTTCTTTTTTTCTTCTTTTTTTTCTCTTTTTTTTAATATATATATATATATATACACACACACAATGCATCTTTAACCCATGTAACGAGCTTTCGGCTAATGACTCCCAAACCAGTTGGTCTTAGGGTATTAGGTGTTGAGACACCCCTACAAGCTTAGTAACTCGGGTTGCAGATACTGATACGTAGATAGTGCAATGTTTGATTCCCTTAAGCTTTTCTCCTTAACCCATGTAACAAGCTTTGGGCCAATAGCTCCCAAGTCAGTTGACTTTAGGGTATTAGGTGTTAAAACACCCCTTCGGGTTTAATTGCTTGGTTAAGGAGGCTACGAAACCAAACTTATCTATGTTTTTATTATCATCATTTTTTTTATTTTTTGAAAATTATATACTATCCCTATCCCTTAGTTGTTACCTTTAACAAAAGAACATAAATAATGTAATAATCCAATACGCAACCCACAATCATATGTTAAAGTGTGTGTGTGAAAATGAAGGTTTAAGAATACTTGTTAAATGAGTATATGGGCAGAATTAAGTGATAACAATGCGAGAGTTTGTAAACCTGAATATTTCAAGAAGTATTCTAATAGGCCTTGTTATGAATATTGCAAATAACCATTAGAAAATGTTTACTAAGATGCATCTCAAGAGTCAATAAAATTCCTCCTTACTCTGCCATCCTAGTAATAACAATTTTGCCAAATGGTTTTTAAAACAAAAACAGTTAGTTGGTTAGTTTTTTTTTTTTTTGGAAATACTACTACCCTCTCCCCCCAACCAAAACGAGACATTGTCCTCAATGTCCTAAGGTAGAAAGATAGAGTATAGAAGACATTACCTGAAACAACGAACACTGACAAACCTGAAACACACTTAAATAAATATAAGAAATAACAGAACAAAATACTATGTTAGAAATAAAACCAAAAGACACAAGGATTCACAAACAAAGGCTCAAATCCAATCTAAGCTTTTTACGGCTTTCCTTAGCTGACCAATTTATGCGACTCATGGAAGGATCAATTACAGGGGTGAAAGATTGTAGTTTGTCGATCAATTGTTCAGCAGTAGCAGCAGAGATTATGATTTGTCGTGCCGAAGATGTTAGAAATTCCTGTTCCACAGCTTGATCAAGAAAAGACAACAAATTATCATAAAAACCATTAACATTGAGCAAACCGATAGGTTTATGGTGAATGTGAAGTTGGGCCCAAGAGGAAATATGAAAGATCTCTTCCAATGTGCCCAAACCACCTGGTAAGGCAATGAAGGCATCAGCATGGTTAAACATTGTTTTCATTCGATCAAACATTGTGGAGACCTGTAGTTCCTCTCCAATAGTTCTTCCAATGATGTCCCCTTTTGTTAAAGCTTCGGGGACGACCCCCAAAACTTGACTACCTCCTAAAAATGCAGCTATTGCCACACCCCCCCCCCCCCCCATTAACCCAAGGCTGCCTCCCCCATACACTAAATAAATCTTTCTCTCAGCTAGTACCTGACCAAGATGATTTGTTGCTTCTAAAAAAACTATTTCCTTCCCAGGACTGGATCCACCGAAAACACAAATATTTTTTATGTGATAACTTGAAGGACCTGCCATTTCTACACACTTCTATATCTGTCTAATGTAAGGGTTGAGTAGAAATGAGGGGAAGGAAAAGAAGATTTTATAGATGCGGAATTGAAAATGCAATCATATCACCTATAAGTAGGCCAGCTGGAGTCTCACACACACACTCTCTCTCTCTCTCTTTATTTATTTATTTATTTTGAAAAAAGCATGTGTATGTATAAGTAGTTGTGATTGTGGCTCACATCTTCCCTTGGTTTTATGTCCAAGAACGGCTTAAACGCCCTCTATGGGTCGGGGATAGGCTTCCCATCTAGTTTTCTTAAAAACTGGCAAACAGGGTCTTTTTTAGTCAGATTCCCAAGACTAAGTCTATCATGTTCTTTATGAAAATGGGGCCATAAATCATGAATTGCACAATGCACATCTCCACTAGGATGCGTCTCAAGGGTCAACAAAAGATTATCTAAAGACCCTTTACTCAGGCCATCCTTAATGAATTGTATTTTATCTTCACGGTTTATAGATACCATTCCTAAAGAACGACATGTTGCATTACAAGTCCATCTGGCACATCTGTGACAGACTTTCAGTCATTTTGCACGACGTTTCTTTGCAAAAGTGCTTTTACCTGTTCCAGCATGTGTGAAATGAAAGAATTGGAGGACTCACCTGATAATCGGACCTTTGCTTTAATCAGCCAGCGAATATCTTCAGGAATTCCATGATTCATTAACAACTTCAATCTTGCACACCTAGCACGGTAAATTTTTGTAATCGCATTCTGAGGCAGAGCGGTTCAATTTTTCAAGAGTGGTGTCCATTTTCAAATGAGAATTGGAGAAGAGATTCAAAGAAGAGAGAAAGAGCAAAGAATTGCACAAATATATACAGATATCAGTTATTATGGGAAACTGAAAGAACCGACTTAAGTCACGGAGTACCGTTATCCGCCTTTTGACCGGGATGAGAGACTAGCAAAACAAGAGTCACACCAAAAGAAAACACAAAAACAATGTGAGAAAAACAAAATAATCAACCTTTATCTACATGATCATTCAAACCAATGGATTCATTTTCACTAGGAAAATTATCAAAGTAAGCTTTCAAACGATGTCCATTTCTCTTAGAAACATTGTCATTCTTTGGATTCTCAATATCAAAGGCTCCATAAGGATACACATGTTTCTCAATAAATGGACCGCTCCATCTTGATCTTAGCTTTCCAGAAAATAAATGGAGTCGAGAATTATAAGGCAAAACTTTTTGACCAGTATCAACTTTTTAACAATTTTCACAAGTTTTGCAGAATGCATGTGTGTCCTCAAACATAGTGGGCTAATAAAATCTATTTTGTAAGATTTTCGCAGCTGTCTTTTTTGATGAGAAATGACTCCCACATGCTTCAGAATGACAAAGTTTAATGACATTACTTACCTCATTGTCAGGAATGCATCTTCGAAATATTTGATCAGGACAATATTCGAATAAGTAAGGGTCATCCCAATAAAAATTTTTCACTTCGTTCAAAAACTTACCTTTGTCTTCGGTACTCCAATGAGTTGGCAAATCTCCTGTAGCAATAAAATTGATATTTTTAGCAAACCAAGGCATTGAACTAAGAGAAAGTAAGGATTTTTCAGGAAAGTAATCATCGGTTGGTGTGATGTCAGATATCGAATCTGTTGTCACTCTTGACAAAAGATTCGTATCAACATTTTCAATGCCTTTTTCATCCGTGATTTCTTCCTGAGGATAAGTCATTTGCAAATCTTCAAATTCATCAAACTCAGTATTACTCAAAGTAGATTCAAATTGATCATAAACCAATTCTTCAATAAAATCTACTTCTTATAAATCATTATCATCTCTAGGTTGCTTGCAAATGTTGAAAATATTCATCTCCAATGTCATGTTCCCAAATGATAGCTTCATCAGTCCATTCCTACAATTAATCAATGCATTAGAAGTTGCAAGAAACGAACGTCCTAAAATAACAGGAAATGAATTACATGCTTCAACAGGTTGTGTGTCCAAGACAATAAAATCCACAGGATAAATGAATTTATCGACTTGTACTAACACATCTTCAACTATTCCTCTAGGCACTTTTACAGATCTATCGGCAAGTAAAAGAGTCACAGAAGTTGGTTTTAACTCACCTAGATTGAGACTTTGAAAAACTGAATATGGAAGTAAATTCACACTAGCTCCAAGATCAAGTAAGGCTATTTCAATTTTATGTTCTCCAATAAAGCAAGAAATTGTAGGACAACCAGGGTCTTTATATTTCAATGCATTATTGTTCTGAAGAATGGCACTTACTTGTTCGGCTAAAAAGGCTTTCTTTTTCACATTCAGTTTTCTCTTCACAGTGCACAGATCTTTCAAAAATTTAGCATTAGAAGGAACCTGTTTAATAGCATCCAACAAAGGTATATTGATCCTTACTTGTTTGAAAGTTTCAAAGATTTCAGAGTTGTGATTGACTTTCCTTTGTTTGGTCATGGCATGGGGAAATGGAAGTGCTGGCGGGGAATCAGTCTTTTCTTCACAATGTTCAGATTCAACCCCATCCTTACCCTCAGAGATTGACTCATCATCTTTCTCACAAGGTTCAAGAATGGGTTTTTCAATAACCTTACCACTACGAAGAGTGATGACTGATTTTACGTGATCCATGTGTTGGGTTCCCGAACTACTTGCACTCGTATTGTATTGCCCCTTTGGATTTTGTTGTGGTTGAGATGGAAACTTACCTTTCTCTTGGAAACTGAGAGCAGATGTCAATTTTGCAAGAGTATCTTTAAAATCTGTTAATTGCCTCTTGCTTTTCCATAAATGCATGCAATGTTTCCTCAAGATTTCTTCTAGGAGGGGGGGCATAAGGAGGTGTATATCCATGAGAATTTTGGAAATTATGGTGTGCTTGAAACGGTGGCTGTGAAGTTTGAGCATTATTGTTCTCACTCTTCCAACTAAAATTTGGATGATTTCTCCAACCAGGGTTATATGTTTGCGAATATGGGTTATGGTTGGGCCTTTGAAAATTATTTAATGCATGGGCTTGTTCATGGAGACATTGTTTAAAAGAAGGCAAGGTTGGACAATCATTGGTTGAATGTTCGTTGGTTTCACAGATTTGACACGCAATGTCTTGAACGGATTTTAATTGACCACTCTTTTTTAATTCTAGTGCCTCAACTTTTCTAGCTAAAGATGCAAACTTGGCTTGGAGGTCATGATCTTCCCTAAGGTTGTACATACCTCCACTAGATGTATGAGGTTGGGTTTTACTTGGTGATTCATAAGTTCCTGTAGTGTCCCAATTTTGCGCATTTTCAGCTAGCAAGTCTAGGTATTCCATTGCTTCATTAGGGTCTTTATCCTCAAAAGTTCCATTGCACATCAATTCAACCATTTGCCTATCTCTAGGAGTTAACCCTTCATAAAAATATGAAACTAATCTCCATGTTTCAAAACCATGATGGGGGCAAGTATTAGCAAGTCTCAATACCTATCCCAACATTGATAAAATGTTTCTCCTGGTTTTTTAGAGAAAGTGATTATTTGTCTTTTGAAAGAGTTTGTCCTATGGGATGGAAAAAACTTCTTTAAAAATTGTTGTTGCATTTCATCCCAAGCACGAATGGATCCAGGTCTCAAATTTTGTAGCCATGTTTTAGCTTTATCTTTTAATGAAAAAGGAAAAAGCTTTAACCTAATGGTGTTCATGCTACAATTTGAGTCATTATACGTGTTGCAAACCTCCTCAAATTCCCTTAAATGCAAGTATGGATTTTCTAAATCTAAGCCATGAAAAGAAGGTAAAAGTTGAATAATGCCTGGCTTAAAATTAAAATGAGATGCATCAAGTGGAAAAACTATGCATGAGGGTGCACTTGTTCTTGTGGGATTCATGTGGTCTCTAACTGTTCTAACCCAAATATTCTCATTATGAAGCGATTGGTTATCTTCTTCGGCCATATTTTCTGAAAATGATGAGGATACCCTACAAAGTCTACCACTTAATGTACGTGACCACACTCTCATGCACGTGTAGGAAGAGAATAAAAGGAAGAAAAGAAAAACAATAGAAAAAGAAACAAAACAAAAGAAACAAAGTTAGATACAAGAAAAATAAAATTAATACTATAATTTGTACAAGAATTTACCTCCCCGGCAACGGCGCCAAAAACTTGACACGACCAAAAGATTGATGTCTTTTCCCAAGTGCATGAGTGTCGAAGTAATAAATAACCTGGCAAGACCGGGATCGAACCACAGGGAGGTTACTTGTATAAATTATAAGCAACAAGACTACAACAACAATAGTAACAACAACAACAACAACAATAATAATAATAATAGTAATAGTAATAGTAGTAGTAGTAGTAGTAGTAGTAGTAGTAGTAGTAGTAGTAATAACACCAACAATACTAATAATAATAATAATAATAATAAGGAAGAAGAAGAAGTTGATGAGAACTTTGAGATGGAAGATTAATGTAAGGATTAAACAATGATAACAACAAATGTCAAGGTTAGAGGATCCACTAATGGTATTTCAAACAAGTATAGTATAAACTCTTTTTATTCAATTGGAAACCACATACAAAGGAGGTTCCAATCAGATTATAAATTGTTAACATGATTACATTAGTTATCTTATTCGAATAATGCTAATACTTGTAAATGTTTTCAGGCATTCATGATTATAACTTATGTTAACAACAAATCAAGTTCCTTTCATAGCTCAGGTGTCGATTATACCATACAGTATGGGCTATGAAAGTGCCAAGTATTTGTTGTACCAAGTGTTATACAACATAAATCTAGATTAACCATTTAACAAGCAAAGTATTAAAAGTGAACAAGATAACAAATATAAAGCATGTTAGTATCCAACATTAAAGTCCATGTTGAGTTTATATTATACTTATCCTTACACCATTAGTGTAACCTTTTTACCTTGACATAATTAACTTAGCTAGACATAATGAAAGAAAGAAACATAAATAAACAAGATAAGAACATAAGTAAGATAAAAGTTAACTAAGTAAAGGAAAGGAAATGAAAGGCATAAACTTGATATTAATGAAAGCAAAGCATAAGCAATACAAAGAGAGAAAGCAAGAGCATGATCTTGATCTGAACACCAAGATGCCTAAATACATGGCAAATGCCTCCTTTTATAGGCCAAAATTTAGAACTATTGATTTGTTGACTAATTGATGAGTGGGTGGCCACATCTTGACTTGGTGACAATCCTTATCTTCTTGTCTGCCAAAAACATCATTGATAATGTCAGGATTTGAATAGATTCTCCCATGAATGTTCTAGACAATTGTCTCAGCTTTCCAAGAAAAAAAAGATGAGGTCATTTGGACTTCTAGAACTCAAGATATGGGTTAAACACTGAACAGTGTCTGGGCTGCAGGACAGATTCGGACTTCTCCGTTGTTGCTACAATTTGGACTTGAAAACGGCCTTTTTAAATCTTGGGCTCCACATGAAAGTTTTAGGCCTATGTCTTATCTTTCCATCCATATAAAATGGACCTAAATCCAAGATCTACAGCTCCAGATATGACCCAATTACCGAACAGTGTTCCAGTTTGGACTGCACCAACATCTCTTTTCTAAGTTTGGCCATCTCTTTGTCCTTTCAATTTTAGTATTTCAACTCATCAATCAATTCTTTCATTTATGTGATAGGCCTGCATTTAAGATGAATATTTACCATAAATTAAAGGTATCTTATATAATTAGATATGTTATTATAAAACATGCTTTAGTTAAGGAGTTATTGATACTTCAAGTGCAAAATGATGATATAAAACCTTGATAAAAATGCACTTTTAAGTACTAATCAGACCTCAAGCTTCCCAACTTTAAGTTATAAAGCATCTTCTAGACTGATGATATAGGCTTCATGCTCGGTCATATTATTAGTGCATTGAAATTGCAACCTTACTAAAACATGGTATTGCTTCTTTTCTAGGGAAATTATCACTGCTACAACCTCATTTCCTAATACATTCACTACCCCATCAAAGTACAAGGTCTACCAATCATCATCTCACTATTATCCTCAACTATTAGTACATCCTCATCAGGAAGATCAAAATTCAATCGCTCATAATCTTCCACAGCGTGATCTTCTAAATGGTCAACAATTGTACTATTTTTTATAGCCTTTATTGTCATAAAAACAATGTCATATTCTGCCAATAACACTTGCCACCTTACTATCTTACTTGACAAGTAAGGCTTTGCACAAATGTACTTAAGTGGATCTAATTTTGAGATCAACCAGATCATGTAGTATAGCATGTACTACCTGATCCTTTTTGCACTCCACACCAAAGCATAACATAGCCTTTTGATTGTTGATATTGAGATTCACAGTCATTAAACTTTTTCCTTAAATAGTAGATAACTTGTTCTTTCTTCCCCAACTCATCGTGTTAACCCAACACACATCCCAGGACCATTTATGTCATTGTCAAATATAGGATCACGGGTCTTCCTAATGTAGGAGGCACCATCAATGGCAAGTTTTGCAAATACCTTTTTATCTTATCAAAGGCTTCTTGGCAATCATTGTTTCATACGCCCAAATTTTTCTTTCCGAGTAAATGTAAAATTAGCTCACACGTTACCACCAGCTGAGATATGAACCGAGCTGTATAGTTCAAATGCCCAAGCAAACTTCTTACTTCCTTCTCTATTTTAGGTGCCAGCATATCCTGGATAGCCTTTGCTTTATCCAAATTAACTTTTATTCCTCGATTGCTTACTACAAAACCTAATAGCTTTCTAAATCTCACCTCGAACGAGCATTTTGCAAGATTCAATCTTAATTGGTATTTTTACAGCCTCTCAAACAATTTCCTCAATACTTATACATGATCTTCATGTTTCTTTGTTTTGGTAAATATATCATCTACATAGACTTCCACTTCTCAGTGCATCATATCATGGAATAAAGTGATCATTGCTCTTTGATACATTGCATCAGAATTCCTTAATCTAAATGACATCACTTTATAACAAAAGGTTCCCCAAGACGTGACAAAAATATTTTTCTCTTTGTTTTCTTCTGCCATTCTAATATGATTTAACTTGAGAACCCATCGATGAATGAATAAGTGGCATTTTTCACACCATTATTGTAAAAACCAAAATATTTAAGTAGTATATGCCAACTTGTTCTAGGTGGAGATTGTGAGGGGGGGACTAGCCTATTATAGGCATGAATAGTGGGGGAAGGAACCAACCTTAAGTTAACCAAAGAGGGAAAAAGAATATGGATAACAGCCCCCAAACACCCTCATCTCATTTAGGAGAGGTATAAATACAAGGGGAGGTTAAAGAGATGACTTTTCCATTCCACCAAAACCAGTAACAGCTCCTCTCTCCTAAAGAAAAACCTACCCAAACTCAGCTACATGTTGCCTTCCTTGAGTGTTTAAGTGAAGGGAGAGTTGGAGAAAAAAGTCATGACCGAAAACATGGAAGAAGAAGAAGCATAAAGGGTCAGTTAGAATAGTAGGGAAGGGGAGAAGAAACTAAGAGGAACAAAAGAGGAAAGTCACTAAAACATTCCCTAAAATTGTTTAAAGATGTAAGTAAGAGTAGTATCACTTCCTTGGCAAGTTGTCACTCCATAATTTCAGACAAGGGAGAGGATGAAATACATAAAATAGAAGATTTAGGGTTCTTACACCTTTAACCTAAGACTTAACAACTAAGCGAGAAGATTTAAGTAGAATAATGGATGAAAGGGCCTAAGTGCAGACCTTACAAAAGAAATATGAATGAATATGAAGGATTTTTGGGTGTATGAACCTTAAATGATGGCCGACCATATTGAAAGGTAATACAACCATATTATTCGATAGCTTTACCCATATTTGCCTAGTATTTTGCATATGTTTTATATATAAAATGCCTTGATATTCTTTGTTTTATATTTTTAAGGCAAATTTGACCACCAATCAATGTTTTATGTAGAGCTTGAGCTCTAGAAGTTGAAATGAAGTGATTACAGTGGGATTACAAAGCTATCATCCATACCTTTTTATACATATATGGCAAGAAAAATAAAAGGAGAAAGAGCATGGAAATTGCAACCTTCAAAGACAGATCTCGCATTCTGTTAGTGTTGACCTTCAACCATTCCAACTTGAGTTAGAGAGATCCATTTGATGCAAACTCAAATTTGTTGGATTTCGGACTTGAAGACCTATCAACCTATCAAATTTCAGTAGAAAAGGAGCTCACATAAGACAAATATGATTTTTCTAAGACTACTCATAAATTCTGCCAGCAAAAAAGTTTTGTGAAGAAATAAGTCCAATTTACTTTCCAAGCATCTAAAACCGATATCCAAGTCTATATTTGGGAAATTTAACTCCTATAAATCCAAAGTTAAAGCTTGAAGATTTTATGCAAGACTATTTCTTTTCTTTTTTTTAGAAAAATAGTTATTGCATTACTTAAATGTAAATTGTCTACTTAGAAAAGGACTATATTTTTAGGGAAGTAGGGATTGGGGTTTGCTATCAAATAAAAAAGAAAGAGAGAAAGAGAGAGGAAGAGAGGGGCGGCCATAGAGAAGAAAAATCTCCACTCTTTCATCCTATACCCGAAATCATGTATTCATCTTTTCTCTTGATAAGTTTTGCAATAGACATCAAAGGCTAAGTTCTTTTTCTTGGTTGCAAGTACACAAAAACCTTCGAATTTCAAGATCTGTGAGATCTATTTGCCTTTTCTTTTCTGTTTATATGATGAGTATGAGTATGTTTATTTTTCTATGCTTATTTCCTATGATTTTTTAGTTTGATTGCTAGAGTGGATTCTAAGTTATTATTCTAATCAATCTATTGCTAAGTTTGTTATCAAAACCGGAGTTGTAATATATAAACTTGTGAAGCAACTGAGTTTAATAATTCTAGTCCTATGGCTAATGCAAGGAATCATCAACGTACTTAGTTTATTGTTAACTCAAAAATCGTTAACGAAAATTGAGTCGTTACCGACCCAAAAATCATCAACGCAATCAAGTTCTATGATTGATGCTGAAGTCATCAGCGCACATAAGCTATTGCTGACTTAAAAATTGTTAATGAAAATTGAGTCATTGCCGATCCAAAATCATCATAGACGCAATCCTTTTCGCTGCCGATTCAGAAATCGCCAGCGTTGATCAAGTCATTTTTTGTTTTAATTTCTCCCTTGGCTAAACGTAAAGTTTATGCTACGCTTTTCCCTTTACACATATCCCAAACCAGCTGAATATAGAATGTCACTAATCACACTCCATTCATCATACATTACCAAGTAACACAAAGACAACATCTCCGTATGTACCTTTACCAAAGTTTTATCCAAGTTTACACATGCAATTCATCATTTTTATCACAAGAATAATCACAACAGCATGTCACAACCATATTTCCATTCACTTGATTCATATTCGTATAAATTCATCAATCTCATAACAAAATCAAGGTATTAACATCATTATGAATTTCATTCCAACACATGTTCTAGAAATCCAAATATATCGCAATCCATGCACTTCATCACTTCATTTCACATTTCATGTAAGTTCATTAATCATAAGTGAAAATCAAGACACTAATCATCAACATATATTCTGTTTTTTGTTTAAGCATGCTCTTAAGAGTCAAACAAGGTCATAATTATGCATTTTGTCATACCCTGAGACATCGCGCCGCCCGATTAAAAACAATCTTAAAAAAAATAGATATCTAGCATCTTGTTTTTAAGTAGGAAAATGTATAGTTCAAGGAGTCACCACCTAGTATTATGGCCATTGGAAACCTTAACTGATCAAAAGAGATACCTAAGGCAGGCTGCGTTGCTTGTTTTGTCTAAAATTGCTAAGAATTTGTTCTCTTTTTTTTTTGTTCTTCCTATCATGTTTCTAACTCTAGCATCAGTGAACAATACCTACGAATATTTTTAACTCTAGCGTTGGTAAATATTGTACAAACCCAAAATAAATATGATATTCCTGACTCTAACGTCAGTGAATAAGTTCGCAAAGTTTTTGAATTTTTAATGAAGAAGAAATAATTTTTTATGCCTTTTTTATTATTATATTTACTCTTTTTAGACAAACCGAAAATAAGTATTGCAAGACAGATTTGCACTTAATAGTATGGTCCACAAATAAAGCATACAGCGAGGAAAGAAAAAAACAAAATGCAAATAAAAATTTTTAAAAATAAAACAATGTGTGATGGGTCTACAAATAACCCTACGAAGGTCCACAAATATTTTGAGAATTTTCTATTATTGAGAGGGGCTTGTTTGGCTAAATATCAAAATAGAAGTGACATAAAAATTATGGTCAGGGCATAAACGTGTGTTTTGTCAAACACACCCTTAGCAAACATAGGCTAGGCCGACTAGGCCTAAGACCTAGACCTGACCCAACCTCTTTCTTTGTTTAAGTTGGGCTAGGCTACACCCAATCAACCCAGCCCGGTTACGGGTTTAGACCAGTAACAGGTTGGCTAGTCTGCAAGCGTACGTGGGTTCGCACGCTTGCTACAGTGTTTATGCAATTAAATTACCAGAAAAGGGAAAAAATAGAGGCTTACCTGTGTTCGGTGTTGGCGAGAGGTGTTGCTGATTCTTGGCTTGTGGTTCTGGAGTTTCCACTATTCTTGTTCTACCTTCTCCTCCTCTTTCCTTTTTCTGTTCTTTTGGTTTGTGCCTCTTTTTTAGTCAAAAGAATTTACTCTTTTTCTCTCCCCTGGTATTTGTTCCCCTGTTTTCTCCCCCCCCCCCCTTTTTTGTCCTTACCCGCGATGGTTGCTTTGTTGGGTATTTATAGGGGATTGTACATAGTAGTCTTTTAGCCCACCTCTTCCTTCCTAGGAGGATAAAGCTTTGTTGGGCATTTGTGTTTGACAAGAGCTCGGACTCCTGGAGTCCTGCCATTGCAGGGGTCTGGGTGGTGGTGCCTTCCCGGTCTCTATGACCTACCAATGGTGGGAACGGTCTGGGAAGGTGGTGATGGCGGTCGTGGAGATCAATCATTGCACGCATGGGTGGTCTGATCGGCGTGTTTCCTTTTTTACTTTTTTTGCAAGGAGTTTCTTCTATTTTCAAAGGAAGAAGACGATGGCTAGAAATGAAAAACGACGTCATTTTTGGACTGGGAGGTCGTGTTTCAATCTGATCCTCCAAGTTTCAACAATTCTTAATCGGGTCCCTAGGCAGAATTGCTACGCTTTATACAAGATGGTCCCTGGACCTTAACAACTTGTAATTTTGACCTTAATTAGCTCATAAATTTAATATTTTCTTCAATTATGCTCCTAATTTCATTAATTAAACTAATTCTAAGCTTAATTAAGTCCCCAAACTTATCAATTCTTCAATTAAACTCCCAATATCATTAATTAAACCGAATCAAAGTTTAATTGAATCCTCATACTTGTTAATTCTTTCAATTTCTTCTAAAATTAACTTTCAAGGTCGTAAATCCAACATGATTAAACCCTCAAAACTTTCAATGTGTTGTCTTGACCCAAATTTCAAAAACATTTTTTATCCATTTAATTGTTTTCAATTCATTTTCTTTTTATTTATAAAAAATAAAAATAGAAATAGAAATAATAAAAAAATCAAAATAAATAAAAAGCAAAAAATCAATTTTTAGGTTATGACACATTTCATCACACAATTTCATATTGTCCAACCCCTCAAATTGGTCAGCTCTTCCTCTATGTTTAGGTATTCAAATTCATTCATTTTTTTTGTTAATATTTTTGGAATTATGTCCCCCATTCAGCCCCACATTCACCTTAATCTTTCCTTCTAGTTCTCATAAGTCATAAGTGTAAGAACCCTAACCATTCTCTTGAGGTTTTCTTCCCTTTTTTCTATCCTGAAGTTTCAAGGAATAAATAAGGAGGTGATGTTCTTCCCTTACCTCAAGATTTTGGGCAGTCCAAGTGTAAGGTTCGGTGGTTTGTTCTTCTTTTTCTGTTCGATTTCCCTCTCTTGTTGTCCAGCCGACCCTCTAGGCTCTTCTTTCTTTCATGTTTTTGGTTTTCTCTCCTTCTCCTAACTCACTTCTCACTCAACACTCAAGAAGAATGGCATGCAAGCTAGTTGGGTTCAGTTTTCTCCTTAAGAAGGAGTGTGTGCTGCAACAATAGCTATTGCCGGTTCTAGGAGGAGATTTGGGCTCCTTCTTCCTTCATGTTTTTGATCACTTCTATTTCCTTGTAACTCTTTTCTCACTTAGCAACCAAAAAGATTGGCATGCAGTTGGTCGGCTTCAGTTTTCTCTTTAAGAGATGAGCAATTCCAGCTAGATTTTGGGGAGAGGAAGGGTCACCTTCTCTCTCTCTCCCTTGCATTTATACCCCCTCTTAAATGAGATGGAGGTGTTTGGGTGCTGGTTAAGGCTATTCTTATCCCTCTTTTTGGTTATTTTAGTGCTAATTACTAATTCAACCATATTATTCGATAGTTTCACCCACATTTAACTAGTGTTTTGCCTATGTTTTATATATAAAATACCTTGATATTCTTTGTTTTATGTTTTGAAGGCACTTTTGGATGAAAGATGCAAAAATGAGTAAATTGGAGATAATTGACAGATTTGACCTTCAGTCGATGTTTTGTGCAGAGAGTGAGCTCTAGAGGTCGAAATGAAGTGATTTCAGTGGCATTAAAAAGCTAGCATCCATACCTTTATATACATCTAAGGCAATAAAATAAAATAAGGAAGATCATGGAAATCACAGCCTTCAAAGTCAAATCTCACAATCTGCCAGTGTTCACCTTCGTCCATTTCGACTTGAATATCTGGAGCTACAGAAGTCCAATTGATGCAAAATCAATTTTGTTGGATTCATGACTCAAATGCCTATCAAAGATCCATATTTCAGGAAAAAAAATGATGTCATATGAGGGAGATATGATTTTTCAAAGATGACAATTGACTTCTGCCATCAAACAGGTTTCATGAAGAAACGAGTCCAAATTACGTTTCGAAGCATCTAAACCGATATCCAATTTTTTATTTCAGCAATTTAGCTCCTCTACGTCAAAGCTTGAAGATTTCATGCAAGGCTAGTTCTCTTTTTTTAGAAAAATAGTTATTGAAGTACTTAATTGTGAACTGTCTACTTAAGGGATGATTATTTTGTAAAATAGAGACTAGGGTTTCCTAGGATATAAAAAGAATGAGAGAAGAGAAGGGGGCAACTAGCCAAGAAGAGAAAAAACACCTCCTTCCTCTAAGAAACCCAAAATCATGCATTCCTCCTTTTTTATTAGTTGTTCCACAAACATGCAAGGCTAAATCTCGTTTTCTTGGTTGCAAGGACATGAAAACCATTTCTTTTCAGTTTATATGATGAATATGTTTGTTCTCCTATGTTTATTTTTCCTATTATTGTTTATTTTAATTGCTAGAGTGGACTCTAAGTTATTATTGTACACAATCTATTGCTAAGTTTGATATCAAAATCAGAGTTGTGGTCTATGAACTTGTGAAGCAACTGAGTTTAATAATTGTGGCGAATTTACGTTATTAATCTTAGGGAGAACATTCAATCAAATAAAACATAGATTGTGGACAGTTATGTTTTCTTGATTAATCAACTTATCTAGTTCTTAAGGCTGCCATTGAATTAAATTATTAGTGCTGACACTATGGTTGTTTGATGGTTAGGGTTAGTTATACGGCGGATCCGTTAACTAACAAATGTTAAGAAGAGATAAATATTTAGAATATAAATTGATGTTTTGTTTTCATGATCAGTTCTGATTTCCGTAGGTGGATGTATGCTTGCAACCAAGGTTTGTTCTCTTGATAATTTTCTGATTTTATTAAATTTCATTTGATAGTTTTCTTTTTCTTTTTTTTTTGCTTTAGCCTAGATAACGTCCAAACCAAACCCCCCCCCCCCCCCAAATTGCATATCATCTAGCATAAAAATTTGACTTGAATCTTTCTCGTGGGATCGACCTCTTGCTTGTTCTATACTATCTTGTGTGTTGTGTTTGAAGCTAGGGTAATTAATTTGTGCAACCACGACATCGCAATAATTACTATTCCAATTCTCCTCTGGAATAGGTCGGTCCTCCTCCTCTAGATTTTTCTCTAAAGTTGGTCGGTCTATATCCCTCAATTCTTCTTGATAATTTTTGTTAGGTTTTACATGAACATAACAAGGTGATTCATAACACTACCATGAGAGCATGTTACGAGATATCCACGTGATACTCCGCGTCAACTGCCATGTAATTCAGATAATTATTAGCCTCATGCACCAAGATATAATAGATTGGTATGTATGTAATTTTTTTTAAACATGTAATAAAATTCTTATTTATATATTAAAAATGATAATATAATATTTTCACAATCCTATTAGGTGGTTGCAGCTCGTGATGCTACCGATGATGCTATGTGTGGTGCTTTCAAAACTTGGTTCTCATCGTGCCTTTCTTTACTTGAGGAGGTTAGGGAGGCTCAATGTTTAGATAGTGAAATAGAGGATGATGATCGTGTTTATCATACACGATGATGACATGCCCATGGTTCTGATGGTGTAGGTCCATTGATGGGTTAATTTGTTAGATGTTTAACTATGTAATTGAATTGAAATTAATTAATTATTTTGGTATTGTAATTCATTTTTATAATTATAAATTTACCTTCTATTGAAATTAGTTGGTTTTGTTAGTTGTTGGTT
This sequence comes from Populus simonii, assembly GCA_007827005.2. NCBI lineage: Eukaryota > Viridiplantae > Streptophyta > Magnoliopsida > Malpighiales > Salicaceae > Populus > Populus simonii. The sequence goes on from CM017466.2 coordinate 6,567,310, forward strand.
ATTGTTAATGTGATTCTGTAAAATGTTTGCTTGACCTATTGTGTTTTTGTGACTATGTTGTTGGGCAGTGAGCTAAAATGGTTGAGATTTAAGGAGACTGGGGTTTTAATAGGTCGTGCATGTAGTATATGTGTGATCTATAGGTGGCGCATATACTTATGTGCTACCATTGTTTATATGTTATTGTGGGATATTCCCAACTGTACTAGTTTGGAAAATAAGTTTTGTCGTTGTGCTAATGTGGAAAAAAAAACTCGGTTAATCTATAGATCGACCAACTAGCTTTTTAGGCTTGGTGTAAAAAAAAGAGTCAATCTTGAATTAACCTAGTTTGACCCAATCAACCTAATGAGCTAACTCATTATCTAATCAAAACTTGATTAATTTTTTTTAATTGATGTCGTTTTGATTTTTTTTAATAAGAAACTTGTATCTAATTGACCATTGGTATCATTTGATTGGAATTTAAAATTGTTCATTTTTTTATCTTGAACAACTACTGCCCAAAATATTTTTTCTAAGAAAATATAGCGAAAAATTCATATAGGAAATTTCTTAATAATCAATTAACTACATATGTTCACTATTTAAAACTTGTTTGGCAACACGGTTGGCTATGCATTTGTTGAAAATATGATTTTTTTTCAAAAAAAATTATGTTTTTGAATCGTTTTGATGTACTAATGTTAAAAATAATTTTTTTAAAAAAAAGTATATTATTTTAATGTATTTCTAAGTCAAAAGTATTTTGAAAAACAATCACTAACACAATACCAAACACTACCTTAATGTCTCTATAAAAGTTTATACATTTCTTAATAATAGCTTAACTATAAATGTCCATTATTTCTTGTTCAATGGAAACAAAATTTTGAAATTTGATAATGCTTAAACTAGCCTTAATTTTATCGAAAACCAAATTTTGAAATTTGATAATGCTTAAACAAAATTTATCATGAATTTATCTAATTTTAATTTTTTTATTTAAATCTCTAATTTATTAATAACAAAAAAATCTCAATAATTATTTCAAAATTTTTATTGTTGTATTTAATATTCAAGGTTATTTTGAAATTACATGGACAATAAGTTAATTTTTATTGCACATTTAATTTTCCTCATTAGAAAACATATTTTTCTACATTAAATTTTAAACATTATTCTTACAAGTCAAACAATACAAATATTTTCACATTATCTCTTGTTATGGATATTAAATAAAAAAAAATAATCTTGAATTTTAATTTAGTGTTTCTTGTATGTGTGTGTGTGTGTAATGTTCAAAGGGCATTAAATTAAAAACAAAAAAAAAGGCAGAAGAAGAAGAAGAAGAAGATTGAAGCATGAATTAATTCATAGCTCATATAATAATAATAATAATAATAATAATAATAATAATAATAATAATAATAATGTCATTAAAACTATGACGCATGTATTGGTTTGTAAAATTTAAAGTATAAAAGTTTAAATACTTAATAAATAAATAAATACACTCTATACTAAAAGTCATCAGCTTTTTATTATGCGAATCAATAGTGAAAGGTTGATTTTACTCTTTGATGGACAAAGTAGGATGCCTTGGATCTAGGGATATGATAGTATTTTTCATGAGACATATTGATCATTAATTAAAGTGAAGGGGCTAGACAATAATTATATGTTTTGTTTGACAATGTGATCACTTAATTGCCCTCGAAAGATAAAAAAAAAAAATTCATTTGGTTCAAGGAGCTTTTAAGTATTTGACTTTATTTTTAAACAAGTAAGTTACTTTATTACTCTTGAAAATTAAAAACAATTGTCTGACTTAGGGGCACTTTTTTCATATAAATCTGGTCATTTGGTAGTTATTGGGTGTCCTTGGAGGCAATAGGGTAATTTGGTAAATAAGGAAATTAAAAAAAGAAGAAAAACAATTAGTTAAACAGTGATGCAACCATATTATTTGATAATTTTACTCATATTTATCTAGTATTTTGTCTATGTTTTATATATATAATATCTTGATATTCTTTGTTTTATGTTTTGAAGGTACTTTTGGATATAAGATTAAAAAAGAAGTAAATTGGAGATAATTGACAGATTTGACCTCCGATCGATGTTTTGTAGTCGAAATAAAAAAATTCTAGTTGCATTAGAAAGCTAACATCCATAAATTTCTATAGATTTATGTCAAGAAAAATAAAAAGAGAAAGAGCATAGAAATCACAGCCTTTAAAGACAAATTTCACATTCTGCCAGTGTTAACCTTCAGCTATTCTGACTTGAATATCTTGAGTTAGAGAAGTTCATTTGATGCAAACTCAATTTGTTTAGATTCCTGAATCGAAGAAATAACAACCTAACAAATTGTAGCAGAAAACAAGCTCATATGAGAGAGATATGATGTTTCTAAGATTACATATGAATTCTGCCAGCATACAGGTTTTACGAAGAAACAAGTCCAATTTACTTTCCAAAACATCTAAACCGACATCCAAGTCTTTATTTCGGCAATTTAACTCCTCAAAGTCCAAAGTCAAAACATAAAGATTTTATGCAAGGCTATTTCTCTTTTTTAAAAAAAAAATTAGTTATTACACTACTTAAATGCAAATTGTCTACTTAGAAAATGACTATTTTGTAGGAAAGAGGGATTAGGGTTTCCTATCAAATAAAAAGAAAAGGAGAAAGGAAGAGGGGGCGGCTAGAAAGAGAAGAAAAACTCATCCTTTTCTCCTACACTTGAAATCATGTATTCATCTTTTCATTTTATTAGTCTCTTAATAAACATGCAAGGCTAAGTTCTTTTTCTTGGTTGCAAGAACACGAAAACCTTCAGATTTCAACAACCGTGAAATCTATTTTACCTTTTCTTTTTAATTTATATGATGAGTATGTTTGTTTTTTTATGCTTATTTTCTATGATTGTTTAGTTTTATTGCTAGAGCGAACTCTAAATTATTATTCTAACCAATTTATTGCTAAGTTTACTATCAAAACCGGAGTTGCGGTATATAAACTTGTAAAGCAACTGAATTTAATAATTGTGGCGGATCTATGTTAATAATTTTAGGAAAAACATTCGATCAAATCAAACATAGATTACAGTTAGTTATGTTGTCTAGATTAATCAACTTATCTAGTTCTTAAGGCTGTCATTGAATTAAATTACTAGTGCGGACATTGCGGTTGTTTGATGGTTAGGGTTAGTTATACAGCGAATCGGTTAACTAACTAAAATTAAGAAAATATAAATATTCAGAATATAAATTGATGTATCGTTTCAATAATCGATTCTGATTTTTGTAAGTGAACGTCTACTTGAAACCAAGGTTTGTTCTCTTGATAATTTTCTAATTTATTAAATTTAGCTTGATTGTTTTGTTTAGCTATAGCCTAGATAACCTCAAAACTCCTCTCAATTACATATCATCCAGCATAAAAATCTTAATTAAACCTTCCTCATGGGATCGACCACTTGTTTGCTTTTTACTATCTTGTTTATTTAAACTAGGATAATTAAGTTGTGTGACTGCGACATCGTAATAAATAGTGTCATCCACCGTTTGACGACATATATGGGGTCGTCTGGTAGCCAAATCCGTGATTCTAGGGTGGCTTTCGAAGCATTTCAGTGTCCCCTCCATGGATCAGCGGCATGTGTAGCACTAAAGTTGCCGATGTGGCACGTATGACCTTTTTTTATTTTTTTCCCTCTCTCCTATTGATTTCCGTGCTGGAATTAAAAAAATCAAATCAACTTCTAAAGTTTGTTGTACTTAAGATTTCATCAATATTCTCTTTATTACAATTTTTAAAATTTAGAATACTTTATGAAATTAAGAGGTTTTTTCAATTTCGTCTATGTTCTATTTGTTGCATTTTTTTTAATTTAGAATTGTTTATTAAATTAGGAATTGTTTTCAATTTCATCCACAATTAATATTTTCATCTATCGGATTTGGTTTCTATTCTTTTAATTATATATTTTTTTATTTTAGATGGTTTTGGTATTTTTTTTTTATTTTTTAGCAATTTAATCATTCTTGGTTTTTTTTTTTGTCTTTGTTGAATTTAGATTTTTTAAAATAATTTTGTTTTTAAATTGAATTAAATTGATTGATTTTATCCTCCAACATTTATTTTTTTAGGTATTCAGCTCCTGAGTTGAGCCCGGGTCAAGAATTTAATGGATTGCGCATGTGAGAGTTTAACTCGGATTTATAAGGTTTACTCGAGCTTGCTTGTTTTTTTAAGCTTTTTTTTTCTTTTTATATTTTATCCTCTAACATTTTTTTTACTCTTTTTATATAGGATTTATCTTTCTTTTTAAAATAACAAGAGTTGCTTTGAGTTTTTGTTAAATTTATCTTCTGTAAAAGGAATTTTATTTTTTTATAAATTAAATTTATTGATTTTATCCTCTAATATTTAATTTGAGGCAATACTTAAAAGAATTATTTTTTTAATTAATTTATTTTTAAAAATTGATATTCTTTGTTTTTTTTACCTTTTATTTTTATAGAGTTATCTTGATATTATATCTCGGGTAATCAGTAGATCTATCAGGTTTGACTCGACTTTTTATTTTTATTGTTTTTTAAATTTGTTTTTATCTTGAGTCAATGATTAAAATCTTAGTTTTTTTAAAAAAAAATTACAATTCTTTTGATATATATATATATATATATATTTTGACTGAGTCAATGTATTTTTTATGTTTTAATAAGTTTTGAAGTATTTCTAAGATAAGATGCAATAAATTAATGTTTGATAAAAGCAACAGAGTAGATTGCAAAGTGATTGGGTCAAACTGTCAAGCCAACTCCACTGCTTTAAAAAACAAATCCTTTCTTTATAAAATTGTCTGTTTTCTTCAGTTCATCTTTCCGAACTAAAACCTCTTTCGTCTGTGCGAAGGGTTGCCATTGCCATTCCTTCAGCTTTATTTCATAGGTAAACGATGTTTATCCACAAAGTCTTAGATTGTATGGTCTGTTTAGTTTCTAACAATAATTTTTTTCAGAATTGTAGTTCTAGTTGACATGATTTACATGGGGTTGATTTTATTTTTTTAATCCTTTGATTTGCTGGAAAAATAGAAGAAGGGCTTGATTTTAGTGAATTATGGTTGGATATAAGTATTCAACTTTTCTGGGCTTGATCTTTGGACTTGAAATTTTTGGTTGGATTTTGGTCAAATTGTTTGTGTGTGTAATCTGGGTTTGCCGATCTTTTGTGGTGTTGGCTTAAATGAAATTTGAGTTCATTTATGTTATTGGGTTTTCGCTAAATCTTGATCAGATGATAATATGATTGTTGACTTAATTGCAGGGTACCTCGAACTGGGGGATGCTTTGTTAGCTGATTTTGATGGTTTGAAGATAGGAATGAGGGACATCTTTATTTACTTTGAAATACTTAGCTGATTTTGTTATTGCTTGCCTCCTTGACTGAGAAATTTACGCAGGTTATGTTTGTCCAAATTGCATTTCTTTAGATGTTTGAGAACTGATTTTGGACTCCATTGTGTGCTGCTAAAACCAACTACTTGTTTAAGTCGAACAAGTTGGAGAGAGAAATAGATAGTTTGCTTCTTATTTTGGTGGGAAGCTCATAAGTTTTTATTCAAGAGAAGGATTTTTGTAGATTAGTTTTTGGTATCATTTAAATGAGTTCAATGCACAGTACTGTCCATTACTGCTGTGTTGCAAGGGGTAATCGCACCTTGTATGTGTATAGTAGGGGAGACCATGAGATTGAGAATTCGGCAGCATTGTGCTTGGAAAGCACTCCCTCTTACCACAAGTGGTATTTTGAGACGATTGCTAAAAAAACTTTTGGGTTTTTGATAGAAGATGGTTCTGTTTTTTTTACAATTGTTGATGAGGGTCTTGGACACCCGAGTGTACTTCAATTTCTAGAGCATGTAAGAGATGAATTCAAAAAGGTTGCTAGAAAAGGTTCTAGAGGAAGTTTTTCTGGTATGAACTCGATCAATGTACAAGAACAATTAGTGCCTGTTATTTGTAGCTTGATAACTTCATTGGAGCATGTTGTTTGCAATGATGGGGCCGGTGAGAGTTCCTCATCTGATAATGTAGGCCTCTCTCCATCACCTCTTAATGCAAATGAACAAATTGAAGTTGTCAATTCTACCAAAGCTCCTTTGTTAGGTAAATCAAATAAGCAAGATAAAAGGAAGTCAAAGGATCAATTTATTACAATAAGAGATATTGAGTTAGAAGAGCATAGAAATTCTACTGATAGAGGGGCTAAGCTTGATTCAGCTACTTTGGATTCCAATAATCAAGGTGGAGTAGGTTCTTCTATATCGCTACAAAAGGATTTGGGTTCAATGAGGATTAGATCAAGCTCTCAAAGCATTCGAAAGAAGTGGTGGCGCCATGTAAGGATTGTTCTAGCTATTGATGTGGCTATATGTTTGATTCTATTTTTAACTTGGCTATCAATTTGTGGTGGTTTCAGATGTACTCATTGAACTTAAATTTGAAAAGAAATTCACTTTATGTTAGAAGTACACGGACCAGTTTCTTTAGAGGGGTTCGAGTGGATGAAAGCAACACATCAGATATTGTCAGCTATTCTTAAATAGTGGAGGTATGTGCTGGAAATTATACCATGGCATCACATAAGTTTATCAAATCCTTTGTACAGTATCATATCTTCAGTGTATATGCACATGCTTTTGTCAGTTGTCTACTATTGCTTGTGTTTTTTGTTTTTGTCTATGCGTTATGGATTATGAGTTGTTATGTAATCTAAAAATCTGTATTCCATCCTTGCAGTATTATACTGTTTTTTGTATAAAACTTTTTGTTGAATCATCGAATGCAAATGAATTTCTCTTTCACATAGCTTCATGGTGTTTCAACATTCTTAATATGAAATTATGCATTAAAAAATCATAAGTGTTGTGTGTTTTCTTTCATTTGTTAAGTGCCTTTGTTGTACCTGTTTTCCTAACCTTCTTTTAGAAAATTTTCTTGTTGAAAATAAGATTTCGCCTTTCCACTTGAATCTCATTTCGTCTGTAAATGGAATATGGTGTTGGAAGTATGTGTCCTTCAGCTCAAAAGGTATTTTGAGAACATAGGTTGTATTAGCAGAAATAATGGAAATGTATACAGAGGATAATTGAATTCCAATGGATATCTGCATGTCTTTTAGTTTTTACTAGTTGGATGCCTGCGCTACCCGGCGGGTTTACTTCTTTTTTTCATAAAAAATACAGTAAAGATTTATAATATAAAAAATGATATTTTTTAATATTAATAATAATATTTTTTTTCAAATTTATCAATTATTTTTTAAATCAATACTTTCAGTTATAATAAAGAATTAATATTTATAATACAAATAATAATATTTTTGATATGAACACTTTGAATTATGAGAGAAATAATAATATTTATAACACATTAATATATTAAGAAAATCGACGTGGGGTTGGGCGTGGACGCGTCTAGGCCTAACAAGGGGTTGGCCCAACGTTGGGTTGGGTGCGGTCCCGTCCAAGCCCAACATGGGGCTGGCCACGGGGGACGCGTCTAGGACCAACATGGAGTTGGTCGTGGTCGTGGTCGTGGTCGTGGTCGCGGCCATTCCCAACGTGGGGTTGGGCATAGACGCGTCGAGGCCCAACATGGAGTTGGGCGCGGTCGTGTCTAGGCCCAACGTGGGGTTGGGCGGGGAGGCGTCCAGGCCCAACGAGGGGTTGGGCGCAGACGTGTCCAGGTCTAACATGGAGTTGGGCGCCATTGCGGCCAGACCCAACATGGGGTTGGGCGCCGTCGCATCCAGCCCATCATGTGATTGGACATGGGCGTGTCCCGGGCCAACCTGGAGTTGGTCGCGGTTAGACCCAACGTAGTGTTGGGCGGGGACGCGTCTAGACCCAACGTGGGGTTGGGCGCAGACGTGTCCAGAACCAACATGGAGTTGGGTGCGGTCACAACCATTCCCAATGTGGGGTTGGGCGTGGACGCGTCAAGGCCCAACATGGAGGTGGGCGTGGTCGTGTCCAGACCCAACTTGGGGTTGGGCGGGAACGCGTCCAGGTCCAACATGGAGTAGGTCGCAGTCGCGTCCAGACCCAACGTGGGGTTGGGCGGGGACTTGTCCAGGCCAATATGTGGTTGGGTGTTGCGATGTCGCGGTCGCACAAATTAATTATCTTAGCTTAAAACACAACACACAAGATAGTATATAGCAAACAAGGGGTCGATCCAACGAGGAAGGTTCAAGTCATATTTTTATACTAGATGATATGTAATTTGGGGGGGTTTGGACATTATCTAGGCTAAAGCAAAAAAAAACAGAAAAATATCAAGAGAACAAACCTTGGTCACAAGTAAACTTTCACTTACATAAATCAGAATTGATCATGGAAATGAAACATCAATTTATATTTTGAATATTTATCTCTTCTTAACATTGGTTAGTTAACGGATCCGCCGTATAACTAACCCTAGCCATCAAACAACCACAGTGTCCGCACTAGTAATTTAATTCAATGGAAGCCTTAAGAATTAGATAAGTTGATAAATCAAGAAAACATAAATGTCCGCAGTCTATGTTTGATTTGATTGAATGTACTTTCTAAGATTAATAACGTAGATCCGCCACAATTATTAAACTCAGTTGCTTCACAAGTTTGTATACCACAACTCCGGTTTTGATATCAAATTTAGCAATAGATTGTCTACAATAATAACTTAGAGTCCGCTTTAATAATTAAAATAAGCAATCTTAGAAAAAATAAGCATAGGAGAACAAACATATTCATCATATAAACTGGAAAGAAAAGGTAAAATAATTCTCACAGTTCTTGAAATCTGAAGGTTTTCGTGTCCTTCCAACCAAGAAAAAGAGTTTAGCCTTGCATGTTTGTTCAACAATTAATCAAACAGAAAAAGGAATGCATGATTTCAGGTTTCTTAGAGGAAGGGGGCGTTTTTCTCTTCTTGGCTGGCTTCCCCCTTCTTTGTTCTCATTCTTTTTATATACTAGGAAATCCTAGTCTTTCTTTTACAAAATAATCCTTCTTTAAATAGACAGTTTACATTTAAGTACTTCAACAACTATTTTTCTAAAAAGGAAGAAATAGCCTTACATGAAATCTTCAAGCTTTGACTTAGAGGAGCTAAATTGCTGAAATAAAAATTTGGATGTCGATTTAGATGCTTTGGAACGTAATTTAGACTCATTTCTTCACGAAACCTATTTGTTGACAGAATTCAGTTGTCATCTTTGAAAACTCATATCTCCCTTATATGACATCGTTTTTTGCTGAAATTTAGAGCGTCTTTGAATCAGGAATTCAATAAAATTGAGTTTGCATTAATTGGACTTCTGTAACTCCAGATATTCAAGTCGAAATGGCCGAAGGTCAACACTGACAGATTGCGAGATTTGACTTTGAAGGCTGCGATTTCCATGCTCTTTCTTATTTTATTTTCTTGCCTTAGATGTCCAGAAAGGTATGAATGTTAACTTTTTAATGTCGTTGGAATCACTTCATTTCGACCTCTAGAGCTCACGCTCTGCTCAAAACATCAACTGAATGTCAAATCTATCAATGACCTTCAATTTACTTCTTTTTGCCTCTTTCATCCAAAAATGCCTTCAAAACATAAAACAAAAAATATCAATGCATTTTATATATAAAACATAAGTAAAACATTAATTAAATGTGGGTGAAACTATCGAATAATATGGTTGCATCATTGGGCACGGACATGTCCAGACCCAACATGGAGTTGGCTGCAGTCGCGTCTAGGCCCAAAGTGGGGTTGGGTGTGGACGCGTCCAGGTCCAACATGTTATTACCACTAAAGAAAAACCATATAATTGATTTGAAGGATAAAATTAAAAATTATTATTATTATTATTTATACCATAAATATTATCATTTTTATTATAATTGAAGGTATTAATATTAAAAATATTATTATTTGTGTTATAAATATTATTATTTTTATTATAGTTCAAAGCATTAATATCAAAAATATTATTATTTGAGGTACAAATATTTTTATTTTTATTATAATTCAAAGCATTAATACTCGTCCAGGTCTCGCCACGTGGCGCGCGGACGGTTGTGCGCCCTAGGCAAGGCAGCCCAAGCGCCAGGTGTCCCCACGTTTGGGCGCTGGCTTAGCTCACGCCCAGGGCAAGGCAAGCCAGTCCTAGCGCCACGTGGCGCCCGGGCCTGACCCAGTGCAAGGGCATGTCAGCCCAATCGCTAGGTGTCCTCATGTAGGGTCGTGGGCCTGGCTGATGCCTAGGGCAGCCCAACCAAAACTTGAAATGGTCATTTTCTCCTCAATCATCCCTTCAGTATCAAATGCATCCCGGTGAAAAGACAATTTCACCTCTCCCGCTGCCCTTGCAACTCTTTATGACAAGGGCTGAGCTGTCATTATACTGCTTTAATTCACAGTGCTTTGAGTCTAGGTAAATAGTAAGAGAGATACTGAGCCCTTTTAGTATATTATATAATTAGAATTGATATACATGTCGATCCCATCCTACTTTGATACTGCTGTTTCAATCCTTCTTGTTGAGTTCTGTTGGCAACGCCGTCACAATTTGAGGAACGAAGTGATTCTGAAAAGGAAAGAATGCAACAAAGTTGCAATCAGCTAAGAGGTTTCTTGCCTGATAGAACTGAACAAGTGACACTTGTGAAATAGTAAGTTGTGGGGCTGATAGTACTGTGCTATAGCTATTTCAGATTTTGAGCTAAAGTCATGAAAGATTTCTTTGAATAAATGAATTGGGGGGCAGATTCAATTTTTTCTTTTAATCAAATGAACCATTTTAAGTTTCTCTAGGTTTAAGTGTCCATATTCTTGACCCATGTTTGAAAAGAAGGATATGGTGGGACTTGGAATATCATTCATGTGCTGATAGGGTACAGTAGTGTAGATTTCATGACTATTTCCGATGAGCTTTGTGCCGTTCGCGAACTCCTCCACATAGTCAAGACGTCCATTTGCTGGGAGATAGGTCAGGTTTAGCCCACCTGTGCTGGTAATATTTTTGCTTCAATGGCAAGATATAATCCACTATTACAGGGCAAGCTTGAAAAAAACTATTCCATCTCTAGAACCCTTGTTGAGAGACTGTACTTTATTCTTTTGAGTCGACACGAAATCCTTTCTGATAGAAAGTAGCTTCTTTGAATAAAATCAGAATAATTAACGTACAATGTCAGGTGTTAAATGATACACAATCCATCAAGGTAAAATCACACGCACTTTCATTGCCGTAAAAAATCAAGCCATATTATATATTGGCTGTGGAACTCCGAGAGCATATTTCTGTGTCCAAAGCTCCGTCAAGGAGCATCTGCATTCGCTATGAGGAAATTCATTCATTCATCCTCTTTGTAAATATCAGGCGCAGAAGTTCAAATCCCATTTCTTGAAAGAATGCTCAATTAAATTCTATAATGACCCAGAACTTTCTTGTTAACAAACAGCGGTTGCAGTTCAGTTGACATCAGCAGCTCTTATCGTCTCCAATGATATCAAGAACCTTTTCAGGCACACATTCTGAAAATAGCATAATGATGATTTAAGCTTGTCTCCTCGTAGCTTGTGAACACTACCTAATGGCACTAGTTTGAATTTGGTAAAGCATAAAATATTCCTTTATGAGCGTGTGTAATAATATTATGTTAAATGCTTGTTAAAGGTGTCTTTTAATTATAAATATATTTAAATAATGTTTTTTTTTTATTTTTGACCATAATATATCAAAATCATAAAAAAAACACCTAAAAACATTAATTTAATGCTTTTACAAGGAAAAAAAAAACAATTTAAATACTATTATAATGCCACATAAAGACTAATTCTTTGATGAACACATGCCATTGCACACCTTAAAAGGTTAAAAAAGGTTGAGTATTAGTCAAAGGAACAATGAAAAACCTCCCATTGCACACCTTCAAAGGTAAAAGAAAGGTTGAGAATTAGTGAAAGGAACAATGAAAAACCTACCAGACAATAAATTGAAAAAAAATAAAGTTCAGCCTCAAAATGCACTTAGTTCTTTAGTGACAACTTAAACATCTAAATTGGAAAAGATTATTTTTGAAATATTACTGATAAAGTTGTGGAAAAACTTCAAAGAAAAATGTAGACATTCCTTTACTGATAAGTTTTGGACCTGAGTTGTATCTGTACAACAAATTTCTCGTGGAATAAAGAATACTCTAATGATTAAGTCAGTATTTGATTTTGTTTTATTAAGTTACAAGCATGCAGAAAACCAAGAGGATGAAATATGTGTTTTTTTATGTGTGGAGAAGAGATGTGTGCTCTTTGTCTCATTGAGTATGTTCTCTGTGTAGTGTTGTTTAGATGAATCTTCCTCCCTCTCTCACTAAAATTGAGAATATATAGTGTTAGAAAAAATCTGAAAAATATACAGAAAAACATCTTGAGCTGCTCAAGATGGTAGTTCTATTTCGTGGTAATTTTCACATTTAGCTTTTACTTAAGCTTATTTAGTAATAAGAATGAGGAGAGAAAGAGATGAGAGAGCAAGGGAGAGGAGAGAGCTACCTTGTATCTCTACCTAACCAAGCCTTAGGCTCGATTGGGTTGAAAATGTACTATTCATGAATAATGATGAATTAAGTACCATGCATGGAATAGGTGAAATAGAACTATTCATAAATAGTAAATCGAGGTGAGCCAAAGTAGTTCAGTTAGACTGAGCCACCTTGTAGCTCAGTTGGGTCTCGACTTAGGGAAGAGAGAGAGAGAAAAAAGGAGAGAGGGTGAGGGAACTTGATTGGGCCAAGGCGTAACGTAGCTTTTTATTTTTATTTTTGTTGTATTATCATTATCATTTGCCCCTCAAAGTCTTGTAAATATATATGTTTGGAAGATTTTAACCAATTAAAAAGGGAGAGAAAATACTCATAATATATGCTTGCATAAAAATATTACTTATATGGGCATGCCTTTGAATGTTTTCTCTCTTTTTTTTAATTTGTGAGAGATTTTTATCAATGTTTTGCGGAGAAAGATTCATGATCTTTTTGGAGATAGTAGTTATACAGACTTAAAGAAAATTGATCACGGGAAATTGGAGATAGTTGGTCACGAAGACCTAGAGAAAATTAATATACTATTTTACTGAAAAACTCAAGAGATTGAGATTTAAATTTTTAGAGATAATCCATGGATTATTTGATCTCAGGCAACGCGATAAGTGCACCGACTTCTTTCCTTAGCTCTGGCTGCTTTTCTTTTCTCACAAAATAGTGGAGGTGACCTCTGGCTATCAATTGTTCTATAGCCTTTTTATGTGTGTAGCACTCCTTAGTGTCATGCCCGTTGTCATGGTAAAAAAGACAACTTTTAGGGGTTCCTTATGTATAAATGATTTTTCATTTGAAACGGGTATTGTAGATGTCCTTTTCTTTTATGGCAATCACCACCTTAACACATGTAGTTGTGAAAGGTGTGGTCATGAGTTTAGTGAATATCAGACGATCATAAATGTTCCCTTTGGTGTTTATTTTGGATGTTCTTGTTAGAGATTGATGGTGTGGTGGAAACTCTACTCGTGCTTGGAAACGTGGGTGGCCTCGTTTGGTCATGATAGCTTCTTCCACCCTAATGTAGTTTTCTATTGCTTGTTTTATTTCAAGGAGATATTTATTAGAGAGGGTGTATAACTTTTTTCTAAAAGGAATAGTTGTATACTCCATTAATTATAGCTTTTTTGTTGAACCGTTGGATTTAAGAAGTCTTCCCACATTGAGCATGTCTTTATTGAATTGTTGGAGATAAGCTTTAATACTTTCATCTTTTTGTTATATGATTGTGAAAAGTTTTGTGGTACTCTTTTTAGTAGGAATGATTATGCTAAAATGATAGGTTAGTTTTAGAGCTGAGATTATGAAAGTGGAGAATAGAGTCATGTTCTAGATTGTGATACCATACACATGCAAATCCACGAAGTGCTATTGAAAGAACTTTGCACATAGCATCAATGTCCTGTGTGACAAGTTCTAGGATGCTTTTCACATTTCATATATGTTCATGAGGGTTTATGAGTCTCTCATAGTTATCTAAATTGGCTTTTACAGAGACACGATCTTTGAAGAGTTGAATGTGTAACAACACTCTTTAACAAAGTGAAGACTTTTCCACTTGATGGATTTTGTGTTCTAGCTTATGAACTCGTAGTCATGGAGGTTGTCTTACACCTGAGTATTTTTCTGGTGTGTAAGTTAGGTGATAGGGGTCAATAGCTCCTTTTAAATGTAGGAGTGCGAGTGTCACTTATTTGCATGTCATTCTGCCTTGTTTCTTTAGGGAAATAGAGTTGTTTATGCACACTTGGATCATGTAAGGGAAGCTTCTTATTATGTAGGAGGAAGAGTCTAAAGATGCAGTTGCATCGCTAGAACAACATCGTTAAGTAACTAAACTTGGTTGTAGATCAATTAGAGCTCTAGAAGAGCTGGAGTCTTATCAGCCATTGAAAGCTTTTTTGGAAAAAGGTGAAAGGGACTGAACTAACTTTCTATTCAGGTTCCATGACACCATAAATGAAGTCATGGAAAAGCTTCAAAGAATAATGTAAACATTCCCTGGCTTATGAGTTATGGGCCTGGGTTGTACTTGTGAAACAATTTTCTCGTAGAACAAGGGACACTCATATTTTTAAGTCAACGTTTGATTTTATTTGATCAAGTAACAAGCATATAGAAAATCAAGAGAATGAAATATGTATTTTTTGTGTATATAGAAGAAATGTGTGTTCTCTATCTTGTTGAGTGTATTTTATGTGTAGTGTTGTTTAGATGAATCATCACTCTCTTACTAAAATTAAAAATATATAGCATTGAAAAATATCTGAAAAATATCTTAAGTTGCTCAAGATGACAGTTCTATTTCATGGTAATTTTCATAGGTAGCTTTAACTTAAGCTTATTTCAGTAGGAAGAATAAGCAAAGATAAAGAGAAAAGATAAAGTTATCTTGTATTTCAGCCTAACCAAGCCTTAGAGCATGATTGGGTTGAAAAAGTACTATTCATAAATAGTGATGAATAGTACCATTCATGAAAAGTACTATTCATGAATAATAAACCGAGGTGAGCCAAATTAGTGCAGTCAAACCGAGCCACCTTATAGCTTGGTTAGGTCTTGACCAAGGGAAGAGGGAGAAAGAAAGGGGAGAGAGAGAGAGAGAGATGACAAAAAGGAGAGGGAAAGAGGGAGCTCGATTGGGCCAAGGCCTAACTGAGCTTTTTTTATTTTTTGTTGTATTATCATTTGCCCCTGGAAGTCTTATAAACAATATATATTTGGAAGACTTCAACCAGTTAGAAAGGGAGAGAAAATACTCATAATGTATGCTTGCATAAAAATATTAGTTGTATAGGCATGCCTTTGAAAGTTTACTCTTTTTTTAATTTGTTAGAGAGTTTTGTCAGTGTCTTATGGTGATAGATTCATGATCTTTTTGGAGATAGTAGTCATAAAGACTTGGATAAAATTGATCACGAGGACATTGAGAAATTGATCACATGGACTTGGAGATAATAGATAAAGGGAGGAGAGAGTGAGGGGAACACACACAGAGAGAGATTCTTTTAGTTTTTTATTGTATTATCAATTACTAAGAAATATTAAAGAAACAAGGGAGAAGCTATTGAAAGAAAAGGACTATTAGTTTGTCAAACTTACACTATACAGAACTCCCATACAAGATAGATCATAACCATTTCATAGATAAGACCTCTCTAATTTAATATTTGAAGGCAAAGGAAGAGAATTTGATTCCTTATCCTCGAGCTAAAATAATATAACATGAAGCTAGGATACATTTCAATCAATCACCTTTAGAAAATAAAGTCAATAAACAAGAGAATTTCATTATTGCTTTAAGCATGGACTAAGAATAAAATGTTAGCCAACCATCCCCGTCCCCTAAAAAAACTCAGATAAAAAGGTATTAAGTGCTTGTCAAAATAGAAGAAGAATAACTATCTAACTTGTGCTTCGTTACGAGTCGGTTAAATTTTGTTTTCAACACAAAAAAAATAATATGCAAACCTTTCCAACATGATTTTTGACATAAAAAATCCTAACTGTAAATTGAAAAATTAATGCATGTATTTAATTAAATAAATTAAGAATTCTTTGTCCCAAAAAATGAAAAGGAAATCATTTACGACAACTAAAAACTAAATTGAAAAAATCAAGAGATAAATGTAGATCAAGAAATTTGATCTCACAACATGGGTCATGTACTTAGTGGTGTTTAATAACTTTGTTTCTTGAAACTAATATTTTATTTAATAAAAAGATAGTAAAAAAAGACACTTACAAAAGTAATTGAATAAAATTAAAGGAAACAAAATTAAGTAGGGCTATTTAGAAAGAATATTTTCTAATATCATAAAAAAATATTGAAATCTTATTTGTAAACTAAGTAAAAATTCAATTGTATTACATTAAAAAAACATCATAAAGATTTGCAAGATTTGCTAAAAAAATATGTTAAAATAAAACTAAAACCTAATAAAAAGAATTTAATAAAAATCCAACATTGAGTGAATGAAGATAAAAAAAAAATGGTGATAAATAGGTAAAATTTAAAGAATAAAAAATAATATTTTTTTTCCAAAAACTATAAAGAAAAAAATTACAAAAGAATAAAGGTATGAAAAAAATAATGTAAATAAACCAAGTGATAAATATACCAAGTGTAAGGAAAAATAATAATAACTTCTTAAAAAAAAACAACTGTGAAGAATAAAAAAGGAAAAACTATAAAAGAATGAAGATAAGAATAAAAAGATTGGTTATAACTAGGCCAAATATAAAGTGATAAATATGTCAAATACAAAGGAAAAGGGGAAAAATCTAAACAAATTTTTTTTTATAGATTTGCCACTTTTATAGTAAAACAATTTGGAAGAAATTACAAAAATATAATTTCTAAAGTGCCCGCTACAATAGAAAATTGAAAAAAAATATATAAAATCACCATTTCTATAAGGAAACATCATTTTCTCTTAGTTTCTTTACTAGATAGGTGGTTTGTGCTTCGCCGTGAGCCGGGTTAATTTTTTTTATAACTTAAAAAAAGATTTTCAAGCACTACTAGCATGTTTTAAAGTAAGAAAAAAAACCTCGCAACTTGAGTTATAGACCCTGTTGGGTCCAATAAGATGATTTCATTTAAGTATATAATAAAAAAAAACGACAATAAATATATTGAATCAAAAGAAAAAAAAGCGATAACGATGACCTGTTAAAAAAAGAATGTTTGCCAAAAAGAGAAAAATTATGAGGCAGGATTCCAAGATAACCCAATATTAAAGGACAAGATAACAAAAAAAAGCTCAAACCAATCTGAATTAGCATGACAAACTCGTAACTCGAGTCATCAGGTCGTCATCAGGTCGAGTCATCCTTAAAGAAAGCAAATTAAAAACAAAAAAAAACAAAAGCTCAATCTTTAATAAGTTCAATGTTAAAGGCTGAAATCGAAAAAAGAAAATCAATAAAAAAAAATTGATGTTAATCCTGGTTAACATTTTATAATTGTGACCCAGGTTATTAAATTGATATCACCGCATCAAAAAAAATTATGAAACTCAATTCTCAAAAATCTAATGTTAAATGAAGAAATTTAAAAAATAAAATCAATTTCAAAAAAATATCCAAAGTAATTAAAATAATGAGGAGCAAATTTAACATCAAAATCAAATGAAATAAAATGATGTAGAAGCCCCGAGTCAATCCGAGTAGCATGAAGAATCCAAGACCTAGGTCGTGAGGTTGGACTATCCTTATAGAAAGAAAAAAACAAAAATTTCATCTTAAATAAACTCAATGTTTAAGGATGAAATAAAAAAACAATCAATATAATAAAGATTTTTAAAAAACCAATATACTTGTGACACAAGTTATAATATCAGGATCACTGCATTGAGAACAATTATGAGAATCAATTCTTAACACATCTAATGTTGAAGGATTAGATTGAAAAAATAAAATCAATTTCAAAAAATGACCCAACGCAAAAAAAAAATTAAAAGAATAAATACCAAATTTAATATAAAAATAAAATAATATAAAAGTCTCGAGCCAATCCAAGTAAGCATGACAAATTCATGACCTAGATTGTGAGGTCAAGCTATCCTTGTAGAAAACAAACAAGAAAAAATAAAGAAGCTTAATCTTTAATAAAGTAAAATTGAAAAAGAAAATCAATGTAAAAAAAAAAAAGAATGATGTCATTTCAGGTTAACATTTCATATCCATGACTTAGGTCATGAGACAAAGATCACCGCACAGAAAAACATTGTGAAGCCTAACACTCAACCAATCCAATGTTAAAGTATGAAGTTGAAAAAAGAAAACCAATTTTAAATAAGGAACCAAAGCAACAAAAAACAAATTAAAAGAACAAAAATCAAATCTGACATAAAAATAAAATGATGATGGATGAAATTAAAAAAAAAAAACAAAAAAAAACATATATATATATATATATATATATATATAGAGAGAGAGAGAGAGAGCAATCAAAAGAATGAGAACGAAATAAAGATTCAATAAAAATTGAAAAAAAAATCAATCAAAAAAAGATTCAAAACAAATAAAAAGCAATCAAAATAATGGCTAGAATTGAAATAAAAACAAAATGGGAGGACAACTTTAAATTTGAGTTGGGCCAGCACGATTCCTGAGCAAAGAGGGGGAGAAACAAATTCAACCATCACCAAACCACCGTACATACGCTCCCCTCATAGGATACGTCGCCACTTGACTCTTTGGATGAAACGATGGATTACTGTTTTTTGCTATTAGAAGGTGTCACACTCGCCGCCGAAGTGTTTAGTGCCTTCCACACACTAGCACACACCAACAAAAAAATTTTAATGATATTTTATATTTTATTAAATATTGGAGTCCACTTTATAATTACAAAAAAATAAAGAATGAAATGACAAAAAAACCATTGGCTGCCAGCCTAAGAAAAATTGGTTTAAAGGGTAATTATTTAGTTAATGTTTTTTTTTAAATGAAGAAATAATGATTTCATTATATGAATTTACAATGAAATGTGATGTGAGTGGTCTCACATTGAAACACCAACCCCAATTAGTTTTTTTATAATAATATAATATAGTTATAATAATTATAATATAATAATAAAATGTTGCTATACTTTATAAGATTGTAAAAAAAAATAACACAAAAATAACTCAAATTTGCAATGCTCATCTTTTTGTATTTTAGCTGTGGATCCATCATAAGAAGATTGCGAAGTTTCAAAGGACTTCTCTTCAATATCTCTGAAACCAGGAACAGGAGTCTGTCCCTGTCAGCAGAAGATTCAATAACAGCATGTCGTGAAGGGTGCCAGTAACAAGAATTAGCTGTCTAATAGCTGCTTAGACAACGTCCAAGGGTTTAAATAAGACACAACATAAGTCAAACTTTCATGTTTGTGTTTAGTATTGTTTTTATGATTGTAGTTTTAAAAAAATATATTTTATAAAAAATATTTTTTGTTGATGTTGGTTTGGTATTTATATATATTTGGTTAAAATTATGGTTGAAATTGAGATTGAACAAAAAATAGTTTAATGTGTTTAGTTAAAAATACTTTTCAAATTAAAGTTATAAAATAATTAAAAAAAGATATATATTAATATTGATGGTTTTAATTTAAATATTATAGATTTAACTACCGCTATTATATCATGAAATAAATAATACTTTATATAAAATATTTTTTATTATTCCATTAAACTATCTACAATTCCATCACGTATGAAATCCATCCGAAAAGGACTACAGTTTCCTTGGTTTCTTAAGCGCGCAACAACATCAGGTAAAATATCATTAGGAACAAAATTGGAATTGCGATCAAATTCTGCAAATTCTACGTCATCAAGCGATCTCCTTCTAATTTATATAATGTTATTGAATAATGTTAAACACTAGTTTTTCAAATAAAACACAATTAAAAATAAATTAATTAATGAATTTTTTTATTTTACTAGGTTGGATCCGGTTCAGTGCATTAAAAATAAAAAAATTAACCCGGTCCAGCCAGAATAGTGGAGAGTGAATTAACTCACTCTCCACGACATAAGAAGATGAAATTGAGGTTGCTACTGTTGCCAAGCTGCCTTTTCCAACTTTTGTTAAACCACAAGTTTAGCTACAAGTGTTGATGGGTCCCACCAAAATAAAATCGGGTTTGAAACATAACCAAACACAAAAACATTGTGGCTTGCTTTAACCTCGAGTACAATCGCATTACCAAACAGCACCTTATCCAGTAGTGCCATCTATATTGTTGAATTATAAGAAAAGGACTGAGAGAAAGTTCAAATCAGAATAGCCTAAAAACATTGTATCATACATACATGAATTTAGATAAAGAGTGCATCAAAAAGAAAAGGGGAATTTTTATTTGAAAAGGGCACTTTTAAGCTTCTTTTGGTATGAGATGTATAGCTCTTTACTATTATTTTGGATGGAATTTCTATGTTTTTGCTTCTTTTCTCAATAAATTTCTTCTAACTAGTGAATGATTAGTGTGGTACTGACAGATATCTACTATTTATGAATTATATCTTTTCGTTACACTACCATTCTTCATGACCATCAGCCTTAACTCTTTTCTTAACAAATATAGAACTTATTATCAATAGTAAGAAAACAAACAACAAACAATTATGTCAACCTTTTAAGTTGCTATAGAGTGTAATAAACATTACTCAATTGAGTTTTTCGGAACATCAATAATTGACAAAACTAATTGACATGAGTAACATCTTCAATTTTAGTGAAAATATATTTTAATCAATCAGTTGGTTATATGTAATATTGCTTTTATTCATGTAAACCATATTTATTATTATTAAAGACTTTCTTTATTTTTAATATTCAATTATATTTGATTAATGAATCTAGAGTAAAGATAAAGTTCATGAAAAAAATATCTTGCATAGAAAATTATAAAATTATTATTATTATGAGATTCCTATTGTATTAAAACATTGTTTTTAAATGTTCCTGTTCAATGCTCTATTAAGACTGAATATTAATTAGAGCTGTTGAAACCGATACATATATTTGTTCATTTCTAAAACGTTGTTTTTAAATGTTCCTGATCAATGTTTCTAGTCAATGTTCTATTAAGACTGAATATTAATTAGAGTTGTTGAAACCGGTGCATATATTTGTTCCTTCCTTTATGAAAGGAAGCAATTACTCTCATAAACTGAGGTATGAGTAATACCTATAACTAAGATGCAAGTGTTTATCAGATGACATGTACATTAAAGGTGATCTTTAGACTTAAAATCACTAAGTTACCTTATATAAAGAGTTTTATATTATGATTATGACCACATGTTGCCCTAATAAAGGGTAACAAAAGGGAAAATATTGAGTATAACGTAAATTATATAAACATATTTGAGTAATCAAGAGAGGATTCATCACCTTCGGTGACTTAAGAAAAATCTTTCATTTATTCTCAAATAATATTAATTAAGAAATCATTGACCAAGTGGAATGAGATTTGAAAACAGTTTCAAGTCTTATTTAAAGAATCAATAATAATATTGTTGAGAGCTAAATGATTTAATAAAGCAGACATACTCAATGTTATAATGTCTAAATCAAAACATTTGATAAAGGGATAATAATTACATTGAGAAACTAGTCACTTTAAGGTTAAGTCAAACCACTTATGATTTTTTGAACATTTAGATAATCATGACATGTTGTTAAATATTGTACTTGATTTTCAGATATAAATTAATCAATTTTTTAATTTATTTAATCCTATTTTATTTAAGATTGTGATTTATATTTGGACTAACTTATTAGGGAACCTAATGAATCACACACATAAGAACCATTGGTCAGAAATTAAAGTGGGATGATTAATCAAGTGTGACTTGATTATAAATAAAAATTAGAAATTAAAAACTAAAATGTAATTAATACAAAGGATTACAATTCTAGACCTAGAAAAAATCAACTAGGGACTTAATTGATTAAATTTATAAAATTATCCTAATATAATAGTTGTGATATTATTTAAGGAGAAAATTGATATTTTGTTATTTATAAGATTTTTATGTTTCCCTATAAATGGAATGTTATGCCTCTTGTTTTCTGGACATTAAATAATAGTACAATAGTTTAGTACAGAAACATCTAAACTTAAAAGAAAAGACTTAGCAGTCAAAAACATAGCAATCTCTCTTGTCTAAAAGGGTTTAGGAGATTTTTCACTGGTGGTTCGTGTAGTAATATTGTTAGAAGATGAACACTTAAACAACTTATAGTTTGTGACAACTTAACCTTAAAAAAATTATTCAAAGTTGAAAAAAACATCTGATCTTTCGGTAATATTCATACAAACCTTAAACAACTCTAGATTTGTCTAACTGAATCCTTGGGACTCCTAAAAAATTTAAATTTATTGTCTCCACTGTGTGTATGCATCTCGAGAAACCTAACATTCAATACCTACCAAAAAAAAATGATTGATGCATAAAATGAAGTGTTGATAGCTCAAAATCAAAGATTTCCAGATCGTCACAAGTATAAGAAAATCAATAAGCGATGACAAGACATAGATGATTGCCGGAAAAGTTGAATAGGGTGTCGCATTGTCAACTATTTTTTCATGCAATTTTGCTATTCAACACTTTTATTTTAGGATCACACTTCATCCTTTTAATGAAATGTGTCTTTTCCTTGCCTTTTTGTTGTTATAAAATCAAGAAATGTGTCAATTATATAGTTTTTTATGGCAAACATACCTGCTCTTATTAGCTCAAACTCTTAAAGGAATGAAAGCACAACAACTTGGCAAGGTTGTGAAAATCAGGGTCCTACTTGAACAATTGATATTGAATTTTTGGATAACCATGGAAGGCAACCTCTAGATTTATGTATACATTGACAAGATGTGAATTAAGAAATAGGTAAGACAACTGATAAATGTATGCATTAAACAAAAATAGCCAAGCTCGGAAATCCAAAGGTTTGTGATTTTTTTAAAATAAGGAAATTTAGCAAAGAGTGTGTAATGAGTAGAAGATAAATAAAACTTATAGAAACTGTTCCCTGAGATACGAAGTTGAAGGGGAAAAAATTAAGAAAAAGAAAAATGTCAGAATGACATACCAGCTGATATAGTACATTATACATGGACACATCTAAAGAGTCACCACACATAGTAGTAGCCTAGGATCACAATATGAGGACCCCAATTGCAACAACCATGCCACAACAAAGGGAGCTTAACTCTTCAGTCAAAGAAGCAAGCAGTTATTGGGATTCCTAAACTTCTTTGAATACAAAAGGAAAAAAGAAGAAAAAAGTCCTTCAACATCTATACTCTTCACTCTTCAAGTAAAAACTATATACACATGACTTAGCAGTCACGGTATAGTGAAGAACTAGGGAGGCAGAAGCAACATTGAACTTACTAGGTTGGTGGATGATAAGAGGTTGGCCATAGCTTGCATTGTTCTTACCACTTTTCTTTAGATGTTGGAGCATATTTGTAAACCTGGAATTGGTTAAAGTTTATACGTAAAACACAAGTGCCTATGCTTGGAAACTTCAATGATTTGCCAATGGTTCTATCATCTTCTACCTTTACTTCTCAAAAAAACTTTCTTCCATCCCAAAAACCTATAATGGCAACACTTTTCTTAAAACTTTTTTTTTTAAGATGGTAATGTGTAGAAAATTAAAATTTAATAAAGCCTAGAATAAGAACTAAACTAACTTGGCAACTATCCACAGTAAAGCATTTAAAAACATTTCAACCAATCCAATAAAAACAGATATCTATCAAGACTGCATTATATATAAATTCAAGATGTACTTGAAAGTAAGCTTCCTTGTGAATTTTGGAATACCCAAACTCTATTTATACATTATAAAAAATTTATAAGGCATCAATGAAACATTGTAACTTAAGACAGTTTATTGTGGATTGAACAACTATTTTTACTATTTTGCCCTTTGTTTCAAAAATTAGTGGCCTAGATAATGAGGGTATTATTGTTATTTTCATGGGACCCATTAGTCATTATCAAATTGATTGGGTTAAATCGATCTTTTCTATTTTTATGCACAAATAAATTACTTATTTAACCCTGGGTGTCAAAAAAATAAATCTAAGTCTTTTCAATTGTTTTAGCATAGTAAATTTATTATGTTGCGCTTTAACTAAAAAAAAAATACATTTTGGCTTAGAGGTGTTTTCATCTTTTTCATGGTTTTCTTATAATTCTCATATTATATCATGGATAAGATGATTATTTCATGAGCATGTAAATTATTTATAAAAACAAAATCATGGTGCATGAACACTAACCGCTAGATTCTAACAGTGCATGTGGTGTCATTCAGCAGTCCAACACCAACTTCAAAGCGGTGACCAAGTTACCTTAGTGACTCCTCCACTCCTAGGTGATGCGAGTTTTTGAAATGTCGCTAGTTTGGTGTCGATAACCTTTATTTTATTCTTCCCTCTCTCCTTCTCGATTTTGGTGTTGGCCTTGCATATTTTTAGGACAATCCTTCTATTTGTTTTTCCTTCCAATCTGATTCATCTTTTTTTTTTTTTTTTGAATAATTTATCAAATTTGAATTTTTTTTGCAATTTCATCCCTCTTTTTTTCAAATATCAGATTCAACTCATATTATTTCAATTGCTATTTTTTTTATTTGAGATAGTTTTCAATTTTTTCTTACAATTTCATCCTCTTTTAGTCTTTTTTATCAAATTTAATCCATTTTTTAATGCTATTTTTCTTGCCTTGAAAATAATTTTTTTTTAATTCATCCCCCAGCGTTAAATTGGTTGGGTGATGAGTTTTTAACTAAACTCGAGTCTAGAATTTAATAGATTACGAGTTTGAGGGATTAAACCAGGTTCAAAAGGTTCACTCGAGTTTGCTTGGTTTCTTTTTTTCTTTTTTTAAGCTTTATTTTTCAATCTCATCATATTTTAAGCTCATTCTTATATAAAGATGACATGACCTGTTGTTTTAAAACTTGGATCGGCTCGGTGGGTCGATTTGAGCCCTTTTTTGTTTGGTGTTTATTTAGTTGAAGATTGGGCCCTGTTTTTTTATTATTTTTAGTGATTTTAAAAATGACACAGGTTCTCACGGATTTGTTTTCGGTCTTTATTAAATCTTGTTTTTTTAAAAGGAATTTTATTTTTAAATTAAATTAATTGATTGGATATAAGCATTAGATGCTCGCTTCATAGTATTTTCTTTAGTTTGCTTTGTGAATCACTACTCTAACGACGTGTGCGGTCTCTTTCAGTTACTTGAACCGGCTCGACAAGTTGATCCAAACCCTTTTTTCTTTTGGCATTTATTTTAATTGGAGATTGAACTCTATTTTTTTGCTTTCTATGAGATTTTTCAATGATTTTTAAAATAGCACGTATCTTAGAGTTTTTTTTTCTAGTCTTTAATGAATTTAGTTTTTTAAAAAAGAATTTTATTTTTTAATTAAATTAAGTTAATTGATTGAATGCAAGCATTAAATTTTTAGTACTTTATGTAGTTTGCTTTTTGGGTTGTTTGATATTTGTGTAAGATCTCTTTCAGTTACCTAAGTTTTAGATTATTCTTACTTTTTTAAAATGTTAATGCCACCTGAACTTCTTCTTTTTACGTTACAAAAATTTTTGTCTAGCGTGTAGCATAGCGCATGTCATCTAGTAAATTCTGGATCTCGTAATAAAGTATTTGCAATAACCAAATTTTCAGCACACAACCTTTTCTTAAGCATTAGTTTGTTTCACGTAAAATATTTTATGGATATAAAATCATTTTAAAAGTTTTTTTCTTGTAAAATGTTTTATATGTAAAATATTTTTTAATATTTGATTTGAAAAATATTTTTACATAAAATATTGTACATGTAAATATTTTTCTATGATGGTGGTGGTGGTGGTGGTGGTATGACAATGATAGTGAATAAGAAGGTGGTAAAATGATGATGATAGTAGTTGTAACACGATGATTATGATTGAGGTCATGGTGAGGTGGTTAGTATAGTAGTAGTGAGATAATAATAATGGTTGTGGTGGAATATGTGGTGATGAGATGATAATGGTAGTGAAGATGGTGACATAACAATGATGGTGAAAAGAATGGTGGTGAGGTAGTTATTGTAGTGGTGAAAGAGGAAGACATGGTGGAGGTCGGGGTGTTGATTTTGACATGGTAGTTGAAATAATTAGATAATATTATAAGTGGATTAATATCAATAAAATATTTTATGAAACTTCATGAACTGAAAATATTTTTTAGCAAATAAACTAAGTTCGAAAATTCAGTGTAAAATATTTTACATAGACTAATTTTTTTCTAAAATATTATATGAGAAATAAATATAGGAAAACATTTTCAAAAAACTATTTTTCTAAAAACAAATATAAAAAAATCTAGAAAATATTTTACGTGAAATAAAGAACCCTGAGTATCTTTTTTTTCCCCACGCCAAGTTTTAAACTCTTCTCTTACAAATTATTTCATGAATTTTAAGCGGAAACTTTGCTGCCTAAAGTGAAAGGGAATGATCCTCCATGTCATCACAGTTACGTGTTAAATGTAAAACTCAAATGAACCAGGTAGAATGGTCAGCATAAATCTCATTAAAAAACATGTGATCATTTTTTTTAACAAAACAAAATAAAATATGAAAAATAGTATTTTATATTTAATATATATTATCATCAAATTTATTTCTTAAAAAAAAGCTAGCTAGATAATATTTTATTTTTTTACTTTATTTTAGTTTATATTAAGTATTGTAATTAATAATAATATAATAATCCTAGTTATAAAACCTCAACCGGTCCAGATGGTTGACCCGAAACTTGGACTAATCCAAGACTCCAAGTTTAAGAAAAATAAAAGAAGGATTGGCCCGGGTCAACCCATAACTCTAGTCAAATACTGGGTTAAAAACCCTTTGACTTTTTGAAAACAAAAATTATTGAAACGACATTTGATTTGATTGTTTTTTTAAAAAAGAATTTTTTTAAGGTTGACCCTCATGATATGTGATTTGAACCTTGTCCCAAGTTAACCTCGAAGTCTAGTTTTAAAACTATAATAACAATTATTTTTATCATTCTATGCTTTAGTTGAACTAGTTAGTAATTAAGAGTTTTTTACATTGATATTTTAGGGATAAAAAAATAATAAATATTATCTCTAGAAACATCTTCTCTCTACCTCTTGTTTTGAAAGTATAAGAACTCTTTAAAATTATCTCATGAAAGTATAAATTGCTTACATGGATATTTTAGTGGCCCGTACTTTACTACAGGTCGGGCTGAATTTTCAATAATGTAAAAAAGTGATGCTCAAGTGCTATTAATGTATTTTAAAGAAAACAATCCATGACTTGACACTATAAAAATAAAATTGAAAAAAATAATTTTCAATCCCGAAGAATCCTTATACAAGGATAAAAAAAAAAAAAAGTTAACAAAAAGAAGTCTAAAAAACAAAGCACCAGCAAATCCGACTGAAGTCACCAAAACTCGTGAGAGAGATATGTGAATAGAATAACTCAGTAAAAGGCAAAACAATGGGTTGACCCGAGGCTTAGGGCGGGTCAGGTTTTAAAAGAAATTTGGAAAGAATTAATCCATTGTAAAACGATAAAAAATACAGGTTGGCCCCTGACCTAGTCAATCCATGGCAAACCTAGTTAAAATCATGTCAAAAATAGTTAACTATTTTCCTTTATATTTTCTCAAAATGATGTCATCCTTACTTTTTTATAAAATAAAAAAATTCATTTAACTTGGTTAACTCAAGTCAACTCACCTGACACGTGACTAGTACTTGCCCCAAATTGACTCCTGAAAAATGAGATGACAACATAAAATTTTGAATTAAATCGTAAAATCAAAAAGAAAAACCAAATTAACAAAAGAATTCAAATTAAAAATAAAAACCAAGAGAATGAGGACCAAACTTGAAGAAATAAAAAAATCAAGATTATGGATCTAAGGATAAAATTGAAAAAAAATTGATAAAAGGGTAAAGACTTAAGAGTCAAAATTTAAAATCAAAACATTGAGGACCTAACCTTAAATGTCATGAAACTTCTAATTGAATAGTAAAATTGAAAAGAAAAATAAAATTAACAAAAGAATCCAAAACAAAAAATAAAAATCAAGAGAATAACGATCAAGTTTATAAAAATAAAAAACCAAGATTATAGATTCAATAATGAAATTGTAAAAAAAAAATTAATAAAATAGTCAAGAATCAAAATTTAAAATCAAAACATTGAGGGACTAATTTTAAATATCATCAAAATATAAATTGAATGGTAAAATATGATATTACCGTAATAACCCTTGTGAATTTGACAATAATATTTGAACTCTTATAAACTTATTGACTAGCAGTTATGTTGTTCATGGGTTAAATAATAATTTTGATATGCAAAACACCGAGTGAAACACTGAAATCTTTTTCTTGATTCAATTTAATAGTTGATAAACCAAAATCTCAAAGTGAAATCATTATAACAAAAGTTAAATGATGTGGGGAAATCACTGTAGAACAAGAGACATTTTACTGTGGATTGTAATAATAGTTTTACTTTTCATTTCTCATCTTTTTACGAGATGTTTCTTTGACTTTCTTTTTTTTTCACAATGAATGGATGGCGCCTGCGCCATTAAAGAGGCGCGTGTGACACTTTCCGGTAGTCAAATCTGGCCATCTCCCGTCTCACTAGATGCGCAAATTATGCCCTCTTCCATATGGTGTGGCATGTGTAGACAGATAATGATTAGATAGCCGCCGGTGATCGATTGTTTGTGTTTTTTCTTTATTCTCTCTCGTGACAGCTAGAGTGCACAATTGTTCTCTTTATTTGTTGTTTGTCAAATCAGATATGTTTGTCATACTCAAATATCTTGAGTCTGACATGGTTACGAGACCCACGCATCTTGGGTCTGGCATGGATGGCAGACCCAAGCGCTGGACTTAGCAAGCATGCCAGACCCATGCGCCTGGGTCTGCTAGACACGCGTGCCTGGGTTTGCCAACCCGTGTCTGGGTCAAAAAATTTAAAATTTTTTAAAAGAACAGTTGGACTATAAAAACAAACAGTGCCTCGTTCAAACAGGATTTTTTATTCATACGCAATAGAATTTAACTGCAAACTCTTTCCAACTTATTTTATAAATTTTTTATATTTGAAGAGGAAAGAATGGAAAAAAAAATGTTGAGTTTTAAGTGATTTATTTCAAGTTTTAAAAAATAAAATTTTCTTTCTTGTATGTATTGTGGATGAAAATATTAATTTTGCACTTAGGATTTGCATAATATTTTGAATTGATACATCATGTTGTAGGAAAAGAAAATATTGTATATATAAAAAGACTTATTGTCCTTTTTACTATTATAATTTGTGCAATTTTGTAGATGATTTCTTCACCAAAATTAGAGATTAATAAAAAAAAAAATGAGTGAATTTTAAGGATGCATGTGATTAATGTTCCAAAATAAAAGAAAGAAATATAAAAAAGATAAAAATATGTTTGGTTAAAAAGGCAAAGATAAAAATACAAAATAAATATTTTTTAGAACAATTATAAGTGAATTCCTATATTTAAAAAACAATATGCATGGATCTAGCATAGTTGGCAGGCCGAGGCGCTTAAGTCATGTCAGACCTAGACGCTTAGGTCTGGCATGGTTGTTATACCTAAGCGCATGGGTCTGACTTTTTTCTTAACAATACATTAGAAGTCCACAATGAATTATTAGTTAGATATCCTAAGACCATTCTACATATTTATATGACTATTTTGATCCCCAACAAAACCATTATCTTTGTCTGACTCATGAACATTATGCAAATCTTAAGTGTCAGACCCAAGTATTGTCAAACCCAAGATACTTGGGTCTGGCAACCATTTCAAGCTCAAGAGTCTGGGTCAGGGAACCACGCCAGGTCCAAGAGCCTTTAATCTAGCAACCATGCTAGCAAAAGTATCTTGAGCATGACAACCATATCTGGTCCAAGCTACTTGAATTTGGCATTCAAAATTTGATGCATGAGTATGGCATTGTTATCAGTTTCAGACTCTTTAATCAAAAATAAAATTCAAAAATATTCAAAATTTACAATTTAAAAACAATCTAAATCTATATTTTAAAATTTTAAAAATCAATTAACTAATTTTATTAAACAAGAAAAGAAAAAAATAAATTATAATTAACACTCTCAAGCTCACTTAATATAATTGTTAAACCCAAAACGCTTGAGTCTAGCAAAGAATTAAATAAAAATTTAAAAATTAACCCATTTAATTAGATTTAATAACACTATTTAAATATTCTTCACACTCTTAATATTTTTTTAAAAAAATTAATATTAACCCAATTATACTAGTCATTAATGAAATGGAGCAGACTAACTGACCAAATGCCTTTTTTCCTAACCCCCCACGGGTAGAACTAAAATTGGAACGATCAAAATTAAACTGCGTCATTTACCAGAAAAAGCACATCTTGGGACATTCATAAACAGCAATTCTAATAAATTTCCAAACAGTAAATCACAAGGAAGTGAACAGAGTTTTCGATTGCATAAAACTAAACACAGAAAATGCACTACAAAGAACAGCATGCAACTGTCCTATTAATATGCAAATCTGAAGGCCGGAGCATGAAGTGGTGCAGACAAAATTCTGGTGGACATGTATGACTTCATTTATCCCATTCTAAATCAGGCATTTGTGGATCCACTTTTGACAGCTTTGGTGCTAAGGTTCCAGGCAGTGGAGTAGTCAACCGATCCCAACCCATGATGTGGGGCAATGCAAACTGCACAAGAAACAACCAAGGAAGATCACACAAGAAAACAAAGCAAGGACATAAGTTTACATGCTCTAGTCATTCTGCATTACAGTGAAAGATCAGACAATAGTCAATGTACATATACAGAAGACGTTTGTATATGGATGCATGACAAACCCTTCAATTTAAACAATTAACAAGCAATTATGAGATCAGATATTGTCTACCTGAGATTTTAGGTTTAAAAAAAGCAACAGAAAGAATCAACAAGAAACATGATTGCAACAGACAGCATATTCAGTTAGGTTAGTGGAGAAAAAAGAGGGGAGGGGGGGCACCTTGTTTTGAGGATTAATTCGTACTGCACTAAATTGTCTGTATCACATTTCTCGCAGCTTAATACTCTCAGCATTTTTCAATATCCATCAGAATGCAGAGTACACATTATTTCCTCAAGGGCAATGCTCACAGCTCGCTAACTTAAAACTACGGATATCATTCTTTTTCTTTTTTTGCCCCCAAAAATTATCATACAATCTCTAGATGCCACTTCTGAAGGTAAGCTACCGCCCCATCTCATATTTATTATATGCAAGTTATATGCAAGTTTCTGTAGCAGCATAATCCTGCGCTAATGGTACTAATGGTTTCTTTCTCATCAATGAACATATAGACTTAGGACCAGGAAGCCATTTGGACACGTGTCTTTTGTAACTGATTTGCCAAATATTCAACACTCGGTAATATGTGGGCACCAAATCAAAAGAATGATCCAGAGATGCATCTATCAACTCTGGTAAGGGATTTTTTATCTTTGTCTAATGGGCATGTACCCACACTTGCAGCAACATTAGAAAAGGTGAGCTTCTTCTACTTGTGATTTTGACTGTATCCAGCAACTCACAAGAAAAGCAGGAAAAAAAATGCACCGCAGTGATTATGAAGAAGAAAAAGGAAAAAGGAAAATTCATGGTAAATTGTCCTCAGT
The DNA here is from genome assembly GCA_007827005.2 of Populus simonii. Taxonomy (NCBI): domain Eukaryota; kingdom Viridiplantae; phylum Streptophyta; class Magnoliopsida; order Malpighiales; family Salicaceae; genus Populus; species Populus simonii. The sequence continues at coordinate 6,599,213 of CM017466.2, forward strand.
CATCTATAAAACCAGGCTGCAGTTAACAGTGACAAGAAAACTTTTTTTTCCAGCTCTTCCCACGGTGACAAATTAAAATGATGCTTGTTACATAACTAGTATCACCAAAACATGCAAAGAAATTTGTCTAGCCCCAGATGTCTGTGCCCTCTATTTTGGAAAAGAAGAAAGCGATTATGCTATTAGTACATATCTTCATAAAAACATAAACAACTGGCTCTTTCTTTGCATTCCAAAATCTCCCTATCAAACTACCAGTCAGAGCAAATTTTCTAATTTCTTCAGATTTTTTATAATCTAATATTTTATAGTTATGAATTCATACCAATTGTCAAAGATAGCCATTTTCTAGTATATTTTCCTCTTCTGCCTTTTGTTTTCCTAAAACGAAATCCAGCTAAATGGTAGAAGCAGAAATTAAAGAAAACAGTCAATTGTCATACACTGCAAGCTGTCTTCAGAACTGTAAATTCAGCAGTCGTGACAGGAACAGTAAATCGTTCGGTAGTTTTCAGGATGTTGTTGACAACACCTGCAAACAGTAATTGCATATGATATGATGTCAGGTGGGAATTCTACCCAAATAAACTTTAACTTAAAACAACAAATTAAGAAGCCACACAAGACAAGAAGGAACTATCAAATTAAGAAGCCACACAAGACAACAAGGAACTATCAACATCAAGTTATCATGATGCACATGCAAAAGAAGAGACTAGTGTAGGCGAAAATTTTCAACTCCAGAACTCTAAAACCAAAACTAATGCAGCAGAAGTGGCATGGGCTATTCTGAAAAAATAGGTAGGTTAGAAACTCTTCTCATCATTTGGTATCAAAGCAAGTTCTAGTCCTTCTTTTCCCATTACTCATTTATTCCCTAGATTTCTCTCCATTCAAGATCCTAGAATTCATATCTAGGCTCGCTATACAGATCAAACCTATTCTAGGCAGCTTCAGTCACAAGATTCGATCAATTTGTTGTGTTGTTGTGACCGGTGCAAATTTAATCACTTTTGCTATATTTTTGTTCAAGATTTTGAGCTTAAAATGGCACAAAGACAAAGGGGTGGAGCAAGGTGGAATCAAATGGATGTTTGAAAAGGAGTTGAAACCAACCTTTAGTAAGGAGAATGGTGGACAACGAAAAGATGATGATAGAGTTCACAAGATTGTTGAATTATGAAGACAAGTTAAGCTACTTACAATACAACAAATGTTCCCTCCTAGCAAGGTTGATCGTAAACTTGAGGATTCTCATTTTTGAGTTTGAGAATCCTTCTAATGCAATGCAGTTTGACAAACCTAATATTAATGGATCTAAGCCACAACTTGAACAAAGCTTCAAGGTTGAACTTCTAGATTTTCAAGGAAGTTTGAACCCGGATGACTTTGTAGATTGATTGAACACTGTGAAATGAGTTTTTTACTACTGTGATGTAGTTGATAAAAGAAAAGTTAAACTTATAGTTATCTGCCTCCCATGAAAGTGCTTCAGCTTTGTAGGAACTTTTGCAAGTCTCTCGTCAAGGAGTGGTAGTAAAGGTAAGAGTAATAATTGGGAGAAGATGAAGAAAAAGTCTGTGAGCAATTTTTCTCTTTTAACTACAGTCAAATCCTCTACAAAAGCTTGCTAAACATCAAGCAAGTAGGAAGCACGGAAGAGTACACCAATTTATTCTATCAACTCATCTCTAGAGTTGATTTGAATGAAAATAAGCAACAAAAGACTATAAAAATAAGCAACCATTTGTTGATAGAACAACTTGAAGATAAACAACTCATTTCTATAAAAATATGCCTTTGAAACATTCTACAAGCTTTGCAAGACAAGAACATCTTGAATTGAGGGTTTAATTAACTCAAATAATAAGCAACCATTTGTTGTTTATTTTCATTCAAATCAACTCTAGAGATGAGTTGATAGAATGAATTGGTATACTCTTTCATGCTCCTCATTTGTTTAAGGTTGTGTAAGGATTTGTTGAGGGTTTATGTTCCTACCCAACTAAAGCACTTTCCTTGAGGCAAGTAATCACAAATCTATTAACATCAAGCCTGCCAAGCTACGTTGCACCAAAATGATTCTCAAACTAGGAATGCGAATCCTAAAATTCATAATCAACCTCACTAAGAGAGACCATTCATTGTATAAGCCCTACTAAGGAGCTTAACTTTCCTTTGTAATTCAGCAATCTTGTCAATTCTACCATCATTTTGTTGCTGTCCACCATTCCTCCCTACTTAAAAGGTTGGCTTCAATTCCTTCCCAAACATCCATTTGACACCCCTTGCTCCACCCCTTCATCCTCTCCCTTTTTGTGTCATTTTAAGCTCAAAATCTTGAACAAAAATCCAGCACAGGTGATTAAATCTACTGATCAAATCTCATAACCGAAGTTGTCTAGAACAAGTTGAATTTGTATGGGAAGCCTAGATGTGAATTATGAATGGAGAGAAATCTAGGGATCAAATGATTAATGGGAAAAGGAGGACCAAAATTTGCTCTGATACCAAATGATGTAATACTAGTTTGGAACAAAGGAAAGTTGGAAGTAGAAATGCTAGAATTGATAGGAAGTGAGAAGAAATACAGAAACTTTAGAGAGAAACTCTTTTCTTACAATTGAGATTACCAAATAATATTCAGGATTGACCAAGAATACAATCTAAGACCTAATTTATTATGTTTTCTACAGCTGTAAACAACCAACAACAATAGTAAGAAAAAAAAAAAAAAACTACAGCCATAACTTAACATTAAAAGAGATAAAAGTGAAGAGTTACGGCTCAATCCAGCCGTAAACCCAATCACATTCAACCCACAAATCCTGCAAGAAATCAGCAAGGAATCATCAATTTAGTCCACATTTCAGCTGCACACCATTCTAGATCTTGCTGGAAATCAGCAAGGAAATCAACAATTTAGTCTACATTTCTAGTTGCACATCAGCTTTAAAGGCTATTATAAAAAACTAGGTAGGTTAGTCAAATAAATAAATAAAATAAAAATGGTTTGAAACTAGATGGGATGAATAAGAAAGAACTATTGATTAATAGAGAGGATAAATAACATCATTAGACTCTTCCTATGAATCACCTACTAAGATACTTCCGCATGAAGTACTTTAAAGCTAAGTGATTAAAGCAAATAAAATCAAGGTGTTACCTACCTTGATTAACTATTTCTCATCAAAGCTACATCAATCAATCAACCAGTTGGCTATTTCTTCTATGCATTTCAAAATGAAGAATATAATGTAATGCCATCAGGCTTACAAAGTATAAGTTACAGAATCCCACTGGATGCCACACCCTTTCAAAACCAATTGAATACAAAACAGTCATCGATTCATTACAAGGTGCTTAAGACACGTCAACTGGGAAAAGTCCACATTCAAAATATATGGTCCAAGAATGAAACTCGATTAAGTAGCCTGTGATATTGCCAATCTCAGTTAATTTCAAAGAGAGTGCTGCATTCAGCAAAGTTTGAGAGTGCAGCCACTACAATCAAATGCTAGTGAGTGCCTTAAAGCCTACAAGTTATCAGCCCTTGTTTCCCATCCCATAATAGTTTCATCAAGGAGTAGGGTACCCATCAAGGATATTCACAAGCATTCCTCATTAGGTAAAAAAGATACGTGCCTGAACTTAGAATAGGATTTTATTCTTTTCAATAAATTCCAAGATTTCAAAGCTTAGAACAGGGTTTAATACAAAAGCAGAGTTGACAATGGCATAATCTCTGTTTTTCTTTGTTCCAAGCTTCTTCTCATACATTTTAGTCATCTAGAACAATTTGCTTCTAATTTGAGATCTCATATTATGAGCAACAATGTTCGCAGATGAAACAAAAATTTGCAGCATGAATATAGTTACGTAGAAATTTCTTAGTTGAAACAAATTATGCATAGGACTAAATAAGCATAGGTTAGCTTCAACATGATTGTTAGTAATGGCAATGATGTTCTATTTGAGAACATGGTAACAATATCTAAAATGTAATAGAAAGTGGAAAAAAGTAGTCAATAAAGAGAATTTCAAAGAGAATAGGTTTCACACATCCTTTTATTCAAATCCATTTTAGGCTTAATTAAATTACAATAAAAAATGATGGCATTAATGATTCTAAGATAAGGGAAAATAGGAATCACTTCTGTGGAACTGTAGTAGATACTTTGAATGGTAGACTAACAAGGTTAGCTCACAAGTCAGCTGGCAACAGCTAAGGAAAGGGGGAATCTCTAAAGCATATAGGATTTCCTTGATATAACAGTACTCGTTCAACTATGAATAAAAAATTTATGTAGTTCTTAAACTTGCACAAAATATTTTATGTTGGTCCATTAAAAAATCTATTTTTGGATTTAAAATATTTAAGAAAATCCCAAAAAATCTAAAATGAAGACAAGACAAAAGGAGATTAAAATTTCAAACCAAACAAGATCATGAGCAGGATCAAAAGCTTACTTAATGAAACGAAATAGCCACTACCATCTGCGTGTGGCTTAATTGATAAGTTCTTTCTCACTTGGCCAGCATTGCTGTGGAAAAAATTAGCTGCTTAGAAATGGATGGTATCACAACAGAAACAATAGCATAACTGTCTCGAGAAACAGAGCATAATCTTGAACTAGTTGTACAGATTACCCACACACACATGTGAATATGGTGATGCAGAAAATTAACCTTGACAACATTGAGGGATCATGGAAGAATTCACAAGAATCTTTGGGACCCGTGCTTATCAAAGATCCCACTTCTGTTGCTGATAGAGCAAACTTCTACAAAATATCAACAGAACTTGTCATTAAGCTTCATAGAGCTTGCAGAGATGCAAATGAGGATGGGGGGATTTCTAGGTCATCTCCTGATGAGTCAATGGCTAAAACTAGACTCTTTACTATGCTCAAATCTGGTATGAGTGATTTGTTTTTAATAGAGTTTGAAGAAAGAAAGATGAATGGGGAGGTCAAGTCTGTCCTGTGGTGAAAAAATCACATGGCATGGGAATCATTTATGAGTAAGATAGTAGTGAAGGAAAAATCAAGAAAATTTACCTGTCTCTTTTCATAGTCATACTTACGCTCACCTATAGCAGGCAAGAAAGTTAACATCATAGAACCACGTCGGTCAACTCTAAGATTCCCAGACTGTTAAGAAAGAAGAAAGATGAGGAGCAACCCTACTTGAGTTAGACAGAAGTATATGAGCAACATAAGGTTATACTTACACCAAACTTAGAGAAAGTTGGAAGAACAGGTTCAACAGAGAGCGCAGCTTTACCCTTGAAAACAGAATACGGAGCAAATACACGATCTGCAAACTTTCCAGTTTTAGTTGCATAACAAGACATAGTATCCAAACTTGCAAGACACCTAGGAAACCATTTGTATGGATGCCTCGGTACCTTGAATAGAACTCTTCCCACCAGTAGAAATGCCAGCCTGGAAAGTTAAAGCATGCAATGCTGAACCATCTCTAACATCAGTACGTTTCCCAACTGCATTCCTGTTTAGACAATAAAAATCACCATAAAGTGCAGAAACCAATACAACCAATAATGCAACGAACTCAAAGAGTTTGAAACAACTCCAAAACACCATCAGATTCATGTATTACTTCAGACAACATGTTCTGTTTAAAGGATATTTAGCTAAAATCAAATTGAATAAAATATATATAATAAAGAAACAAAAACCTAAACATTTCAAAAGTTAGAAACAACTTCTATATATGGAGCAGCATTATAAGAAATTAGCTACCAGCAAGAGAATGGTAAAAGAAAATTAACATAAAAAGATTGGAAACCATGATATACGTTGTACTTTCAGCAGGTAAGGTATCAAAATGTTTATAAATCCTCTTTATCCAGAAATTAACACTAGGATTCCAAAGATGGAGTAAAGAAACTCCAAAAACACAGGGAGAGATGGGGAGGGGAACCTTCTAAAAGCACAATTTAAGTTGACATTCAGATGCAGAAGTTTCAAGGCTTCCAATAAAGTAAAGATTCATAAGCCAACTTTTTAGTAGCACATCCCTTTATCAGTTAAAAAGGAGGAAGAGCAGGACGGGAATTTTTGATAGGGAAGAGAGAAGAAGAAAGCAACTTCCTAACCAAATTCAGATGGAATAGCATTCCTCTTACAGCCATATATCCAAAGCTATTGAAAATGAACTGGGAAAAAAAAGAAAAGAATTATGACCACAATTACCTCAATATTCTAGGATTAGTGAAAGAATAGTTTTCAATCAAAGGGACTATAACAGGTGTATACTTAAAATTACAAAAATTCTCTCCTGCTGGTTATTTGTGTGCATTGTACTATACTCATGCATATAAGTACGACAAATGTCAATCAAGTTAAATCCCACTCCAAAGTGGCACTCTCATGGACTGAAGCCAAGCTGAAAAATCTTCGAGTGTTTCCATAAGTTTTTCCCCTTTCAAAATCACTGCCAAAGTATTTATTAACATCGAGAATTATGTTAACACAAAGGAAATAGAAAGTCCTAATAACGTTTTCAAGGTCTAAGAATTATGCCTTCTAACAATGCTGGGGTTCAACGGCAAAAAAACTTAACCTTGTTCCCCACACACCACTACTGCTAAGATAATAATATATTTCATACAATGTAGAATTTCTTGTTCAAGGTGTAATAATAATGGGAAAACGAGGATATAGATTTCCTCCTATAGAACTGCTACTAAAGAGATCGTGCAGGCAAGCAGCGCTTTTTGGTAGATGGGAGAACCCAATTTATTTTTATTCCTTTTTTTTTTTTTGAAAAAAGTAATGAAGAAATGAAGAGCATGATTTATGACAAGCCAAACCCAAAGTCCACCTCAAAGAAAGATTGAGAACTAACTAGGCATTCCATTTAAACACAACCATAAAAAGCATTGAGTAAAAGTTAGTCCAATCTTCCACATTTCAATCTAAAAACAATAATTTTTTTTTAATTTGCGTGAAAAAGCAGGGAGGAGAGCATTTTATGAGGGATGGAGAGGAAGATGAGAATGGAGCTAGCTAACTAGGGTTTTATTATTTTCAGTTATAATAATAATAAAAATAAGAAGAAGAGGAAGAAGAAGAATACCTGTTGGAGTTCAGAAATCTCGATAGTTTCATCATCTTTGATGCAGAGAGCGAGAAAGGGGAGGGTTTCGAAGAGTGTGGATGAGTTAGGGTTCTAGAGTGAGGTTGGGCAAAACGAAGAGAGTGGAAGCGGTAGCAAATGGGCCGCGCGGGTCTGTTTTCAAAAACTTGTTTTTTTATTTGTGATCATTGGAATAAGTATTAATAAAAATAGGTTAATTAATTATATAAACTCTTTATGTAAGTTACGTTTTTTTTTACCTCAATTCCTTTAAAATTATACTTTATATCTTATATTTTATAAGTTAATAACATTTTATAATCTCAATTACTCGCGCAAAGAAAAATATATTTTATATCTTATATTTTATAAGTTAATAACATTTTATAATCTCAATTACTCGCGCAAAGAAAAAAAATTAATAAAAATAAATAAATCATTTACCTAATTATATTATATTATAATTAATTACTAAAAAGTTTTTATATTAAATATTATAATTTTACCATCAAAATAAAAAAAATAATAAAAACCTGGACACTATCTCATTTTTTTCTCTCCTTCCTTTCTAGGCAAAACAGACTACTTGATGTCAATTAAAAAAATTCATGAATCTCAAACCTAGAAATTCATTAATCTCATATCCATGTACAATCTCACATTCTCCATCCCTATGAATAAATAGAGCACAAAGATTAAGCTAAAAACCAAAACAGCTTCAACTTGTTTCACAAAAAATATATTTAGATTTTAGTATTGCTAGAAGCTTATATAATTGTTAACTTTAGAATTTTAGGGAATTAGTCAAGTGCGTATAAACTGCCCAGACATTCACGATTAACAAATATATATATATATATATATATATATATATATATATATATATATATATTCAAACCCAAATAGCTCTAAGTCATCCAAGTCCAATACAATTAGCTCGATCATGCTAGTGAGGTTAGAGAGAATAGGAAGACACAATGACCCATGGTTGCTGGCATTGGTGATGGATAAAATGGAAGACCGGTCTGCTGTTGGACACATGTTGGTTGTTGTTGTGGGGATTGGGGTTAAGTTGTGATGGTTGTGTTGATTTAGTGATAGAAGAAGAAAGATGAAGAGGGGTTATTAGGTTGGTTCAATTTAGGTTGATTCGATGGTGGTGGTGTGTTGATGTCGAGCTGATTGATTGATGAAGGTGGGTTGGTCGGTGGCGGGTGGTTGTTATCTGTAGATGGTGGTGGTCACAACAGCATCAACTCCTCTCTTTGATGCTCTCTTGTATGAAAACAACAAGCATCATGATTCAAATATAAGGATATCACTTTTAATTCATGCTACATTTTTGGTCGAATCTTTGTTACTTCCATGGCGAATGCCATTGGACTTGACCCAGCATCGTTGGCCCTTTAGAAATCTCCCATTATTTTCTTTTAGAATCATTCATGTTTCATCTGGTGATATAAAGAAAGAAAATTGGGTTGTTAAAGAGAGTCCAAAACCCAATTACGGATGTTTATGTAGAGATACAATTGTCGTTGTGGACATTGCTTTTATTAGTACATGTTGAAACCTTTGAGTGTGTTTGGTATTGTGATAGCTTTAGTGGTTGTGGTTTGAAAAAAGTTGTTTTATAAAAAGTATTTTTAGTTGAGGTTGGTTTGTTAAAATATATGTTTGGTTAAAACTGTAGTAAAATTGAGGTTGAACAAAAAGTTGTTTAATGTGTTTGGTTAAAAATGCTTTTGAAATTGAGGTTATAAAATAACTAAAAAAGATATATATTAATATTGATGGTTTTTAATTTCAATATTATAGACTTAACTACTACTATTACATCATGAAATAAATAATACTTTATATAAAATATTTTTTATTATTTCATTAAACTATCTGTAATTCCATCACGTACGAAAATCCATCCGACAAGGACTACAGTTTTCATGGCTTTCTGAGCGTGCAACAATATCAGGTAAAATATCATCGGAACAAAATTATGATTGCGATCAAATTCTGCAAATGCTACATCATCATGCGATCTCCTTTTAATGTAATTATGTAGTGGCATTGATTAATGTTAAACACTATTTTTGTTAATAAAACACAATATCTGAGAAATTGTTTTTGGATTTTTTTTATTTTACTGGGTCGGACCGGTCCAACGCATTTAGGTTTGGGTCAGACCCGGTCCGACCATGAACAGTGGAGACACTCTCCACTGTTCACTTTGCAGAACAGTGGAGAGCAGCCCAAACAAAGAAGAAAGGGAAGGGGAAGGGGAAGAGCAACGCGGCGGTGATGGACTGAGGGACGGTGGAAAAGCCGGAGGCCGATCACTCTTCACTGTTCACATGCAACGTGAACAGTAGAGAGTGAATTAATTCACTCTCCACTGTTCACGTTGCAAAATAGTAAAGAATGCAGAAGACAGACGAAGGAGAAGGGGAAGGGGAAGAGCAGCGCGGCGGCGGGAACGACAAAGGCAGTGGTGAAAAGGAGTTGCTCTCTACTGATGGACGACGGTCCTTCTTTTTTCCTTTGTTTTTGCTCTTCTCCTTCTCTCTTTCTTGCGGCCTCCTATTTGCAAAATAAACAGAGTAGAAACATAGCATTGCGAAAAGCATGTAGAAATAGCTTCTACAAAACTGACTTTTGAACGCATTTCATGGTGAGGCCCATGCATGAAAATTGCATTATGTTTTGTAACCAAACAAGATGAAATCACGGTTAAATAAAAAAGCTGCCGCAAATGCATATATAGCTAAACAGGCTCTTAGTAAAAGATTCTATCATGGATTTATTTCTTAATTTTTTAAGGAGTTCGTTGTTTTGTGGGTTGTGGAGTGAGTGGTTTTTGGCTCAAAAATACATAAACCTGACAAAAAAAAGGTTAAGGGTCAAAAAATCAAACAACTTTCAAAACACAAGATTCTCGCCAAAATTCCTAACTTTTATATAAAAATACAAAAGATTAGGTTTTGATTTTGGTGAGATATTTTGTTCTGAGATAGAAAAGAAAGAAATCATGCATAAAAAGAGAAATTTTATTGAACTAATTTGTTCTTTGTGGTATTTCTGATATATTGTATATGAGGGTAGTTTTTTTATGAATTTAAAAATTTAATTTAACTTATATATAAAATATAATTTAAAAAAATAAAAATAACATGAGAAATGAGTGAACTACACTAGACTTAATGTAGTTTACCTAAAAAAAATAGTTTAAATTAAAAAAATGTTAAAGTAATAAAAGTTATTATATTATGAATTATCACGTAAGAAATTATAGATTGTGTTATTGAATATATTATCTGTTACTTCACAAACATTATTTTTTAAAACTTTGAAGCTTTCCTTATTACGTGGTTATAATATATAATGTTGGTTTAGAAGCTACAATTCAACGTAAATGAGTGTCTTACTTGATAAATAAATTGGAGTTTGTTGTCGAGTATGCAATGGGATTTTATTTTTTTTGTAAATATGGATATTCGAACCAGTTTATACAAATCTCGATCTAGCGGATCTTTTTCTTCTTCTTTTAGGGGGTGGGCTAATCTCAACTCAATCAGGATGAGATTGGCCTATATAGCTAGGCCAGGCTCAGCCCATATATTTTATAATATATTTAATTATAATAATATATATTATAATATTATTAAAAAAAAATTCTGAAAATCTCTAAGGGTCATTTAAAAAAAAATTGTAATTTTCTCGCATATTTTTCTATCAATTTTGCATAATATTGGGTTGTATATTTATATTGTAAGATACATATCTAATTTAATAATACTTGGTTTTCTCCAAAATATTTCTAAAAATTTTAAAAAAATCTCAAAAATGTTAAATTAATTTCCCCTTTTAAAAAACAAAAAAAAATGTTTTATTTTCATGCATACGGTCAAATCTTAAAAAGTATGTAGTGGCAGATGGCATCAAAGAAATGGAAGGTGACCTTGCGGAGGGGATGGCGCTACTATCATTGGCCTGGCATGAGGTGGGTGGAGGTGCTGGTGACTTAAGGCTGAGTTAAAGGAAGAAAAAACCACTGCAGGAGAGCCGAAGAGGAAGAAGAAAAGGTTGGCGGTGGTGGTGGTGGTTTTTATCGTCAGCGAGGAGCTGGGTTGGTGGAGAAGGTTGAGTTGCTTTTGGTCACAACTGTGCTGCGGAGGAATGGCAGAAGGGGCAACAGATAGAGAAAGAAGAGGGAGAGATATTGGCTGAAAAATAGAGAGAAAAACCTGATGGCCAAATTAGATCTAAATTTCTTCATGCTCAGGCCATAGAATCCACCCCTACTTATAGGGGCTGGAAGAGGGAAGTGTTGTCTTTAATGGTGCCAAATCTCAACTCTTATTTCGGTTGAAAAGGATCACAATCGTTGGTTCAAAGTAGGCACCATGAATTGTCAAATATGTCAGTTAAAGGTTGCTTGAGTTGGTCACTTTAGGACAGCGTTGCGGTTGTTATAGTGTCAATCAGTCTGAACGAGCCATACCTAGTTGTAGAGAAATGTCAAGTGATCATTTTGGTTCGGGTGTTGTCAAATTTGGTGGAGATGTGAAACATGAAATGCACCTGAAAAGTAGCCACCCAAGCAGATTTTTTGGGCAAAAAAGAATTAGACAATGAACCAAAAGACGCACGTCGTCTAGTTCTTTTTTTTTTCAAAACGACACCGTTTTAACCTTGAATTAGGGATTTTGGCCAAAGTGCAACGTGGTCCTTCAACTTTTGATTTCCTTCAATTTTACCCCTAATTGACTTCAAAACTTTTGATTTAATGCAATTTTGCCTTTGCCTAACTTTAATTTTAACCCTGGATTTCAGAGCCTTTTTCACTTTGGTCCTTGGTTTCGGATTTATGCAATTTTACCCCTCAATTGACCATTAAACTTTCAATTGTCTTCAATTTCACCCTTGATTTCAATCAATTGGGTTCTCATAATTCGATGCCTTTTGCAGATTGATCTATAGTTGTGAATGACTTCAATTTTACCCCCAATTAACCCCAAAACTTTGATTGTCTTGCAATTTTGCCTCTGATTTCAATCAATTGACTTGGTAAAAAATAAATTTGGTCTTTTAAAATTTTAATCTTCTCAATTAAACCTAAATTGGACTCCAAAACTAAATTTTTCACTAATTAAGCCCCTAATAAAATTAATTTGACCCATTTAAAGTATAATTAAGTCCTTGCATCTAATTAAATCCTTCAATTAGATCCAAATTAATTCTTAAACATAATCAAACTTTAATTTGGCACATGATTAAATCAAATTGACCTAACATAAATTTAATTATATCCTTGAACTTAATTATTATGCAGATTCGTCCAATAATAATTTAATTTAACTATGAATTTGCATTGTTTTTTTTAGTTTTGGGTGTAATATGGTACAATTAGGCCTCATATTGCCTCTATAATTGCAACTTTGTACCTTGTTAATTTTGCAATTGTGGTTTTGAAACAAACTTGGTTTTTGAGATTTCATTGATTTTGCTAAACTTAAAGGACAAAGAGTTATTTCTAGGCTTTTGATCTTGAGATAAATGTGGTCAACCCTTGATAAGAACTCTCTGAGAAGGTTTAAAGGGTAAACACATGAAAAATATAATGGTTTTGCAAAATGGGTGTCATAATCAAGACTGATTAAGTTGACCACTTTCAAATAGTATTGATTGTAAATCTTTGCATAAGGTGAAATGAGATTTGAAAAGAGTTTCAAATCTTATTCAAATAATCAATGACTATAGTGTTGGGAATGAACATGATTTGAAAGAGTAGACACATTCCATACTATAATGTCTAAATCAAAACATTATTGATAAAATGGATAATAATTGCATTGGAAAATTAGTTACTGAAATGTTAAGTCAAACTACTTATGGCTTTCTTAATATTTTAAAGATCATGACATCTCTTATAAATATTGCACTTGATCTTCAAAAATAAGTAAATCAATTATTGAATTGATAATAAATTAATTTATTTGATCCTATTTTATTTAGGATTATAATTTAAATTTGGGACAACTTATTAGGAAACCTTATAGGTCACACACATAAGAACCATTGGTTAGAAATTAAAATGAGATAATTAATTAAGTGTGACTTGATTGTAAATAATTTTTAAAAATTGAGGATTAAAATATAATTTATATAAGGAATTACAATTCTAGACCTAGAAAAATCAAGTAGCAACTTGATTGAATAAATTTTTAAAATTATCGTGAAATAATATATGTGATATTGTTCAGGGAAAAATTGATATTTTTTTATTTATAAGATTTTCAGGTTTTTTTATAAATAGAATGTTATGCCTTTTATTTTTAGTATAATAATAAATTTACACAGAACACCTAAAAAACATAAAAGAAAAAAACTAACACTTAAAAGCATAACAATCCCTTTCTTATAAAAGGGTTTAAGAGATTTATCATTGTTGGTTCTGTGGATTATCATTACAGACTGGAAACTTAGACAGCTTATAGTTTGCAACAACCTGGCTTTTAAGCAATTATTCAAAGATAAAAAGAACATCTGATTTTCTTGTGATCTTCGTATAAAACCTAAATAACTCTAGATCTATCTAACGGGATCTTGGGACTCCTATTTTTTTTCAGTTTATCATTTTCATTATATATATGTATTTCGGGGAAACCTAGTAATGGTATTAGAGCCATCGTTAGATAATTAGGCTTGTTGATTGCATGTTTTAATTATTATTAGCATTAATTGTGAATTAAATTTATGTGCAAAATTATTTTTTCAAAAATTATTTTTTCTCTCATGATGTTTTGACCCTAAATTTAAAAAAAAACTTTTAAGTGGTTGCAACAGCTACCAGTTATGGCGTAAATATCGCTAGCGCGCTTAGTTATGTTATGTGCACACCCAATCACTACTGGCAACAATAGTGTGAGGTGCTGTTAGGCAGCCATGCATGAGGCTATTGTCTCATGTATGGTGGTTATGTAGCGCAACGCAACGAAATCCAATCTCTATAAAGTGCAATGACAACCATTGCTATCACTGTTGGGGCAGCTCTAACGATGGGCAATGTGCCCATTGCCGGCAACAACCAAGGAAAAAAAAGAGACGAGAGGCAGAATTATGATTATGGCACTAGATCCTTATCTAGGTTTTTAAAGGTAGAATTATAAGTCTACCTCTACACCTTATAACTTATTATAGTAGGGTTTTTGAGGTGTAATTTATATACTTACCCATGAAATTTATTTTTTATTACAATCTGGTATATAAGATAGAATTATGATTCTGCCCCTTTATATATAAAATATTGATTTTATATTTTAAAATTGAAACCTAAATTAAATTAATTATAGAATTAATTGTTCTAATTGGATTGAATTAAAATATTTAATTCATGATTTTGATTTTTTATCCTAAATAGAGTTGTATTTAATAAAAATATTTTAGAATGTTTTTCTAAATAAAGAGAGTTTTTTAGCAGGAAAAGTTTATTTAATTGTTCCTAAAATAGTTTAGGATGTTAATAGGAGTTTTTATATGATTAATTTTCTTGTTAGACTTTTAATAATGGTTTTTCAAGAAAATTTTATTATATAAATTTTATTATGTTTGGAAAATTATCAAATTAGATCTCATTTGATATTTCTAAATGTTAGAAATACTATTTTAAAAATTGCACTTAAAACCATTAATTAGAATTGAAGTATGAAATATATTTATTTACGCATATTAATAGATTATTATATATGATGGATGGTTATAGACATTTAAAGACCACTATAATTGTTTCTTTTTATGGTTGAATGGTTGTGATCTTAAATAAGGTTTGTATGTACTACATTTTCTATATTTTTTTTCTATGTTGTAAAATTCTTTTCTTATCTATTTCTCATTTAATGTAACTTGATATTTCTTATACAATTATATAAATGTTATATAATTTAGAAATATAGGAATTTAGATAGGAAAAACTATTTTGTAATCTAAAATGAAGAAAGAATGATGGTAAAGGCTACAATTATGGTGCTTGCAAAGAACTTATGAGAATTTGCAATAGTTACCTAGATTTTGACCATCTAGTTCCCTTTAATGGCTCAAGAGAATTAATTTAGATATGTTCATAATCATCAAATTAGAATGGTATACTAAGGGTATACGTTTATGTCACTAATGTTATGGAATGAGACTTAATTAAAATAATAAATCTCTTATTTATAAATTAAGTACACAAAATCAAAGTTCTATTCACAGATAACTTGTTGAGCTACTCAAGATTATCATTAATTGAATATGTTTAATGTTATAAAATTAGTTCCTATTTAACTAACTTATAAGATTTGGATGAATTACTTATGATCATATAAGATTAAAGGTAATAGTTATGCAAAATATATATGATATGTTTAGATAAAAAGTTGTCACTTAACTAATCCAGAAGTTAAATAAAGATATGATTGATAAGTTTTGTCATCTACCTAATGTAATTTATTTTGATTTGTTGAGTTACTTAAGGTCATATAAATTAAATAGGATCCTAGCCCATTACGACATCTAAGCAAGATTTTCTCGAATTAATAGTGAGGGCTATTAATTTGTAGGAAAATAGTAGGAGATCAAATTATGATTAAAGCCATTATCTAAATTTGGTTATAAATACTTATGCATGAAACCAATACTCGTTATCTGAATAGGTTGATAGATTACCATGAGTAAAATTAAATATATCCCTACAAAGCATATTTGATGCTAATAAATTAATTGAATCAAACTTCTTGGACTAGTATAGAAATGTGAGAATTGTTTTCAAATAAGAAAGAAATTTATATGTTCTTAAAAATCTTGTCCTCGATGAGAATACTGATAACGAAGGTAGGACTGAATATCAACGTCATAGGGATATATTTATGAGGTTTGATTATGATGAGTAGGTTATATGTATGATGTTAGCTAGCATGTCACTTAAACTTCAAACACAACATGAAAATATAGATGCTCATATAATAATTATGCATCTAAAAAAGTTGTTTTATGCGATTAGATACATTAAGAGATATGAGACTTCTAAGGAATTATTCTGCTGTAAAATGACAGAGAGTTCTTTAGTGAATACATGTATGTTAAAAATGATTGGCTATTTTAAAAAATTAGGCTAATAAGGTTTTTTTATGAGCCATGAGTTAAGTATTGACTTAGTCTTACAATCCAATCATAGAAGGCTACTTGGAACATCAAGAATGACAAGGGAGCTTATCATCATTGTGGCAATGAAAGCTATTATAGAAGGAACTGCAAAGATTATCTTGCAACCATGAAGGCTAAGAAGCTTATCAAAGCTTCTACTTTAGGTATGTTTATTTATTAAATAAATATAAAATAGACCTAAATGTAGGTTGTTGCTACCCAATTTTTTACCCATATTTTTGATAAATTTTAAGAAAAAATCAAAAATAGAAAAAAAAACAACGAAAACCCCCAAAAAATGCATTTTTGATATATTTGCATCGTTTTTAGCATTTTCAACGTCATCTCAAAAGAATTTAAATTTTCAAAGGTATTTAGAACGTGTTCAACTTCTAACGCGTAAATTTTATGATCACTGATTTTTCTTGTTGAGTTAACGTTGATATTGCTCGCTTTCAAAAATACAAAAAAATAAGAAAAATAAAAAATTACAAAAAAAGAGGAAAAGAAAAGGAAAGGAAAAGTTGTGGGACTAGTTTGAAAACTTAGCAAAACTTCTCTTATAAATACCATGCTACAGTGAAAAAAGAAGGGGGGAGAAAAATTTTGAAGGGAGAGTTAACAGAAAACCTAAACCTAAAAAAACCCGATCTTTTCTTCATTACGGGGGGGAAACCGCCACCCCTTAGCCTCTTGATTTCTTCACCCGCTCTAGGTTACCCCCCAGCCCTCAGCCAAAAAAACCAGAGAGCACAAGAGAGCCCCCTAACACTACTCTCTCAGCTGTTCCAACCTCTGCTCCCGGCCATCTTTCCCTTCCCTTTTGAAGCAAAAGAGATAACCAAGGCAGCCCCCATTTTCTCCTTCTCACACACCAGCCGGCCCCTCCCTTTGAGAAACGAGAGCCCTATCTTCTCCCCATTTCCGACACTGTAGCCGCACCCCCATTTTGGCTCCGGTGATTTTCTTCCTTGAACCCGCCGACCAAACACAGCTGGCAACCACCTCACCCGATTTCCCTCTCCTGGTCATCAACACAGTGACCGCCTCTCCTATTTTTGGGGTTTTCTCCCTTTTCTTCTCCCGAAACCAGCCAAAGCTTGGCCCTTCCCTTGGCCAGAAGAGCACCAGAAGAGAGCTGCCGCCTCCCTCCCCTCGGCCATTTCGTCATCCAGAACCCAAAGCCAACCGGCCGAACAGCCTCCAGCGGCAGCGCCAACAGACCAGCAGCCCTTGGTCATGCCACCGGCCACTTGAAACAGAAGAAGAGGAAGCGAAAAAACTTGCAGAGAGAGTAGCAGATTTGAACAAGGAGAATGAGGGAGAAGCAGATCTGAAAAAAGAGAGAACCAGAAGCTTTGCTTGTGTTTTTGAGTGTTTGCAGGTAACGGCGTTGCTCACAGCCGACAGGAAGGTGAAGAGGGGAGGAAGCCATTACGGATCTCCCTACTCTCTCTGGATTTCACGGCGGCGCGTGGAGAAGACGCGCTGCCATTGCTCCATAGTTCCTGAGGGCCTCCTATGCAGTTCCTGGACTTTTTAGGGACCTTTTTGTAATTGTTACATGTTTGAACATGTATTTAAATTACTGTTAGTTTTTTTGTTTAATTTATATTGTTTTGTAAGTGTAGGTGTATGAAAAAATATAATGAGAATGGATATATGTGCGTGATTTACTTTTTTTTATGTATATTTTTTTAATTATAAAATTAAAAAGAATTAATTGTTTAATTTGAATATGGTTAAATATCTCAAGACAAATAAAATCATGTTGTATTTTTCATGAAAATATAAGAACATGTTTCTACATATATTCTAGGATTTAATAACTGATTTATTAAAGCTTTAGAATTTGGCTAATATTTTATTTTTTAAATCATATCAAATCGCAAAGCAGCTTATCTCAGGTAGGGAGCGCTAGGGGTGCTAATACCTTCTCTAGCCACAACCAGTCCCTTACCCTTGAATCTTTAACAACGATCAGTATACCCGGGTTTCCTAGTAACCCTCAATGAAATACTAGGTGACGACTCCCAAGACCTCAAATCAAGCAAAGGAACAAAAAATCGCCAAATGAATCACCGCGCGGGTGAAGTGCGACATAGGCAATGAAGTAAGGATTGTTGCATTAATTTTGCTAAAGGGGCTGATATTAAAACTTTATCATTGTTATTTTGTTATAGCACTTTCTAGAAACATCGTATCCATTTTTTAATGGATTTAGATTTATTATTAAAGGTAAAAATTATTCCTTCTATAATAATGATATTTATTACAGATATGATAATATAAATAGTTTGTATATACCTGATTTTGAAATGTCCAAGTTCAATACAAATTGCAAGAAAAATAAATTAGATAATCAATAACCATATTATTTATAGCATTGTAGATTATGTCATATCAATGAAACAAGAATCACTAAGTTGCATAAAAAGAATATTTGATCCTTTTGATTAGTTATTAACCAAATGAAACTTGTAAGACTTATTTATCAAGTAAGATAATCAAAACACCCTTTACTAAAAGAGTAGAAAATATAATGAATTGTTAGGTCTAATACATACAAATATGTGTAGGATAATAACAATTTGTACCATAGATGGATATACATGTTTCATCATTGATGACCATATTGGATATGATCATGTGTTTTTTTATGAAAATCTGATTCAATTGAAAGGTTCAAAGAATTCAGAAATAAAGTTGAAATACAAATTGAAAAGGAGTATAAAGATACTTTGATTAGATCAACGCAGTGAATATTTCAGCTAAGTTTTTAATATTATCTAAAAGAGAATGAGATTCTCTCATAATAGACACCTCCTAGAATACTAAAAAATAATAAAGTTTCTGAAAGGAGAAATTGTACCCTATAGGATATGATACGATCTATAATGAGCTATGCAGACCTTACACCTTTTTTTTTAAGGTTATGCCCTATAAATTACTACTTACTTCTTAAAAATGGTTCCATCAAAATCTTTTGATAAGAATCCATATGAGATATGGAATAGTAGGAGATCAATCTTATGATACTTAAAGATTTGAGATACAACGCTTATATAAAGCATGTTGTATCTGAAAAGTTAGGGGATAATTCAGATAAATATAAGTTTGTGGGATATCCAAAAAAAAATATTAGATATTATTTATATCGTCATATTGAGCAAAAGTGTTTTTCTCAAAACATGCTACCATTTTAGAGAAGGAATTTGTTCTTGAAAGGAGTATTGAGAGGAAAATAGAACTTGAAGAAGTTCAAGAACTACAAACTAATATCTAAATTGAAATTGAGACTTAGGCTATAACATTGGATATTCAGCCTAAAGCTCAAGAAATATAAAAACTTTGTTGATCTGGTAGGATATATCATGCACTTATGAGATTTAGACTTCTCATGAAAGCTAAAAAATAACTCGTTATTCATACTTGATGAACCTACCAATTACATGAAACCAATATGGTATTAATTTTAAGAAATGGCTTGGGCCATGAAATTTGAAATAGATTACATATACATCAATAAGGTATAGACCTTGGTTAATCCACCTGAAGGGATAAAACTCATGAGATGAAAGGGGTCCTTTAAGAGAAAGACTGATATAGATGACAATGTAAAAATGTACAAAGTTAGACAAGTTGTCAAATGTTATAAACAAAAACAAATAGGTTGACTTTGATGAAACCTTCTTGTTGGTAACTATGTTCAAATCCATAAGAATTTTACTTGCTATGGTTGCATACTATGATTATGAGACTTGGCAAATAATGTCAAAATTATATTCCTGAATAAGAATCTTCAAGAAAATATGCATGTGACAACCTAAAAGTTTTGAATCTAAGCAATTTACCAAAAAATAATGCAAGCTATAAAAATCCTTTTATGGATTTAAACAAGCTTCAAGAAGTTGGAATACCATCTTGATGAGATAATCAAACAGTTTGATTTCATAAAAAATATAGATGAACATTATGTTTACAAAAAAGTTAGTAGAAGTGGAGTTGTTTTCCTAATATTATATGCAAATAACATATTATTAGTAGGAAACACCATTTCTTTACTTCAGTTAGTAAAGATTTAGTTGTCTAAGAGTTTCTTCATAAAAGATATGAGAGAAGCATCCTTTATACTAGGAATAAAGATATATAGAGATAGATCTAAAAAGTTGTTTGAATTATCCTAATCCACACGTGTGTGTGTGTGTGTGTGTGTGTAAGATGCTAAAACGGTTTAGCATAGGAGAATCCAAGAAAGGATACTTACCTATTTTGCAAAGAATACATCTCTCCAAATATATATGTCCTAAGATATAAATTGAGAGAAAGATGATGGAAATGATTCCACATACTTCAGATATAGGATTTATAATATGTGTGATGTTATGTACAAGACCAGATGTATCTTATGATTTGAGTTGATAAGATATCAATCTAATCTAGGTGAAAATCACTGAAAAGATAGTTTAAAGCATTCTTAAGTACTTGAAAAGAACTAATTTTCTGGTCCATGGAGGAGATGAACTAGTAGTTCATGGTTATTTAGATAGTAATTTTCAATTAAATATTAAAAATAAAAAATCAAATTTGATTATATTTTACTCTAAATAATGGTGTTGTGAGTTGAAAAAGTTCTAAATAAAAAACCAAAGTAGATTCTGCAATTAAAATTAAGTTTATCTTTGCATTTAAGGAGACAAAAAAGATTGTTTGGATCAAGAAGTATATCATTGAACTATGTATAATTACTAGCATTGTTGATCTAGTAGCCCTACATTGTAATAACAATGGAGTTATTGTACAAGCAAAGAAATCAAGGTCTCATCAATGATTAAAAAATGTACTTAGACAATTTCATTTTATTAGAGAATCATAGAAAGAAAAGATGTAAAGATAGAGCGAGTACCCACTAAAGAGAATCTTATAGATCCTTTAACTAAGACATCGTCTCAGTAAAAGCATTACTGTCAATCAAAGGGATATGATTTTCGATACATGAGTTATTATCTTTAGTGCAAGTGAGAGATTATTAGTGTATTTACTCTGTAGCCAATTGGTTGGTTGCACGTGACATTGACTTTGTTCATGTAACTAAGACATTGTCTCAGTAAAAGCATTATCGTCAAGCATAGCAATATGGTTTTCGATACATGAGTTATTGTCTTTAGTGCAAGTGAGAGATTGTTAGTGTATTTACTCTGTAGCCAATTGGTTGGTTGCACGTGACATTGACTTTGTTCATGTAAATATATTTATTTTTAATAAAGGTTTTATTTATCTTTAATATTCATTAAGTATTTGATTAATGAATATAATATTTGATTAATGAATCTAGAGTAAAGATAAAGTCTTTAGGATAAAAATGCTTTGCAAAATAAACTTAAAATTGTTATAATTATAAGATGCTTAATGTATCAAAGCATTATTTTTAAATATTCCTGGTCAATGATCTATTAAGACTGAATATTAATTATAGTCATTGAGACTATTACTTATTATGTTTTTTTTTTATGAAAGAAATCATTTTTCTCATAAGCTGAGGTATGAAGGATATTTAGAATTAATAAATAAGTGCTTGTTTGATGACATGTACACTGAACTGACCCGTATGAGATTTTCATATAGAGAGATCACATGTGTTTATGGAAAGATTCATATGACGGTTGTGCAAGTGGTCTTTAGACTTGATATCATTAAGTTGTCTTATATATGAAATGTTATATTTTTATCCTACTACATATTATCCTAATAAAGGGTAACAAATGAGAAGATATTATGTATAACATGAACTATGAAGGTATTTGAGTAATTAAGAAAGGATTCATCACCCTAGGTGAATTAGAAAAATATTTTATCTATTTTCAAATAGTATTGATTGCAAATCCTTGCACAAGGTGAAATGATATTTGAAAAGAGTTTCAATTCTTATTCAAATAATCAATTAATATGGTGTTGAGAACAAAAATGATTTGATAGAGAAGACATATATTATGCTAAAAAAGTCTAAACCAAAACATTGTTAATGAATGTATAATAATTGCACTTGGAAACTAGTCACTAAAATGTTAAGTCAAACCACTTATGACCTTCCTAATATTTTGGGGGATCATGACATGTTGTTAGACATTGTACTTGATCTTGAAATATAAATCAATCAATTATTAAATTGATAATAAATTTATTTATTTAATTTGTTTAATCATATTTTATTTAGGATTATGATTTATGTTTAGGACAACTTATTAGGAAACCTAATGAGTTACACACATAAGAACTATTGGTTAAAAATTAAAATGTGATGATTAATCAAATGTGACTTGATTGTTAACACATTTTAAAAATTGAGGGTTATAATGTATTTTATACAGTAAATTACAACTCTAGACTTAGAAAAATCAAGCAAGGACTTGTTCGAATAAATTTATAAAATTATCGTAAAATAATATATATGATATTGTTTAGGGGGTAAATTTATATTTTATCATTTATAGGATTTTCATGTTTCCTTATAAATTGAATGTTATTCCTTTTATTTTAAGTACAACAGTAAACTTGCATATAACACTTGAAAAACATAAAAGAAAAAACTTAACACTCAAAGGTATAACAATCACTCTTTTCTAAAAGGATTTAAAAGATTTCTCACTGGTGGTTTATGTGAATATCGTTAGAGGCCGGACACTTAGATAACTTATAGTTTACGACAATTCAATCTTAAAGTAATTATTCAAAGCAAAAAAATATATTAAATCTTCATGTAATTTTTGTATAAACCCTAAATGATGGAACCCAAACGACACCAAGAGATCTGTTAGAGGTTTTAGTTGATCTAATGACAAGACTTAGGGCTAAGAGGTTTAAATAGGTTTTCAATAGACTTCTACAAGACACATGAGCCAAAGTAGATTTCAAGGAGATATTAAATAATGAAGTACAAGCCTTGATTAATTTAATTCTTGTTAAAGAAAAGCTTATAAGTGAGCATTCAGACATTACAATAAGATTCAAATCTGTTAGTTTTGACTTTTAACTACTTTTTGGTTATAACTAGAGCTATGAAAGGCATTTTAATATGATTCTAATTGTATTGGAAATTACACATCCATATCTTTCTAATGAATTCTAATTCATTAATACGAGAGAGAACCATGCATTTGAAGTTGAGATTTGATTCTGCTAGCAAATTATAAAAATTACTTTAATCTTATTTAAATTAGTTGAGATATTTTTTATTTATTAGGCCTTTTAGATATATTAGGGCCTTTATTTAAATTTGGGTTTAATTAATTATTATTATTATTATTTATTTATTTATTAGGTTTATCCATATTCATTAGGGATATTTTACTAGACTTAAGATTCTTTCTAATATAAATATTTTTTTATAGAGACTTTTTTAGGGGAGATATAAAGACTATTTTTATATAAAGGATATTCTTGTTATCTTTTATGTGATTAAGTAATTCTCATACTAATTCTTGATGAAACTTGCAAACTCTTCAAAGGATTGATCAACTTCGTTGTAATTTTATACTACTCGTTCACGTCTTTTTATAGGTGTAAGGTGTGGGTGATCATTGCAATAACTTTGGTTTTCCAAGACAGTTTCTTGTTGGGTGAAGTTGCAAACTATTTAAATATGATTTTAGTGTATCTTGAGAGGTATCCACATCACTAGACAACTCTACATATGTTTAATGGGATCTTGGAACTCTTGAAAAAAAAAAAGTTAAATTTATTATTTTTGTTGGGTATATGTATTTCAGGAAACCTAACAAATACGTAGGCAATCAAATGTTTTTGGGAAGGCCATATATATATATATATATTTTACTATTATAGTGAATAGTAAATGTGTCTATGGCTATGGTGATTTTGCCTTCAGCTTTGGTTTTTTCTCTCTCCTTATTTTATACCAATTAACAACTCTCCCATTCCCAATCTTAAGACTGTTGCATTGCTTTATAAACTTTTTTCTTGAAATTTTCTATCTTATTACTGATTCGTTGTTTTTTTAGATAAAATGGAAAATTAATAGACTATTCTATACTCTTCGATAGAAAATATTATGTCTACATCATCACACCATAATTATTAAGTATATTAGGGCTGAAGCTTAACCCCGTTACACTTATATTAGTGCTGAAGCTTAAGGTATTTTTTAGGATAGCTTGGATCATGTGTGGAGACGCATATACATTACAAACTGCAAACTATGATATGGATGAGTATTCTGTGAGGAGTTCACTTACTACCTTACCAATCCATTGTTGGCATCTTAAAACTATTTAAGATTAGTTAGGCCTGTTTGTTTTTGCGTTTTAAAAGTGCTTTTGAAAAAAAATAAAATTTTTTATTTTTTTATTTGCTTCAAATTAATATTTTTTGGTGTTTTTAGATTATTTTGAGCACTGATTTCAAAAATAATTTTTTTTTTTAAAAAAATATTATTTTAATACATTTTAAAATGAAAAACACTTTAAAAAGCAACCACAACCACATCCCATTACAATCTTGACCTGTCAATTAAATTGGACTATTATATAAGCGATTTTAGATGTTACTCTCATTAAATTTGGGTTGAATGTCAAAACATTGTCTTGTCTTGTCAGTGAAAAAAATAAAATAAAAGAGATAATTAATTTCTTAAGGAATTAATTTATTTTAAACCATTCCATTGAAGTGCTCTTTGTTATAAATTAAACAAATTTTTTAAATTATAAAAAAATATTAAGAGGATAAATATTTTTTGACTATATCATTAAACCTGTAGGGTGGACCATCCTTATTTTATTTAATAAAAAATAAGTATAAAATCATGTGAATTCGTTTAAATTTTAAGTTTAAATAATTTTTTTTAAAGAAAATATATTATAAAATTATATTTAATAACTTGAATTTTTAAATGATAAAGTTTTATATATATATATATATAAACATAAACTTGTGACATTTATTGTAACAGAGAGCTTGATGGAAAAATAAAGAACTTAAAAAAAATATAGATAAAACTTATAGAAAAATATTGTCAAATTTTTTAATTAGAATTTGTTTAGAAGTGTGATAAATATTATTTTTTAAAATTATTTTTTATTTTAAAATATATTAAAATAATATATATTTTTAATATTAATATATTAAAATTATCTAAAAATATATAAAAAATTAATTTAAAATTAAAATAAAATTTCATTTTTTTTTAAATATGATTAAAATGCAATGCCAAACAGTGATATAATGAAACGCTCAGTCGCTCCTTCAAACTCACCAAAACGGTATAAACCTCTTTTCTTTTCTGTTAGCTCCCAAAACCCTAAAATTCTCTCCACTCACAAACAATGGCAGAACCGAGTCAGCTGACTCAGCATATTGAATCTTTTGTTGACTCATCATGCTCCTCTACTCAGCAGGTTCAAGGCCTACTCTACTCTTAACCGCACAAGCTCCTCAGTTTTGAACTTTTACCTCTTCATTTTTTAGCCTTTTAAACTCTTCAACTGGCTGCACCATATATTCATAGGAAGCTTAATTTCTCAATTATTGTTGAATATTTAAAAAACAAAATGTAAAAACAAAAAAAATCAGATATTTTTCCAAATTTAGAATAGTTTTGGTTTTGTTTGTAATGTATTTAATTAATAATTTGTGTCTTAAGTGCAGGCTGCAAGTTTGGATGCAATAGTTTCCTTCGTGAAGAATGATGTAGTAACTATATCATCACTGGTATAATTCACTTTTTTTTTTCTTACAATGTTTTTCTTAGTTATCGTTCGGTGAACTATTGTATTGATGCTTGTGCTATGCTTAGGTTAGGGAGATGGAGATGTATCTGACTACAACAGATAGCATAATCCGTGCACGAGGTACTTTTTGTTACTGTAATACTTTATGTTTGCTTATGTTGATTAATGTGCAAATAAATGATGAGTACCAATCCTTTCTGAAAAATGGTTCTTAAGCAAATTATATGGTATATGGTTATAATGTGGGGACAATTTTTTCATTTTGGAGCATGTTTACGGCATTATGGGGTAAACATTTTGTGACTGTTTTTCGGCGATAGGTAAATTTAAACTAATTCAAGCATGCTGGTAAAAATTTTGCTATCCTCTTGTTTATTTATTTAATTTTTTTTTGAAACACCATACTCTGAGAAGCTCTTGGAATAATTTTTTTTTAACTGTATCAGGCATCCTTCTGCTTGGAGAAGCACTTAAATGTCTTTCATCAAAGCCGCTGGATGCTGCTACTATTCATAGCTTGATGTCTTTCTTCAAAGAGCGACTGGTGAGTTTGTCATTTTGCAATGCATATACATGTACATGGAAGAGGCTGCAATATATAATAATTTAACTTTATGTTATTTAGGTGTTTCTGGTGTTTATGGCTTATCACATGGAAGAGGCTGCAATATATAATAATTTAACTTTATATTATTTAAGTGTTTCTGGTGTTTATGGCTTATCTGCTGTTTTGTTTCATTTTACCCTGTAAAATTAGCTGCACACCTTTGATACTATGCTTGAAGAAATTTCTTCTTGGTTCCACTATATTGCACAAAGTCTTGTCCATTGTAATTTTGATCTCAATACACTTGACTGGTGATCTGGGAATCCATTAGAGAATACATGAGATTGTGCACATTTAAAGAACAAGTCAAATGAAGTATTTCTAAGGTTTGCTTATTCTGGAAACATTCTTACCTATGTTGCCATGTGATTGGTTCCGTGTACCTCCTATAAAGTTGGATAGGTTTTGTTGGACTCTTTTTTTCTATGTTTAGATTCTCCTTCCCGAGATGAGTCTTGGTTTTACTTTGAAGCCTTTCTTTGAGTTTCTATGTGGTAAGGATGGAGTCATTCCAGTGAAAGATGTCTGCAAGCACAAATGCTGGATTGTTGGTGCAATACAAAATCCTTTTAGTCATTTATTTTTTTTAGGAATATTTGTTTATGCTGGTATGGTTACTGATTACAATTCTAGAGAGAACTCAAACATCGTTTCCTTACAAGGATTCAATTATGGTACACATATGAATAGAAAGAATAGATCCAATTTGGTATATGCTCTGGGTACGCACTCAAAAGCCGGGATTGTAAGAACCACACTTTTTCAGAAAAGGGGGAAGCTTGAAATGACATTGGCTAGAAGGAAAGCTGGGCAGTCCACAGCTTTGAGCTCTTAAGCTAGGAGTTTTCCCTTCTTTCTTCTGGTTAGGAGGATTGAATTTCCTTCTGGCTGAAGGTAAAGTAGCATTTGAGTTGAGTTACTAATGGAAGAGTACTGTAGGTAACTGTACTACACTTCCTTAAAATAGGTTTATATCAATAGATAGAGTGGATGCTAGAGTCATCCCTATGTAATGGGCTTTAAAGCTCAGTTATAGACTACAGTTTTCTAAATTGTAGTGATTACCAGGTCTTTATGAAATGCTGAATTGGTGGTTTATTTTACTTACTATGTCCTTGCCATATATTTAGGTCCTGTTAATGCATTCTTTGTTATGGCCTCGCTTCTCTTTTCATCCATAAAGTCCAGATTAGACTTTGAAACCTATTTGATGGTCCATGCTCACGCTCATTACTATGAGTGCTGATTAGTATGGGTTTCAACAATCTAATCCTTTTTTCATTCTTTTTATTTTGGCCAGGTAGTGATTAGCTATATTCTTTATTATATTGCATCAAAATTATAAAGATGATATTATCCTTATATCAGGCAGATTGGAGAGCTTTGCGTGGTGCACTTGTTGGTTGTTTGGCATTGGTGAAAAGGAAAAGTGGTGGTATGGTCACTAGCAATGATGCTAAAGGAGTTGCAGAGTCTTTTTTGCAAAACTTGCAGGTTCAGTCTTTAGGACAACATGACAGGAAGGTAGGATTGTCTACACATGTAATTCTAATTCCAACTCTTCCAGAAGTTACAACAGCTTTCTGTCTGGATTAACTTACACCCTGGTTTTTCTCTCCAATTTTTTAGTAATTTCTTTGTGAAATTTCAACTTTAGAACTTACCATTAAATTCTTCTTGCAGCTTTGCTTTGAACTTATGGAATGTCTGCTAGAATACTATCCCCACGCTGTTGCTTCTCTGGTATCTCTTCAGTCTCACTTTCCCTTAACTCATACTTTCCAGTTTCAAGTGAATGACTCGAAAAAGTTAGAAAAGAGAGGGAATAAAAGTGGATTCAACCTCAGCCAAACTCGGAACTAGGTTCAAGCTTGTATCTTAATTGTGCAATGAAACAAAAAATTGTGTAATAGGGGAGATGCCAAATTTTGTCTCCCGAACCATGGCCTTTTGTCATTGTTATTTATCAGTGGTTGTTGCTTGGTGGAATGGTGATGTTCTGGGAAAATGTCTACTTCAGGTTTTTGTTGTTTCATGAAAGAGTTGAAGAGTAGGATTGTCTCCCGTTTCCCCTCTTATGACCTATTTTGATGTAGTTGTAACTGGGAATACCTTTTTCTATGAGAAGCTGAACAACGGTTTTGTTGGGTTCAAAATGATTTTTATATAAGCAGCACAAGGTTATTTAGGATATTGCTCATGATGAAACATAACCATGGAATCCGTTTGCTTGCTTAAATCAATGTTAGTTGTACCTGTGAAATTCATAGTTATTATGATCCATACATTAACACTATAGATGCAACCCACTGATCTTATTGAACGATATTTATTTGAAATTTTGGGTATGTTGTCAATTAAAATATGATTGGCAGAGTAGATCCTCGTATTATCCTAAATGTTAGCTTGCTTGAGTTGTTTCTAGCTCTATCAAAATCTTTTAAGCTACTGGTCAGTAGCCATCTTTATGCAATTACGAAAACCTTATGTTTGCAAACACAAAGTTAGTCTTGATAGCACCAACTTTGTGCAAAAGTGCTGAGGGATAGGTCTCTATAAATTCTACTCTCAGAACCCCACCATTACCACCTGATAAACTTTTATAGCATCTTTACAAATGGGATTGCTATTGGCCCCCCCCCCCCCCCCCCCCCCCCCAAATACCTACAAGCACATACAAACACCACTTGGTGTCTGTCACCTAGTGTTGTAATTGATTTTGTTTTTTACAATGTCTTGTACTTTTCATGTTTTGATATGATCACATTGTTGATTGTGATTCTAGGGTGATGATCTTATTTATGGAATTTGTGAAGCTATTGATGGAGAAAAGGATCCTCAATGCCTAATGCTAGCATTTCACATCATGGAGGTTCTAGTGCAAGTGTTTCCTGATCCTTGTGGTCCCATAGAAAGTTTTGCTAGCGATCTATTTGGCATTTTGAGCAGTTACTTTCCCATTCATTTTACACATGTAAGCTTCATATACCAATCACTCTTTTGTACGGGCCAGTTGTCTGGATATGATTGCTTTTCACTTATCTAGTTTTTTTTTCCCTTCCTGCAGCTGCCTTATTAAGAGTCTCAGGTTTTGCATTGTGTCTACATGTATATACATGATATTCAAGGAGCGTTTTTGAACCTTGCCTTTTAAATGACAAGTGATGCATGTCTTAGGCTTATTTTTTGTTTTACTTGGATGTCGTAAACTCTTTTTTCTTTTCATGGGGGTGCTTAAGTGACCGCTTGAAGTATAGGGAGTTTACCATCTAGTTAAATTCTCTGGTCTATTGTCTACCTCGACAACTTTTTTTATTCATGACACAAAATCTTTATTTTGAGAGGTTTCAGAGGCCTCATGTATTAGATTTGTAGAAAGTGCCTTCATCTTTTCTTATGTAGCCATACTTGTTCTCTTAGTGCTGGATGAGATGCCTGTAGTAGTTATTTGCTGTATTGGATATTTTATTAGTTTTTGGTTCAGCCAAATGTTAGTGTTTGTGAGTACCATTTTACTTGCAGTCAATCATACATTTGCCAATAAGGTTATGTTGATGCATAAGATCATAGTTCTAAATCTTGTAACGATGCTAAGCATGGTTTTATTTGGATATGATCTCTAATTCATGTTGTTTCCATCGGTAACCAATGCTGGTCTTAAGACACTTTCAAAAATAAAATAAAATTGTAGAATGTGGTTGCTTTATCATCTGGTTCCTGCACCACAACAAGAATATCTAATAGCTTCAGCAGTTCAACTACTATTTCTTACCAACACTTTGAATTATGCTAAAGTCTAACATGTATTTCTACATGTCTATGAATTTGATGCTCAAGTTTTCAAAAAAGAAAAAAAACCCATCTCTTGTTAATAATAAATCAACTTGGAAAGGATATTGATGCTTAAGCTTTAAGATGCCTACAAAGTACTGCCATAGTTGGTAAAATTTTCCAACTCAATTCAACTGCACTATAATTTGTTGGGGAGGAGGTTGTGTTCTGTGAGGGAGGACTACTGCTTGCCACTGAACCCAAAAAAAAAAAAATTATAATTAACAAGAGATTTGCTATACAGTGAGAAGGGAAACTAGGAGCAGGGAATTCAGTCAACTTGCATGGCATTTTAGATCCTTTGGAATCAAGTCGTGAAAACTTTTGGAAGCTGGAAATGCTTGAAACACTTGACAATTGATTGCCAGATATTTAACTTTCGCTTTTGGTTCAATTGCAGTTATTGCAGAAGTTAAGTTAAACAATGAAACTTATCAGATGTTTATAATGAAAACATCAATTTGAGTCATACTACTGTGTTAAGGTCTGTTGTCCATCAAACTTTGGGATAATTTGAAAGTGGAATTAGTTTCTGGAAATTTGTGGAGAACAGATGGTATTCTGAAACTGTGTTCGATATAAATCCATAAGCATAACCAGCGGGGAAAGGAAGTAATGTAGCTCATGGGGTTCATTTCATTATGGGCACTGGCATGGGTTAACAGATAAAGCAAAGTGTCAGTGGCCTTTTTGGGATAATGACAGATTTGAGCCCATGTTGGGTGCAGTGGAGGAGGTTTCCTTAGTGTAAATTTATGAAAGAAAATAAGAAACTTCAATTTTGGATTTTGTTTTTGGTGTTTTGGAACCATCAATAACTTAAGAGCCTTAATGCAGAATCTTAAGTTGTATTATTAAATGCCCTTTCCTGTTGCTCTACTTGTGAATGTGAAATGAATTTGATCTTATTCTGTTACTCATTCTTCATATTAATATGGTTCTGCATTTATTGATTTCTGATATGCATTATTTTATTTCTTTGCATTTCCAGCCAAAAGCTGAAGAGGAATGTTGAGGTGAAAAGGGATGATCTTTCAAGGGCATTAATGGTATCTACTGCTGTCCTGTTAAAACTTTCTGGCTTGTAGTAGATTTTTTCTCTCTTAAAATTTTCCTAGCTATATTGCTCTGGAAGTAAATCTTATATTTTATTGGCTGCAAAGTAAAGCTGGTTTTGTTATTTTCTGTTAAATCTCTATCATCAATTCCATAGTTGGTAATGATACTGTGCTTTGGTGCAAGCCTGCAAGAGCATAAGAAAGTAAATATTTGGCAGGCTCATATTACTCAATTAAGCTTTATTCGTATCAAATATATGGTGGTCACACCTTGCCCAGTTTTCTTGGACATTTCATGGTTGAGTTTAGATAGCATTTTGTAGTGAAAAGGCACTGTGTAGATTGTATTGAGATTTGCTGCACTTGCAGCTGAATAGACTATTTGGAAGGAGCAGAGTTTATGGATATTTTGATGACCATACTCTTCTGAGGCAATAATAGTTCTCTTAGCCACATTGTGATGCAGGACAAGTTTGGGGGCTGTTCTGGACGGGTTTCAGGAGATGTTTGGTGCTGTGAACAGTGTAGTTTACAGTGTTTTAGGAGATTTTAGGCTGAACCTTTGATTGGTAATTGTTTTAGGGTTGACTAGGTATGTGTGAGAGTTTGTTTAGGGAATTTAATGAGTGCTTTAAGATTAGATTGATGGGATTTGCTTGCTGGAAATTGTGGAAAGTGATAGTCAGACTAACAAGGTTTCTAGGAGTCACACCTTTAGGATAGAAAAAACAAAGCTTCACACCTGGGATTCTTAGCAGTCACACGTAAGGGAAAATTGAATCGCACAATCAAAAGCAAATTGCTGAAAATTTAATCTTAAACTTCAATTAAAAAATTGAACATTACATAACCTTTATATAGAGTTGCTAGTCCTCCAAGCCCAACAAGACACTTATTATTCTAGATAAGAAAATACTAAGTCTATTTAGAAAAGGAAAAACCTAATAAAGCTAGTTACTTTAGAACTGGTAGAATACTGAATGTAAAATAAAACCTAGACTTAAATAATTGTCCAGATTTTCCAGAAAATCTGAAATTAGATAAATACCATTGACTACAAATACACATTAATTTTTCTTCTTTTGTTGTCTGTGCCACACTGCGGACTTCTATTTCTTGGCCTCTGGTAGGAGTCTCTTTAGCTGTTGGATAGCAGGATCAAAAGCCCTAATGTCGCTACTTTTAGCTTCTTACTCAACAGAGGATATCTCCTTCCCTGATTGTGTGTACAATCTCTTTAGGTTCTTAGAAGATGTTGCAGGTCGAAATTGCTGTTCATAGAAATTTCTGGGAGTAGTAGAAATAACTTACTAATGTTTATGTTGTTCTCTGCCTTTGGAAGGATAGTTATATGCTAGAGTTGCATGTCCTAGACAAGGTTTGTGGAAATC
This sequence comes from Populus simonii, assembly GCA_007827005.2. NCBI lineage: Eukaryota > Viridiplantae > Streptophyta > Magnoliopsida > Malpighiales > Salicaceae > Populus > Populus simonii. The sequence continues at coordinate 6,632,121 of CM017466.2, forward strand.
ATTTTGCCAATGATGTAAAGTGCATGTGTTTATGAATTTGAAGGAATTTGTTTTTGGTGTCTTGGGGGGGGGGGGGGGGGGGGGGGGGGTGTTCTTAAAATATGACAATACTAAGATTAAAATAAATGGATCATCTTAAAACTAACAACATACAAGAAATTATCTAAGAACATGCTTTCATGCTCAAATAATGCAAATGCATATAATTTCCATCCTACTTTGCTATGATGTTTCATTAGGTTTATTGCTTTGGTTTTTTTTTTTTACTTTAAATATTGTATAAACTGCGAGAGATCATGTTGAAAGAGCGACCTTTCTTGACTATATTTTCTACTCTTTTTTTTACAGCTTGCATTCTCATCCTCGCGTCTTTTCGAGCCATCTGTCATTCCATTGCTTCTTGAGAAACTTTCTTCCTCCCTATCATCTGCGAAGGTCAGCTCTGTTTAACTTAAGCTAGATTTTAGCAATTGATGATTATGCAGATAGGCTTACTTGTATGCTAGCTGAACATGATTTTGGAATGTTAAGGTCCACTGCTTAGTCCAAATACGTTATTTTCCATCTCCATCTTCTGTTTTTCCTTTTCAATGCAAAACTAGAAAATGTTTTCATTTTGTTAAAATAGAAAACTTTTTTCAAATTGTAAAATATTAAACAGCAGGCACAAAGTTGATTCATAATGTGGAGGGTCCTTTGGATAAAAAGGAAAAAAACTATAAATGAAAGCCTTGTTGATATTTCTTTGTTTTCCATGTGGTAAACACGAGCAAATAAGGTTGGTTTTTATGAGGGAAATGTTGAAAACAACTTTGATAGTGCTCTCGTAAACCCAATATAAACTTGGAAAACTGCAAATCAAGATTTGGAGTTTTGTGTTTTAAAATAATATTTGAATAATAAACTCCAATTCTTACTTCTCCATAACTTTCCAAAAAGGTACTTGTTTTTGAAATCTGTAGAATGCATAAATATGTATTCTGTTTATGTGTTTCCAGGTTGATTCTTTAAAGTACCTTAGCTATTGCACATCAAAGTATGGAGCAGAAAGAATCGCAAAACATGCTGGAGCTATTTGGTCTTCACTGAAAGATGCAATATTTACTTCAGGACAATCATTTGTGTTATCCTTTACCCCAGAATCCCTAGGTGGTCTAGGCTGTCAGGAGAATGAAATAGCAGCTGAAGCACTGGCTCTACTGGAAAAGGTTGTTATCCAAAATAATGATTTGTTCTCAAGTATGATTGTTGGTGATGAAGAAATAAATATGGTTTTGAATTCCATCACTGGCTGCCAGAGTTACAATGAAATTCCCTTGCAAAGCACACAGAAACTGTATTCAGTCGGTCGTATCCTTTATGTTTCTGTGAAGGCATCTGTTGCTTCCTGCAGTAGAATTTTTCAATATTTCTTCTCCTGCTTGATGGAGAGCATGGGGCTTCCAGTTGTGAATGGATCTGGGACTTGCTCTTTTAATGATGACTGCATAATCTCCAAAAGACCTAATCACGGATCTCTTTATCTCTGTGTTGAACTTCTTGGAGCATGCAGAGATTTGGTCATCAGTTCCGGTGATCATGCATCACAATGTGTTTCTGCAAATGAGACATGGTGCTGCTTGCTTCAGAGATTTTCTACCTCTTTAAGCAAGATTTTCAGTTCAACCCTGGCAACAAGTACAGACAAGCCTGCTCATGACGCGGATGTGTATCTTGGAGGTAAATGCTTTGGTTTGCAGTGCTATTGAGGTGGTCATTGTTCCCATTTCTTTTTCTATTTTAAATTGCAAGTTTTTGTATTTCTCAATAAGCTTGCCTTGGGTTGTCTACCAACTCGAGTAATTGATTCTAGGTTCAGAACCAATGGAGATCTGACATTTAGGTTACCTAGATCTGGGTACAAGGAGTTGGACCTGAGAGTTCTAATGTAAATTATATTTGATCCCAAAATCTTCCTATTGCTGACTTGTTTTAGTGCCTGAACACATTCTGTACCATGGGTGAGTTCAAAAGTGTGAACTTTGGGATTTATTTTGTAAGAGTTGGTTTCCCTTTGGATTTTATAAAAATCAAGAAGAAAGGAACCCTTTCTGTCCGTGAACAAGAGAATGTAGTTTCTTATCGCCACATATGATGTAACTCTCGTTTTCCTAATTGGTTTTGATATCCAAACCTAGTTTTAGAGTAGGAAGATTTTCCCCACTCTTGGGTCTGCCTGATGCACCTGGACATGCATCATGTGTCCAATGTGCCACCCACCATCAATAGCCTGCCATTTCCAGGAAGGAAAACATGCTTGCAGTACCTGTGCTGGAAACAAATAGAAAACATACTTTTTTTTTTGGGTTTTATGAGATGTAAATGTGGACATATTACAACTCCTGGAAACATATGCAGTGGTATTATAAATCAAGGAATATAAGTCTGATATATGGTGCTAAAACTAAAGCACCATTGAGGTTTTAAGAAAAATAGTTGTTTTCAGTCTTTGCCTCCCATTAGTTGTCAAGGAATATAACTCTGATATATGTTCCTAGATGAAGCACCGATCAGCCTTTTCCTTCCATTAGTTGCTGTTTGGACTCTCAGCATAATTTGTTGACCAGTTACAGGAACTCAAACATAAACAATTCTGATTGCATGCTTTTCTATTTTTTAATTGATGTGCAGTGAAGGGTTTGCAAATTCTAGCTACATTCCCTGACGGCTATTTACTAGTATCAAAATCTACTTGTGAAAGTATTTTGATGACCTTTGTATCTATTATCACTGTTGATTTCAATAAGACATTGTTGTGGAAACTGTCGGTGAAGGCACTGGTTCAGATTGGCTTGTTTATTCATGGTAGTAATGAGTCTGAGAAGTCAATGAGCTATATGGATATTGTTGTTCAGAAGATTGTTTCAATGATATCATCTGATAATCATGATATACCATTTCAACTCCAACTGGAAGCCATCTCTGACATTGGCACAAGTGGGCTTCAATATATGCTGAAAATTGTTACTGGATTGCAAGAAGTTATACGTGCCAATCTAGCTGAGGTTTATGTACGTATGTTCAACAATCTCTAAACGCTTTATAAGAGCTCAGGGAATGTCCCCATTGAAAGAACATGATACTTGGACACCCATGCACCGTCTTATTTTTTTCTTTTGTGTGCGCTTAAATGTCGAAAAAAAATGTCTTCTAAATTCAGTGAGTGATTTCCATAGATTGCATTACAATTGTGCCTACTCTAGCACTGGGGACATTTCACCGGGTTCTTCTGTTAGTTTTAGTTTTCTCCTCCCTACAATCTGATTTTCATATCTGGACCTATAGATCTGATGGTACAAGTTTCTGTTGTGCTTCCATAGGTTCAAGGAAATGTGAAATCAGCAAAGGTCATAATTCATCTTTTGGAATGTTATTCAAATGAGTTGCTTCCATGGTACAGCATCTCTACCTTGACCATCCCTATCCTTTTTTGCTAAATTCATTATCTGTGTTTATATCCTCTCAAACTACAATCGGTTACAAGTATTCCTACTAGTCACTTGTCAATACTAGCATGGCCCATTACATCGCACCTTTGTGCATGCAAGTTTAGAAATGAAAGATGTTATAAGCGTTTAAATAAGTAGTTCTTTTTTTCTTTTTTGTTTCAATCAATTCATTGTATTATGAGGTTTGGTTGCTTTTTCACATAAGAGGCACGTTTGATGTAAGGAGGTGGAATACTTGCCTACAATTAACTATCCTCTTTCCTTTTTGTGTGCTTATAGCAAAGATATTTCCCCTTTTGAGACTTCATTTCTTTTTTAAGGGGTGGGTTGCACGGGGGTTTGGTTAGCAATGGGGTGGGGTTATTTGCTGTTCTCTTTTTCCTGTTGATGTAGATTTTTTTTGGAATGGTCTCAGGATTCAGAAATATGAAGTTTTCGAGGAAGTCTTGCTCCAATTTGTTGTCAGCATATGGAACCAAATAGAAAATTGCATGGCCTTTCCTGATGGGATCTTTGAAAAAGTGAGTATTACTACTACTTTCAGGAATGTTACTTTCCATTTTAATATGTAGTGGTGCTAAAAAGAAATTTCTGGTGGTGGCTTGCATCAGAGAAGATAGATGTTAGTTTGAGATGCAAAATCTTTTTCTTTGAGAAATGGCTTTAACATATAATATTTTTTTACTTCAGGAGCTTCTTGATGCTACAATGAAAGTGATGAAGCTTGCTGTTGCTTCTTGTTCAGTGGAAAGCCAGAACATAATAATTGATAAAGCTTATACTGTACTCTCATCCAGCACTTTCTTATCAACGAAGGATTCCTTGTCCTCTCTTCAAGCTCAACTAGAAGAGTTAGAAGATACTCAAGAAACGGACAAATTTTCCAGTAGAGATGAGTGGATTCATTCTTTATTTACATCAGTAATTATAGCACTTCATCCTCAAACACGCATTCCGAATATAAGAACAGTACTGCATTTTCTCATGATTGTGTTCCTTAAGGGCTATGTTACGGCTGCTCAGGCGTTAGGTTCTCTAGTTAACAAATTGGATCTAAAGACTAGTGGAACAGAGTATTCAGGTGGTTGTACCTTTGAAGAAGCAATGGATATAATCTTTGGTAAAAATTTAAGTTCTTCTGACCATGTTCCTGCTGGGAGATCTGGTATCACAGGCTATTGGAGTGAGACAGGTCTCACTAACTTATGCCTTGGTGCTGCAAACAGTGGTTTGCTTAAAATTCATTCCATTGTTGGGTTGGCATGGATCGGGAAAGGTTTGCTTATGCGTGGACACGAAAAGGTTAAAGACATAACTATAGTTTTTTTAGAGTGCCTGCAATCAAATGGCAGAATGGGTGCCTTGCCATTGGAAGAAAATAATTGCAACTGGGATATGCGCCTGTCTGCAATGAAATGTGCAGCAGACGCATTTCAGGTTCTTATGAGTGATTCTGAGCTTTGCTTAAACCGCAAATTTCATGCAATAATACGACCACTTTATAAGCAACGATTTTTCTCCACCATAATGCCCATCCTGCAGTCTTTGATAATTCAGTCTGACTCATTACTCTCAAGGTAAACTTCTCAAAACTAATTGCAGATTGCTTGTTTCCCTCATTTCTCTTGTTGATCCTGTACTCCTTTGGATGTTGATGGATTTTTCTTGATAACTAATAAGCAGAACCCACTTTAATATACTTTTGGTTTCATTTTGTTGTTCTATTAGTATTGATTTGTTGACTCGGTTCATCAAAAAGTTCCAGTTAAATGCCAGATCATTCCAGAAAAAATGACGTGTCAAGGATTGGTCATCTAATTTTGTTTCACTTCAAGAGTTTTGAGTAACACCGCTAATTTTACAATTTACATTCAACTGTCTATTATATGGTTCATATGATATTTTACTTTCAGACATCCAGCTGCATGGCTAGTCAAATTGATCTAGGAACTTTTGCAATTTTCTTTTTTATGTTTTTTGCAATTTTTATTATTATCTATGCATATGTTTAAAAGCTGTCATGACTTGGTTAGAATTTAGCCTGTTTTATGCCAGAAATAATACGGTGTTGTTAAATCATACTTGTTTTTCCTGTGGTGTCCATTTGTTATGGTTATTTATTAGAAATATTGTGAATAGAAAAGATTAGTCTTGCTCCATCAGTGGGAAATAAAAAAGGATTAGTCCTGTTGCTGGGAGGTCCAAGAAGTTTCAAGGAAAAGATTTGAGCAGTTGCAAATTGTAACATCCCACAACATGATGAAAATTATCTGCTATAGTAAGCCAAATAAAACCTGTAAATCTGGGTCTCTTGCTTGAGCATCCATGAGTTATAGTAGAAGTTAGTTTTGCAGATGAATCCCAAGTGACATGGTTGATGTAATAGCATGATGGTCCAAAATAGATGGTTATGATTGATTGGGCAGTATCTTGATTCCTTGAGAATTTCAGATCCTCGAGAACTGTCTATAGACCAAGTTCATTTGGGATGTTTGGTCCATTTCTTGATTGATAATGCAAGTTCTGTGATTTCAGATCTATGCTGTATCGTGCTTTTGCAAATGTTGTAATTGGCACCCCATTGATTGTTATCTTGAATGATGCAAAAAAGGTTAGTTTGATATCTTAGTCTTCCAGTATATTTGGTTCACATCTATCAAGCATTCTTACTAGTAAACTGAAGCATGCCATTTTCCAGTTAATTCCAATGGTGCTGGATAGCTTAAAGTTGTTGAGCAAGGATGTTTTGGATAAAGATATAATGTACAGCCTTCTGCTAGTCCTGTCAGGCATTTTGACAGATAAAAATGGTAAGACTCTCTGTATGTCAACATAATTATCTTTAATTTTAAAGGGGTGTATAATTTTTCTAACCCTTTCTTTGGCAAAGGAAATAATTGAAGTGAGACTCTCTGACCTTAACTGCATTGTAGTTGTGCATATCAATTTATGTGTACTCCATTCAAATTTGAACTATTCTTCCAGGCCTTAATTCTTAAAATTTCTTCTTGGGGCTTTGTGAGTGATCTCTCTGCCTAGTTGCTACTCCTGTAAGATTGTACATGTCATGGTGGTTGTGGGGCAGTGGTACCGGTACTTTAGTGAATGATTCTTCTCTTTTATGTTTGTGACCTTTGGTAAAGTATATAAGAAGATGTGTTTCACTACTGTTCGTTTTTCCTTGGGTCATGATGCAATTATTGCTGTGCTGCTGGGATTTTGAAGCAAGAGATTTGATAAATGCTTAGGCCTGTTGTTGGTTGTGTTTCCTGTAAATTACTTGAACATAATTCATGTTTTTCCTCTCCATATTAATGTATTAATTAGTGCAAATCTGGAAATTCTCTCTTTATATACATACATATATATCACTAGGTATGCTTTTCTGAGTCATTTTACTTTGCAAGGATTATCTGGATACTAGTCACTTGCAAGCTTCTTAGAATCGACTGTTTAGCAGTTATTAATCACGTTTAAGCTCCCAAAGCATTTACATTAAGGGCCTTTATTATTAAGCATTCGGAATTCTTCTTGAGCTCTCTTTGTAATATTACACAGCAAATCCTTGTTATTGCATATTGTCTTTAATCCATGAAAGATGAACCAAAACTGTTTTCCCAACTAGTGGAAAATGCAAGTTGTCTCCTTTTATGCACAAATTGTCAAATAGGGACTATCAGGTTATGATTTATGTGTAAATTGAGTCTCCGTTAAGGTTATAATCTCTTGTATGCTTGCACATGCAGGACAAGAAGCTGTAATAGAGAATGCTCATATTATCATCAATTACCTCATTGGGTTTGTCACCTACCCTCATACGATGGTAACAGCTTTCCTCAAAAGAAATTCTAATTTAATTATCGGCTAATTTGTGTCCTAATGTGCATTTTTGGATGTGAATTCAAATTTGTGTCCTAATTTATTTATTTCCTGCCTTTCTGTCATAAATTTCTGATCCTTGCTATCAAAACCCACAATTAAGATACTTGGATTCTTCTGCTAACGTTCTCAGCTTGTCCGAGAGACAACAATTCAATGTCTTGTTGCCATGTCAGAGTTGCCTCACACAAGGATTTACCCCATGCGAATCCAGGTTTGTTAAACTTTTGAGTTGAACAAATTCAGTAGGTTTATTTCAAATTTTCATTCTTGAGCTCCCCGCTCAACTTAGTGGGTGGAGCCATCCGCTAATATGCTCCTAGCAGGAGGGAGCAAGTCATGATAATTATGACATTGGCCTCTTTGCTGTACCAATTTATGACGAGGCTTTCACGTGCAGCTTCTTTCTCCATTGTCCGTGCCTGAACTTCTAAATCTAAATTTGTATTCTCATAATTTTCAGGTGTTGCAAGCTGTATCAAAAGCTCTTGATGATCCAAAGAGGGCTGTTCGTCAAGAAGCTGTTAGATGTCGGCAAGCGTGGTCAGTGATTTAGATATATACTTCTGTAGGTTGAAACGATGTATCTACATGTGCACGTTCTTGCTTGCACAAGTCGATTTCATAGTGGGAATTAATTACATCGTAATTGGTTCCTCTGCCAACATAGGGCATCAAATGCATCAATCCCAAATCTTCCTTGGCAAAATGAATCTGTTGACATGATTGTTTTTATTATCATGTCTCTTTGTAAATATCTTGCACACTGAAAAAAATGCTTGATATGTTTTTCCCAATTATGATGGACATGGAAGTTGACCATAAATATATAAAATAGGTAAGTATATGCCTCTCCCTCCCCATCAGATTGCACGGATTTCAGTTGCTTCTGCTGCCATTTGACGTGTTGCGCTTGTATCATGATTACGTAATTACCAATTTCGTATGCTTCTATGAAAATTCCAATTTTTTGCCATTACATCGTGTTTAGTTGATGACTTGTCTTCCCGTTATTTAGGTTCTAGTTTATATACAGAGATATACCAGTTAGTAGTTACATGTCCTGTGCTTTATTGCATATCGGATCAAATTTATTTCGACGCAAAAAATTAAATTAAGAAAGAAAAATTGAAGGTAATGGTGAGATTACTTTAGCATAAGACACAAGACAAAGATCACTATTCACTAAAATAGTGTAATAGGGATGATAATTTAATTTGAAATTGATTAATACTAACCAGACATGAATGAGTTAATGTTTTTTGAACTTAATAGATAAGAGGTAGGATTTGAATATTATTAAATCTAATTTGAAATTCACCAGAATATAACTAAAAATGCATAAAATATTTTGTTAGAATATTTAGATTTTTTTAATACAATATACTTTAATATTGACATAAAACATATGAATAATATTTATTGTTTAATACACACACACTTCAAATATATATTAATTATTTTATTTTTTATTGATTAATAAATAATAGTAAATAATTGATATTCATTGGATACTTGAAACTCGATGGATAATTTATGAATATTTAAATTTTTTACCTGATGGATGATAAGAGTATAAATATCAAGAAATCTGTTATGCGGATATTCATTATCATCCATAAGTGTAATTACTCTTTTTAGCTTCTAACAATAAAAACTTAGGCTTGGTTTTAGGGGTAATTTGGTTTTTTTAAAGTAACCAATTTGTCATTGTGTTGTGTTATTGATCGGGGATGGTTTTACCTTTATACCTTTTAAATGCTATAGTAAAATGATTTTATTACTTTTAAAAGCAAAATTTGTTAAAGAGTTGATTGAGGTTACTTCGGTCTTTTCACTTTTTTAGCATAGTATAAAGACTTGTACCCTTAAAAATAAAAATAAAAAAAGTTACAGTCGAGGGACATTTGTATCTTTTTAGGTTGGTTTTCCTGTAATTAACAGGTTGGGTTAGGGGTGATTTAGTTTTTTTTTTTTATCAATGAGAATACTAATAAAAAAAGTTGTTGTTATGTGCTAGTGAGTGAGTGGTGCATGCAATGTTATCATATGTCCTAACACTACCTTCCAGGGCACTGTTCAAAGCGGCTTATCACAGTTCTTCCAATGATGTTGTGTAAGTGAGCGAAGGAGGAGTGGTTGGACTCCGATGATTTTTTTTTCCTCTCGTTTCTCTCTTCTCCTTATCAAAATATAAAGGTGTTCTTTTATTTGTTTTTTGTATCCAAATTTGTCATTATTTTAATTGCTATATGTTTTGTTTTTTTTATATAGATTTTTTTCTTTGATTTTGTTCCTCAACATTTGATTTCATTTAATTCTTATATCAAACTTGGTCTCATTTTTTTTATTGCTTTTTGTTTTTTCTTTTCCTAATTGATTTTTTTTTCAATTTAATTTTTCAACATTTTATTTCAAATTATTTTTATATCAGATATCGTCTCCATTTTTTTTTTCTTTTGTTTTGAAGCCTTTTTTTATTGTATTTTTTTTTTAAATTTATCCCTAACCATTTTGTTGATTTATAATTTTTCTTTGTCCTTCTTTAGAGTGTCTTTTATGGGGTTGATCCCGGTCTCATGACCAGAGTCACGAGTTTTGAAAGTTAACACGAGTTGACTTGAATTTTTTTTTTTTCATTTTTTTCATTAATTTTTTTCTAGTTTTCCCATTGAGCATTGAGTTGTTTGATAATTGAGATTCATAGTTTTATTCGGTTTGTTTTGATGGAGTTACCCCGATACAATCAAATCATAAATTTTGCATGCTTAACATGGATGGCTTTGGGTCGTTTTTTTTTTTTTTAACTTTTTTTACATTGTCAAGATTTTTTGTTTTTATTTATTGACGTGTTTTTTTATTAATATTATTTAAATTAGATGAATTTATTAAACCTCAGTCGAGTCAATGACCCGAATCTCAAATTTTGTTTTGCTTTTTTATAAACACTTGCGTCACTTTAGCATCCTTCTTTGCATTTGAAAAATTTTGAGGTGGCTTGCAACATGGCGCGAGCTCTCTATTTAGTATTCTCTCAAGCGTGTGCTTAATAAAATTAATAAAGGCTTGTGTTAATAAATATCAATATTATCATAATGTTATTTAAAAAAGAAACAACTTAAATCATGCGGTTTAAACTGTGTGAGAGTTGAATTAATATGACTTAATTGATTTTATAGGTCCAAGTATCACCTTGTTGACTTGGTCAAAACCTAGTTTGATTATAAAAATGGTATATACTGTTGTTTTATTTTATTTTTATAAATATTAACTTAGATGATGTTTTGGGTGGACTTGTGTGTCGCGCGCACACGTGCGGCGTTGCGACATCAAGATCAAGGAATTGTAACCTGATTATTTGATTTAGGGTCACTAAAAGACTCGAGTAGACTAGTCTTATATGAAATTTCAAGGTAAGAGACTAATTGTAACTAGGGAAGGTATTAGCACCCCTAGCACACCTTACATGAGGTAAATTGTATTGTGTAGTCTGGATGTGGTTTAAAGGTGTTGATGAGGTTCCTAACTAATGATTCGTCTATGGATCAGAACAAATATTTAAGCTTATGAATAAATCTAACATTTCAAATTTATTATGGACTCACATGCCTAGGTAAAGTTTTATAGGAAAAATCCATATAAGTGCTCTATAGGGTTCACCTATTCTAAAAGGCAAAAATATTTTTCATTACTCGTATATTGTGATGAAAAAATACTCCAAATTAAAATCAGTGAATATCTAAAATAATTTTAAGAATTTTCTAGATAATTCCTGATACTTAAATACCAGCTTACTGGTAGGTCCATCATTTTTATCAGAATATTAACCATTAATTTACATGAATTAAAATTTTAGGGTTATTGAAATATTGACCAAATCCTTAAGAAATTTTACAAACTTATTTTAAATTTTAAAAATACAAAAAAAAAGGATTTTCTAAAAAAAACAATGCTAATTTTTCTCCTTTTTTTATGAATAAAATGCAATTTGTTTTTGTAAGGATTGAGTCATATGCAACTAGAAAAATCTTTTTTATTATTATTTATTTCTCTAAGGCCATGTTTTGAAAAATTATATTTTTTTCCCTAGAAAACTGCCAAAATAGATTTAAAGGTGTGTTTGCCAAACATTCTCTTCGGTAAAAAAATCATTAACAAAAGGATGTTCAACCAAACAAAGCCTTAAGTATTTGGTCCAAAACAAAACTAAACGGATCGACCCAAAGACACTGGTTAAACCACGAATCGAATAAAAAACCAAAGTTTGACCAATAAATTAAACCAAAACAAATGTTTAAACTGAAACAAAATCAAAGTTGAAAATTAACACAAAACATAAAATTTTTGCACACCAATAAAAATCTTTAACCCACATAAAAGAAGCTTATTGTTTTATTATAAAATAGATTCAAACACCAATCAAAATACCTCAAATACATCATCAACATGTTATTAGGCTAAAAACATTGAATCAAACAAGCATCAAAACTAAGAATCATGCATTTAGTGCTAGCTTCAATAACACATTATTGACCAAAACTAAAACAAACTATAATAACAAAAGCTTGAGCATTCTAAAACATGCTTAAAACACTAACAAAAACAAAATAAACTATGCTAAAACCCATCAGATTGTTCCAGCACCAAAATAAAACAAAAAAAAATGCAAGATAAGCTCAAACAACCTAAAAAAATGTTTAAACTTTAAGAAAGCATGATTAGAAAGGCCAATTGGACTCCACCTTTGAACTTTTACATGGTTATACCTTCTCCAAGCTTGCTGGCCATGGATTGTTGTTTTCCTTCTCTTCTCTTCTCTTTTCTTATTTTCCTTTCACTATCTTTTCCTTTCAAAGCTTGTTAAACCTTCTATCTTAGGCTCTTGAACCTCCACACTAGGATCTTTTCACATTGTGTTTCTCCTTTGTCTTTTTTTTTTTTTCATTTTCAAGGGGTATTTATAGGGTTTTTAATGGAATTAAACATAGATTGATCAAAGTTTAGCGCTTGCTTAAAATGAGAGAATTTTCTACAAATGTTAACAGCTAAAGCCTGTCATTTAATGGTTTTGGGATGGTGGTTTTGTAACAAATTTGTCAGGTGGTTTTGTTTTGTTTAGAGAAAAAGGCATGCATCCATCACCTTCTAATTTTGGATGAAAGATTTATGACCCTCGATAATAACCCTTTGAGAATTTTGAAGTATGAACATATAAAAAGTTGAGTGGTTTTGCACAAATGAGTATCTCAGTCAAGGCTTTGCTGGAGCAACTTCGATATAAACGTTATTGGAGATCGCCTGAAATTGATAAAGGAGAAGCATACCTTTCGATTGGATCCATTCTTACTCAATTTGGAGGTCTGTAGCTAACTCGATCAGCCAAAAATATAAAAATGCAATGATGGCTGATCATGGACAAGATGCTATAGAGTTTGTTGAAGAAAATGAGATGTAAATGTTTGATAGGAGTAGCTAATCTTTGTAGAGGGGTGTTTCTCAGTTGAATGATGGTGGTTACAGTCCCAGAGATGGTCGAAGATGCTACATTCATTCGCCTGAATGTGCGTACTCGATTAACCAAAACTGTAAAAAAGAAACTAAGCAGTGGACTAATGATGATTTGTCTAGGTTAAACCCTAGAAATTAAGGTTTTTAATTTAAGATTTGACAAATTTCACTTTATTCCTTGTTCTTCCAATTGCTTTTAATTGCATTCGTAATTTTCTCTAAAACTCTTAATTTCATGCAATTTCACCCCTCCCAATTTAATCATCATCCCCAAAGTTCAGTGTTATTTTCATCCTGGTCCTTGGTTTTTAATATGTGCATTTAGACCTTTAATTGACCATCAAACTTTTAATTTTCTTCAATTTGGCCCTAATTTGGTCAATTTCAGTCTCTACAATCACGTGTCTTTTTCAGTTTGGTCATTGGTTTTGGATTTCTTCAATCAAGTTCCTAATTGCCCATCAAACTTCAATATTCTTACAATGAAGCCCTGATTCGTCCAATTAAACCTCCCAAAAAACTAATTAAGTCCCCAATCTTTAATTTACTCCAATTAACACATACATTGACTCTAAAAACTGATTTTTCCTTGTAATCAAGTCCTTAATAAGATTAATTAAGCATTCCAAAATTCTCATTGAGTCCTTACCTATTCAAATTTGTATTTTTTTACCCAAAATAGAAATATTTTCACCAATGAGACTCTTTTTCAATCAAAATTAGGTTGTTAATTTTGCCAATCTCATACATTTTGGCCCTCCAACTTTTCTACTAGTCATTTTGGTTATTCATCACCAACTTGGACAATCTTCTAGGCTTTTCATGTATATCCTCTTGTATTTTGAATTTTTTTTCTATTTTCCTTTCTTGATTTTTCATGGGATCAAAAGTGAGTAACAACATTGTGTTTTAAAATGTGGCTTAGCTGAGCAGACAATTGGGGAAAACCCGATTCACTTTTTTTATTAAAAATCTTTTAAAGCGATGTCTATACAATGTTTTCTAAAAAAAAAAATACTGGGGTGATGACATTTTGATGGACCTAGATCAAACCGGGTAAGATTTTCCAACTCATGATCTAGATCATAACCTTGTCTGGGTTTAATAACTTTGTTTTTAAAATCTATTTTTTTTATTTAATTGAATGATTAACAATCTTTTAAAAAAAATATAAGAGTGAGTTTTAATCAAGATTTAAATAAGAAAAATAACACAAATTAAAAAAATATATTAAAATTAAAAAAGAAGAGTTTCACAAATTTTTTAAAAGAAAAACTAAAAAAATACATTAAATTTTTTAAAAAATTGTACTTAAATTTTTAAAGAAAAAGGCAAAAAGTTCTATATCAAACTCAATTATTCCCGTAGGCGGGCAAGAAACCCAAGCCCATGCATATCTGGATACCTGAAAAGCCATGCTTGGGTTTTTTTTTTTTTTTTAGAAATAGATAATATGTCATCCACTTCTTCTTTTAAAAAATTAAATGCCATGTCATTACATGCAGCACGGGATATGTCATTCATAAACCCCAAAAATAGAGGAATCAAGCAATGAGATTGTTGTTCCTCAGTTTTCTTTTCTCGCCTTCTTTTAGCTTCAAGTAGAAGGACTTCTTCTCCAGTATAGCAATAAGCTCACCATCCTCTTTGGATGTTTATAATTCTTAATATGGGTCACATTTAATACTCTTAAAGGTGATACAACGAGTAGGTTTATATCCCCTTCAAGGCTGACTTTATACCTTTTAACCCAATGCCACTTTTAACAGTGGATCCACACATCGATTACTATTGTTTTGATGCACTGAATTCCATCTGGACCGGTTACCTGCCAAGAACATCTATTTTCCAGGCAATCAATTTGAAGATGAAAACTCGAATGCACAACTGTAACTGACACTAATTTTTCAAGAGACCTGCAATTGATTTAAAATATATTCTTTCAAGGGCTCACAAGATTCTGCATGCAAATGGAATATGGACGCTATCAAAGAAACGCGACAAGTCCTTCGCTAAGAAATTTCATTGATCAAGAATTGTAGAAATGTACAAAATCAAAGAAAGATTAAAGAACCAGATGTGGGTTATTAACTATTTTCCACGCCTATCAACACCTAACCAAGCAAGCGCTTACATTTTTAACAACGAGGAAAAAGGAAGCAAAAGCATTTTAATGTTACATGGATCAAAATTGAACACATTAGAGGAAATGAAACTCGGTTTATATGATGTCTAACCTTTTTTACAGCTTCCTTTCTCTATCCCTCTTGATATCAGAAAATCTGTATAAACTAAAACCAACTACAATCTAGGGGGCAAAAAGGAACTTCCAACTGCCGGCACGAATGGCGGGGGTAAATTACTCAGTTTTTCATTGCGAGCATCTGAATACACAATCTCCACCTAGTCACCTGCCAACCCAAATAGGCAAATACAGAAGTTTCACAGCATTTGCATCAAAGGATCACTCAGACATCTCATCTTCAGCTCCACTAGAATGGTGAAGGTCCTCGTCTAGAGCGACCCTCTGTAGTCTTCCAAGGCCATCCTCATCCTCAAACCTTTCCATCCTTGAATTGTTTCCCCTTGAATTTGAAATAGCCTGAAACCATTGTTTAATCTAAGTAATAGAGGAATAAACAACACAGTTTAAAAAATGAAAATTCATATGGATGATTCCATATCATTACCCCCGAATCTCTCTGTTCAATTGTAGCAGCAACAGCTCTTTTCCTCACAGTTACTCTTGAGGGTATAGGAAAATGTTCAATCTCGTCACCTGATCTGCCCTCCCTGGCTCTCTTCTTTCTTAAACTAATCTTTGTGGGAAGAGGCTGCATCATAAAAATAGTGTAAAGTCACAGTAATCAATGTAAAATGTGTGCACTGAGAAAATGTGTGCGATGATGATAATGATGATGATGTACACTGAGAGCGAGTGTGAGAGAGAGGGTTGATACCAAATAGCGAGCTTCAGCTTCATCAAATGAAACAAGGAACGTTGAAGGGTCATCGACATCATCCCCCCGTACCTGATTGAGGTGTTATGAAGAAAAGTTGTGTTCAGCAGTTATAAAGAAGCTTGCTAAGTAACATTAACAACTAGAGACACTTACATCCCAATTATACTCGCGAATCCAAGAATATAAGATATCCTCATTTTCATCATACATATCCTTTGACAGCTGTTACCATAACACAACATAAAAATAATGACGACAGTGTAGTGTGAAAACAACCATTCATTGGAATTTTGAAACACAAGGAGAAATCCAAAACTTAAGTGCTGATATGCATGTAGAGCATTTGGAATTCTGGATAAAATACAATCTTACCTCATCTGGAGAAGGTACTGTGTATGCCAAAAACTTCTCTGGGTTAGCCGGATCTGAACCTGATGCCACACAAGCTTTCATAATAGCCTGTAATAAAAAATCAAGAACCCACTCAACAAAATGCATCATTAAGTGTTTACTTTTCAGGACTATCCATGCCAAATTCCATTGGTTAATGATAAGTTATGGTTTAGAACAAAATTTCTAATTTGTTTCCAGACATACGCTTTTCATTAACACAAAGTATTTATTGTCTTGCAGTGGTTCACTGCATTCTATTACTCGCTTTTGATTATAGTCCTTCAGCTTTCTATTTCCAAGTTGAATATTTCTTTTGGTGCTTATTTCTCAATTACTGGCCCTAGTCATTAAATGATGCATAAAAATAAACCTGCAAGTATGTTGCCACTTATATTTCTGATTTTCATTTTGCCTACACATTCACCTAATTTATCCGAAAAGGCATCACAAATATTCTAATTCGACTCTCATTTGCCTGCTCCCATGCAATACATCCACTCACAGAACTTACCCATGATTCATAGGCATCACGGTCAGATGGATCGAACTTGCTGTAATTTTCTGCATCAGCTGTAGGAGCACCATCAAATGCTACTGTGACAAATTTATCTCCATACCTGGTACAACGTCATAAAGCTGTGAAAGTCAAAGATTTGAAAGTGAAAAATGCTGGAACTTAATTTGGCCAGTCACCAGCAATTCTAATTCTTTTTATTTCAGAAATGACACTCTTGACATTCCACACGTTGTCCTTAATTTATATATTACAAGTGAAAATGCTGGGATGCAATATGATCATCCACTGTTTTACAAGTTCCAAAATTTGGTCAGTCATCAGCAATTCTAATTCTTTACATTTCAGAAATGACACTCCCCTTCCATCCTACACAGTGTCCTTATTTCTATATTGGTTACTCAAAATGCATATGTAGTCAAAAATTTAATTCCTTAATGTTACTGAATCCTTCACTAATAAATAATATTCTTCATAATTGTTAAATAAAAGAGTAAGAGTTGTGGAACGAGGGGGGTGTAACATAATATTTGAAGCAGAAGAAAGCAATATATGCTACTATATCATTCTATGCATACATGTATTTATGTGTAACATATGTTTCTAAGAAACACAGAAAAAAATAAAAAAAATTAAGCAGCATAGCTTTTTTCCCTGACCAAGAACGAGGAGGAAAAGAAGGAAATCTACCAGCCAAACTAGCAATCATTGAAGACCTTTACTTCACTCTTACATGGTAAATTAATAGGAAGAGACACTCTGCAAGGAGAGATTCTATTTTCATACTTTGTAGCACAATATAAAAAGCAACAATCACCATACCGATCAAAATCAGGTAGCAGAGGCAGAATCTCGACTGGCTTTAAGTTTTTATTAGTTGCATGCACAGGGGGTAACTTGTTTGAGGCAAACGATGCTTGAATTTCCTTGATTTGTCTCTCCCTGAAAATATTACTAATGCTTTCAGAAAGTAAAGCAAAAGGGTCATATAATTTCCTCTTCTCTTCCAACATTTTCTTCACATAGGCAAGGTAGAAAAAACAAACCTTTTATTGAGATTGTCCAAAAGCTTGCAGCCTCCCTTCATCTCTCTCAGTTCTTTGGCTTGTTTTTCGGTCAGAGACTGAAATTCAAATGTCTCTAATTATGCTACAGCTTTCAGCAATTTGTGAAGCAAAAAACAAGCAATGAACTGCATGAAAAGCATACCAGTTTAGATGACTCCATGCTAAGAGGAGATATATACTGTGTCTTAACTAGCCAAGAAACACCTTTATCTGTTGGCCTTTCTTTTCTTTTGATGCTGTCTCTCTTTACAGGGGTGACTGACTTATCATCATGCAACAATTCCTCATCTTCAGGAGCAAGAAGTGGTCTAACACTAGGAGGACTAACAAAACCAGTAGAAAAAAGGGTGCTCAGGAATGTCATGTTGTATAAATTACCTAGACCCTAAAAAATTAAGCTGTTGAGAGATTATACTTGTATACACTGAGATCAAGAAGGTCAAGAGGTATCCCAAGATCTGGCTCAACATATAGTTGAGGTTTATACATTTTCTCCAAAGATGTGATTGTGTACTTAGTAAATCTGCAAATAAGAACACTGACATTGACTATAATAGTTTCATATAGAAGTACAGCATGATATCCAAGCATATCAACAGAATATTAGGTGACTGGAAATTCTGCAGCATTTTTTTCTCCTTTTTTAGCCAAAGCCTCGATTGAAATCATTTTGTAAAAAAAATCTGCATGGCAAACTTCATAAAAATCAATCATAAGCTGGTGTAAGATGGAATAGAGATCAACTTGATACAAATAAAGTCTTATCTGCTAAACACCATGAGTTCACTGCAGTTACGACATACAAGAATGACAGAAACATGCATGGCCATACTCAATAATCACTAGGTTGTCCATCTATGGAATTCTAAATTCTATTAGCACATCAATGCTTTCTTCAAACATCAGATAGCCATATCCAATACTATAAGATATCAGCATTGTTTCAAGTTTTCCATGTGTGATTTATATTTATATTGCTTGCCTAGAGCATTATATAACTTTGTAAAATTTATTATTTATGCTGTCTGTCTCACCAATTTACCAGTCATCTTTTGACATAATTTATCATGTGCATGCTTTAAGCTTCTTCCTGTTCGTACCACCAATTTGCAGGATAAACAGGATCGCAGCATTTTAGGAATCATGCAAACACTGAAGAAATGCAATAGTTATTATATCCTTTCTCAAACACCAATAAACTAGATGCAATGCTTCCTACTGACACCTCTTCAACGAGATTCTTCCTTCTAAATAATTGTGATAAGATATCTTGTGAATACAAAGCTAAATTAGGCTCACTTCCAAAATTAGATAGTAACATCAGAATATTTGTTGTATGTGTGTTTGGGGGGGGGGGGGGGGGGGGGGGGGTTTGGATTAAGAGAAACAGTGGAATGACTGCAATCTAAATTTCATACAAGCCTCATCTAATGTAAATAAACTTACACAAGAGTTAAGAAATTAATCCCCTCCCTCAACACTCTCCTTGAGGTGGAACAGGTATCTATCACGTCCACCTTTTGGGAAAGATTCTAGGCATGCATCAACTTAAACTTTCCTGCTAAAATTCTTAAATGCATATATATAAAACCCTCATGCCACATGCACATACCGATCTTTCTCTCTCTTTAAAGGCATCAGCTTCGGTTGAGCGCTCGGATCAGGAAGTTCATTCCGGAATCTTCAAATAGCAAGCAAGCAAAAATAACATCAGTACTGGAAATATGCAAGTAAATTTCAGTTTAAAAGAAGCGAAAACTAGCATGTACAACAAACTTTACTTGCCAGTCATATGGATAGCGTGTCTAGAGTATTAAATAATACACATACTAGAAATCGGTCACAGGATCAAAAAATGAAGAAAAATAAAATATACCCACATGCTGGCATTAGATAACATAGGTTTCCCAATTAGAAAAATGGGTTTAAAGGCATAGTAGAACAAGAAAGATGGGCAAAGGAGAAACTTCAAAATTTGCAAGGAGAACCTACCTAATCCACACAACTAAGTTACCAACAGATTCAAGGATCCCATAGCAAATAGAAGTGGTTTTCAGATGACACCCAATTAATTTTCCTTATTTAATATCTTGAGATATTGGTGTCCCTCTCTGTATACTGGAACACCCATATAGTACAGCATGATATCCAAGCATATCGACAGAATATTAGGATCTTAGATGTCAAGAATGCACAAGAAATTACCAAATCAATAACAGAAAACCTATCACACAATAGTAAAATACTCGCTGTCTTGCAAACTTGCAATACAGTTTGTTTACTTTTCAGCAAGTTAGATTATGGTACGCTGCAGCATTTGGTGCTTCTAATATCTTTGAACATTCATTTCATGACTTAATTTAATATAATTCAGTTTTGAGATTCTAAAAGTTCATAAGAAACCCATCACCATTTTCCAGCAAAGTAATCATGTCATTAGTTAATAAAAAAGAAAGCTGACATGTATAATGAAGAAAGAAAACCGTTGATCCTTGGGTTTAAAATCAATGTTGCTGCTGCTAAGTTCCAAAGGGTAGAAACATTATGAAAGACAACAGGAAATCAATATCATAGAAGCAGAGTTTGATGTTGATAAATTGCTGTGATACATCATGCATTGGTGCAAGTCCCAGTAACACCTAATTTACAAGAAAATAAAAAACAAAGTAAAAAAATTCAAGCATTTACATGAGGCCCCAAAAGACATAACATCAAACCACATTAGTTGATCTACCAGAGTTAATAATAGTACTAAAAGTGGTCACTGGAGGGCTAAAGGACCAACAAGTTAAAGATTATTTTCAAGAAGAAGCCCAAGTGTTTCAGTCAATTTCTGTCAAAACAACAATAGCAGGCTGGAGACTTCACTAATAAAAGCAGGCTGAGACACATTGGCAGCTTTTGTTGTTATTCTGATTTTCGGACAAGAAGAATCATTCGTGACTATTTAAACTTAATTCAGCATACTCACTTCAACTTGCACAAGAAGGTCGTTGGCTTCTTCAACCTATTCTCAGCCCTCTCCCCACCCAACAATGGAGTTGCCACCCTATCCCCCAACCGTGAACCAACAATGGAACCATGCCCTTTTTGAGAAGAGATCACGTGGTTCTTTAGCAGAGCAGGGTTCTGAGACTCTTTCAATTGCTGCCTACGGTTCTCCTCCTGCCTTTGCTTCTCAAACTCTCTCTTCTTCCTCAACCTCCTCTCCTCCTCGGTCTCCACCCTCCCTGGGTGCCCATTCGCCTTCTTCACCACCAGAGGAAGCTGCGACTGCTGCTGCTGCTGCTGATGTTTCCCATGATTGGGATGATCATGTTCTCTCTTCTCCTGAGACGCCCCTTTATCTCTTTCAAATGCACTGTCCTTAGGAGGGGGTGGGGGTGGGGAGCTGGGAGGGGGTGGGGGTGGAATTGAAGAGCTAGGAGGAGGAGACGAAGGGGGTGGAGGTGGAGGCTGAATTGGCTGCTGCAATGATTGATGAGCGTAATGTGAAGTGGGATAGTACATATTAGGTGGCGGCGGCGGCGGCGGCTGTTGCTGTAGTGGTGCTGGTGGAGGAGGAGGAGGTGGGTAAGAGGATTCAGGAGGAGGGGGTCGCTGATAAGGGTATTGTTGGTGAGGGGGCGGGGCGGGGCGGGGCGGCTGAGGGTAATGTTGTGAGTAATTCTGATAGTTTTGAGGTGGTGGGGCCAATTGAGGATTGTAACTTTGAGTATACTGATTTGGTCTTTCCTGTTGTTGTTGCGGTGGTTGTGGCGGTTGCGGTGGTGCGGTGAATGGCCTATAGGAGGCCATTGTTGCTTTTTTTTTTTTCTAAATTCAATTCTTGAAAATCAAATCAAAGTTGTAGAACTAAGTATCAACTAATTCTCCCTGACCCATTTCTTGAGTTTTGGAGAATCAAGCCAAGAAAAAGACTTTACTACTACTACTGCTACGACTAACAGAGTTAATAATCTAAAATTCTCTTGACGACCCAACAAAAACCCTAAATCCCATCGACAGTGAAACAAAAACCGGAGAGAATTGAACTCACCGGGATATCTCAAAATGAATCAATCAATTGAATCTCATCTGCCTGATTTTTGCGAGAGAAGAGAATGAGAGGATTTTACCTTTATATAGAAGAGAGAATGATAGTGATTTTTCAATGCTTTGTTAGTGACTGTATGATTTTTATTTTAAAATGTGTAAAAGTAGTGTGTGTGTGTGTGTGTGTGTGTGTGTTAAAAACCCAAGTCACATATTTTCAACAATCTGTATCATGAACTTGAGAGTTGAGAATACAAACTCCAAAGTCAAATATATTTTCATTAGATCGGCAACTTCATTTCTTTTGATCCACACTTGTTCATTCTTCGCATGCCAATAGTTGTCTATTTACTCTATATGTTGCATTGACAGTGTTTAACTATTCATATTTTTTTAATCTTTGTCTGCAAGAATTTGGGGTTTATCTTCTCCACTTCTAGCATAAGCCATTAAAGCAAAACCAGTCTTCTTCTTGGGTGTATCTAATAAACCCTAATTTTCACCTTCTTATATATTACAAACTCCACCACGCATTCTACGCTTCCATGCTCTTCCTTCAATCTATATAAATTCTTTTAAAATATTCTTCTTTAATCGCTATCAAATTTTCTCTACTGTTCTTCAATACCATACACGGTACTTGTGACCTTACGAATAAAGTCTACCAAATATTTTTTTTTTTCAAGCTTTGATCCGTGCCTAATGTTGCTTAAGGTACTAGATTATTTATCCATGGCTTCCATCGATTCTTTTTTATGAAAAAAGTTGTTAACATGTTTAATAATAATAAACTTAAAATATGATGTATATTGAATGAATTTTTTAAATATCAACACGATAACATATTTAATAATATTTATTTTTAAATATTAAGATGATGATATATTAAATTGATTCAGGTTAACCTATTAAATCTTTAACTCAAAAACCGTAATAATTCTATAAAAAAATAAATTAAATTAAATCACGAAAGTCAATTTCTAATTAACATAATATTAAATGATGAAATTATAAAATATATTAAATTAAAAAAGAACAAAAAAATACTTAGGTCAACCCAAGTTAACCTACAAAATCAATAACTCAGGTCATGAGATCGGAATAACCTCATGAAAAATAAATAAAAAAAATATATTATGAAGTTTAATTTCTAACCAACCCGAAGTTGAAGGATGAAATCTAAAAAATAAATAACAAATCAACTCGGGCTAACATGTTAAACTTGAGACTTGAGTCATGAGATTAGGATAACTTTATAAAAATAAAAATAAAAAATTATGAATCTCCAATCTCAACACATCTAGTGATGAAGGTTGGAATCGAGAAAAATAAATCCATGAGACCATGATAACTTTACAGAAAGAAATTTTTTTAAAAAATATGAAGCCTAATTTCTAAATAACCTAACATTGAATGATGAATTGAAAAAAAAATATTCAATTAAAAAATGATCTAAAAATATAAACAGAGTCTAATGTTGAAGGATAAAGTAAAAAAAAAATATAGGAGATCAACAATTTGTCAAATCTGTGACATATGTTATGATATTGGGATAACCATTTAGAAAGAAAGAAAAATACAAAGCCCAACTTCCAACCAATCTAATGTTGAAAGATGAAATCGAAAAAAAATCAATTAGAAAAAGCAGCTCAAAAAAATAACTCAAGTCAACTTGTTAAACTTGTAATGTGAGTCATGAGATCAAGATAAATTCATGAAAAAAAAATAAAAAATAAAACAAAACCCCATCTCCAATAGATCTAATGAAACTTAAAATTGAAAAAAAAAATATTGATGAGACCAGTACAAAAACCAACATAAAAAAATTAGAAAAAAAGTTATAAAATACAATTCTTAAAATAAAATAATATTAAAAAATAAAATTAAAAAAAATAAAAAACTAGGTTGATGATCTATTGGAGATATTTAATAGATTTTTCCATCACAATCTTCATAAAACATTAAACAATTGTTTATTAGCACAAACATGAAAGAAATAAGAAAATACTTAACTAATCCTTATTTTCATAAATCGTGAGGGTCTCGCCATCATGATCTTTACTTAAATTCTTTCATGACATATCTCTACTATGATCAAAGTCCAATATATATAAAAAAGCCTAACCTTTCATTTCTCTACTAGTGTTCTTATTTTTTTCATTTTTACTGTCACCACCTCTACCTTCAATGTCTCTTTTTTAAATAAAAAATGTGTGACCAAGATATTAGAGGTGTTTCTCGTATCTCAATTTATAAAAATAATTAACTAGGAACATTTAATTTTCACTACAATAAAGAATTGATTAGGAATATTTAAAAACAATATTTTGATACAATAGAAATCTTGTCATTATAATGACTTTAAAATTTTCTTTACAAAGCATTTTTATCTTTAGAACTTTATCTTTAATATAGATTCATTAATCAAATATTTGATTAATAATAAAGATAAATGAAGTTTTTATTTAAAATAAATATGTTTATATAAACAAAATTAATGTCACGTGTAATCAACATATTAATTACAATGTACATACACTAACACTTGAAACCTTATTGAAGGTAATAAGTTATAAAAACACCATCATGTAAAGAAACCACATGAGTTCTAAAGGAGAAATTAAGTGTTTGTTGGGAACTTGATTAAGGAAAAAAAATAAATTTGTTAAGAGAAGAGGTGATTTATAATATAATCCCTAACTTCTCTAATTAGTTATTCTAATGAAAACTCTAAACTGTATCTCTCTCTCTAATTACATATTCAAACTTTGTTGGTCAATTGTTTTTTATTATTATTATTAATTATGACTTCTTATCACTTGATGGACTGCTCCTTTATCTCTATAATGACTCTTCCAACTTGATTTTTATCTCTCTTCTACTCTGTGACGAACAATCATGGTTGATTTTACATGGAAGAATAGCACACGTTAAAGTAGAAAGTGATGCCATGTGCTATGAAAAATCTTGTTGTCAGCCCCATGCGTGCATTTTTTTGCTGCGTAACAAATATTAGCAAGATGGCGCTATGTGCCGCATATAAACATGCTCTGATGATATGCGGTTGTTTTGCAAACATTTGGGACTGTTCACAAAGACACGGCTGCAAATATTATTGCAGAATATTACTGTGTAAACAACGTTTCGATCCAGTCTTTGTTTCCAGGATTTCTCTTGTTGATGACTGCATATCGCAGTTTGGTGAATATCTAACACAAGCAAGCTGATTTTTTCAGCTTTAATAATTTCCACGATACATATATAAAACAATGCATGATCTTGCCATCTTTCCTCCTCTCTTTTTTTCCTTTTTTTTTTTGTATCAGAAAGATGATGAGTTAGGTTATATTAATTAATATAATACACACATACAAAATTGGAAGAGAAGGAGAAGGAGAAGGAGAACGCTTACCCCAACCTCTTGTAATTAACTAAAACATCTGAACGGAGCTGCAAGCAGACGGGATAAAATTTGAGAGTTTGAATCTAAAGAAAGGGCAGGGGTGTGTGTGTATTACATTGAATTGTACCTAGTGAATTAACTATAGCTTTTCAGATTCAATTGAGAAATATTCTTTTAAGTTTGATTGAGATTTACTATGTTTTTGGGATGCAGCAATTTAAGGTTTCACCAACGTTTAATTAGTCTCTCAAAAAAAAAAAAAGACTCAACCAACATGCAAATCTGGAATGCATGCAGCAAGACTTCCTAACGAAGTAACAAATGCATATCGCCAGCGTAGGATGATGATCTATGCTCAAGCAGGATAAGTCACACTTTCAGCTGGCGAATCATCATTTGAAGCACTAAACAATAAACAGGTAATATGTCGCCTCTACCCATTCAATTATTTATACTCCTAGCTGTTTACAGTTAGAAAGAATAATAAAATATATTTCAAACCCGACCGTTGTTATCCTATGTATAATAATATCCAACAAAACTTGGACACTAACCAGTCTCTGGAATTCAAACTGTTTGGATGGAACTAGCCTTGCCATTACTTAAATCTGATCCACCAGCTGGAGCACTTGCATGAAACGCTGACTGCCTTGATGGCTCCCCGATTAGTTTCAGGGAGAGTGGTGAAGGCTCCCTGTGGTGTCTATCAGTCTCTCCTAGATGCAGATGAGACATACCGACCAGTTCATCTACAACAAAAGGCTCCTTTGGAATGATTGGAACTGGCTTCAGGACCTCATGATGCGAAGCCGCTGCACCCGCACCTTCTTCGAAGGAGGTGGTATTTGGAGGCCAATACGGATAGGGAACTGGCAATAAAGCTGGGAAGAATCCAGGAACTGCTGTGAATTCACTCGAACCTGAAACAACTGTGCTGAATTCATTTGAACTAGAAACAATTGGTTTGATTTCACTCAGCCCCGTCACGGTTTTATCAGGTTCCTTGACTAGCTCTTGAGATGAAATATCCATGGGTTCAAATTCTGGCTTGAGAGAGAGATTCAATGAAGGTAGTGAATCTGCATTACCAGTATCTCCTGCCCGAGAAGGAGACGGCAACTCTTGCTCTTCTGGCACTGGATGCGGATCTGTGGCCTGAGAAACATATAACAAAATAAGGTATAATTTCCACTTTCAAAGTATCAACGAAAATTAGAAATGCATAAAGCAACACATCATCTAGCCATAGCATTAGCTGCCAGGACACTACAGGGCACAGGTTAAGCAGCACAAGTTCCTTTCAACAGACTGCAAATATCAGGGTGGATGAGAACAAAAGTAAATTTTGATTAAAAATTCCGCAGCATCGCTTTCATACCAAACCAAGAAGTGCATCTCATCATTGACTTCCAGCATTACAATGTAATTAATCTTCTGGATGCAAGATACAAATGTTCTGATTATAAAAATGTAAAATGAACATAAGGAAGCAAGACAGACCATTTCTGGAACCATATCAAAAAGACTGGACCGTCTCTTTCTCCGAGTGGCATTGCTCTGCCGGATGAAAAATTTCTGAGCATGGCTTGCCACCTGGGTGGGAGTCCTGGATAACACAAAGTTTCGAGCTATTCCACGCCAATCTCCTTTTCCCAATTTTTGGAGACCAATTAAGAACAGCCGATGCTCGTCTTCAGTCCATGGGACACCTAAAAATCGAAGACATAAAACACATAAGCCAAACTGCTTCAGTAAACTACTCCATCCATCCCATTATCATTGGCCCTATTGCAATTTTTTAGTTGTCCCATTTTATTTGGCCATTTTAAAAGTCAGTTTTATAAATATCAGATGTCCTATTGTGTCCTTTCTAGCCCAAGAATTAGTCTACATAACACTCTTAATCTCCACAAAATAATTATTAGTCATGATCTCTTTCTCACGTTATTCTCATTCTCCACACACGCATATTTCTTTTCCTTCTCCATAATCTGGGATAAAAACATTAACTTTTTATCCTTGCTTGATTTAGTCTCTAACAATTGCCCCTTTTTCTTCTAAATGCCAATTAAATGCTTCGTCGATCATTTACTATGTTCTTGTCATATTGTCAAGGCATGCCTAACAATAGATGAAACGCATCGATATATACGACATATCACTAAACACTATTATAATATTTCTTACCTATAGAAATGAAACAAGACAACGTTTATTCACGATTACCTTGTTATCTCCATTCAATCAGCTCAGTTTGTATAGTTGAGAGTAGTGCCTAATTTAAGCTACAACTTCTTCATTGTCTATGTTGATACCACATTCCCGCAACTCTTATTATCTATGATCAGGTTGCACACCTTGTCTTTGATGGTGCATGTCGAATGAAAGATATTGGTGCACAACAAATCCTCATTTGAATCATCCTTAGGAGTCAATAGGCTCTTTTGGATCACGTAAGTAACACTGCCATTTTCATACAACACTTATCCACTACCATCTAATTCATCATAAACATGTTCATCTTTGGGTTCTTCAATCAAAAGGTTCTTTCCCGAACTACTCTCCGACTTTCAGCATTCGATGGAGCGATGCCTCTAGTCACCACACTTGTAACACCTAAATCTAAAACCAGAATCATAACTAGAACCCTGACGTGTGGTTTGTTGAGTGGTTGGTTTAGGCTAAGTGGTTGTTTTCTGATCATTGGATGCACTCCACTAGTATTATGGTCAAACCAAAAGTCTCAGTTGGCTACCCTCACAACTTGTTTTTTCTCCATAATTAGGGCCTTCTAATAAGCTTATGAAATCATTCATAATGGTTGTAAAAATAGGAAGTTCTGATGGACTATCGTAAAAATGGTCATCAATTGCTCCTTTATTTTTTACAGATAATTCCTCGCCACTAGCTGATAGAAATCATCAAATGCATTCATTAACATCTCCCCTCTTGGCTCCGCATATGGAGTTGTTGGTATAAAGTTTAAGTGTATTTGAATTGAAAGGGAGAAGGAGATCTTTCATCTTCTTTCCAATCTTTTCTCATTTATTGATCCTCTATTTGCCTTAACTTTTCTCAAGTTATTTTCAATTGTTTCCACCAAGCAAAAACTCACCCCTTAATGTGATGGCGATCAGCTTCACCCTCATCTAGTCCAAAACTTCCTTATACTAAAAACCCTCTCTACTTTATGTAGTCAATAAATTTCTTTGCTTGCAAGGCTATTACGAACTCAGACTTTTATCTATAACCCTAAAGTCTCCATGATACTTATTGTGATTATTGCGATCAAAAGGGTGCCTCTTTTGCACCTCTTGCCCTTGAAAATGATTTTCAAATTGTTTATTAATTCGTGAACACTATTCTCCTTATGATCCTCTAGGGTTCTCACCACCGCTAACTAGGGTTAGTTATGCAATTTGTGTCTGCATGTCTTCTATTACCAACTACCAGATGTCTCTTTCCCTAGCAGGAACCTCTTCATCTCCTCTTACATGGGATGTTCTATTCTACGACTTCTTTCAGCAATGGTTAATTTAACAACACACAACAAGCAACTAACTACCAAAAATCACTCGGTTTTAATACCAACTAACCCAGCCAAACCTAAGGAATAGAAATCAAAGAACAAAAATGATAGACTTTTTGGAGGAAGGGATCACACATAGAATCTCTAATTCATAGTTTTATTATTGAAAAATTCCCTTATAATAAAAAACTAAAAATTATATATCTTCTAGGTTGTTTAAATACTAGAAAAAACATCTCAAACAAAGTTGGAAAAACAATAAAAATCTTTTAAACTAAATAGAAAAAAAATATTACTTTAACTATGAAAATATGAACACTCCCGAACACTAACTTCTAGGACTAATTTGGAGCCTTGTTG
Organism: Populus simonii; assembly: GCA_007827005.2. Lineage (NCBI taxonomy): Eukaryota > Viridiplantae > Streptophyta > Magnoliopsida > Malpighiales > Salicaceae > Populus > Populus simonii. Next base: position 6,661,260 of record CM017466.2, read on the forward strand.
TCCTCGTATGGCTATGAATCCAGCAGTAGAATTGAAATTTATGCCCGTTATCGTATGGCTATGTGTTTGACCAAAATCTCTTAGACTGCTAACCAACCGACCAACAAAACTTAATGGCACACACGAACCAAAGAATAATCCAAAAAGTACAATGATAGATATTACAATTAATTATAGGATCAACAATATCAATCAATCAAATCGCCTACGTCATCCCGGAACCGTATCTAATTAACAAACATCCTCAAAATCATCAAAATAAAATAAAATAAAATAAAAATTATCAATTTATTCATAAACACAAATACATATATGTTTATAATAAACAAAACGAAACCTTTTTTTCTGTCTCCGCGTTGATTGGTAGAGCAGCTAGCATGGGCAGCCGGGTCATCAGACAAATAGCCGTCAGGTACATGAGCCGAATCACGGACATGATCAAATAGAGGAGAGTCAGGATTAGGCGAAGCGGCAGCTGATGGAGACGAATGGTAGTGCACCGACAAGTTTCCCATACTCGCACTCTTTTTAATGATTGACCCATCGGTCAGCCTCACGCCGAAGAGCTTCACTCCGGATAAAGGAGAAGAAGACGAAGACGCGAGAGAGGAGCGCGTGGGACAGGTTCGAGAGTTGTGTCCGTTGTTGCTGCAATGCGAACAACGCCGCGTCATGGTGGCTCTCTCGGCGGAATCAACACCTAGTAAAGCTGAGTCTGATAATCAAAAACAATATGAACGGATAGTTTATTTATATATAAGGGGGGAGAGAGAGTTTCGTGGAGGTGGGGGGGGGGGGGGATTTATTTTCCCTCTTTGTTTGTATGCTTGAGTAAGAGATGAGAGAGAGATAAGGGTGTTTTAGGAATTTCATCATTAAGGGGATTGATGAGAGGAGAGCGGGGGATCGCTCGTTGAGGCAACTGTTCAATTGTCAGTCTTGTCCTTCTCACAGGGATAGGATCATGTTTCTTTTATTGTTTTTTTTTTTAATTAAAAAATGGAATTACATGGTTAATTGATTTTTTTTATTTTTTATTTTTCTCGTTACATTGATTTAAAAAATCTGAGTTTTCTTATGAAAATAGTTTTAAGAAGTAATATAACTATTATTTTAAGATTTTCCTTCACATCTCCTTACATTTTTTTTAATTTTCTCGTAATTTGTTTTTCGTTTCATTACCAATTTCTCTAGAGCAAATGGATCCACAAAGACGGTGGGAGCCCTTGACTCTAGATAAGCCACGTGGATTTAAGTGGAGTCCACCTTCTAATTTTTATTTTTTTGGGGGGTGTTGATGCATCCATCATCACACCTATTTAGAGACACATTAATGAGGTTTTAATTTTTTTTAATTATCATCCTAATCCATGAGAAATGACGGATAATTATGATGTCGTTCAAAAACTGCGGCACAGTTTATTTTTACGGTATAAAATTGTTTTCTAAAAAGTTTAATTTTTAATTTTAAATTAATTTATTCTAGTATTAAAAATAATTTTTTTTAAAAATATATATATATAATTTTAATATATATATATTTCAAAAAGCTACCATTAAGTATGCTTTAATGCATGTAAGTTTTTTTTTTATTATAAAAAATAATTAATTAATACTGGTTAGTTGAAATAGGGTGTCACGTCCAAGAAAGTTGTCTAAAGCACCCTGTTGTTAACCCTTTATCTCAATAATATTGCACTTGCTTGCAGCTGGTTCCTAGGGGATAATATTTTATATTATTTCTGAAGTATTTTTATTAATATGAATAACTGCTACAACGAATTTCGAAATTGAGTCCTCTTATTGCCGTGCCACGTTTGTCATTATATTTAAAAAGTGTTTTTAAAAAAATTAATTTTTTTTTTAAAATTAATATATTTTTTATATTTTTAAATCATTTTAATGTGCTGATCTCAAAAATAATTTTTAAAATATAAAAAATTATTATTGGCATATTTTTTTTAAGTAAAAAGTACTTTTAAAAAACAACCACAACCACACTAAAAATGTATCTAAATAAACAATTGCTTCTAGATAAAAAAAAAAATAGTCATTAAGATCTTATAAAATATTATTCGACCAACAATTGATTACCTTCTTAATCAATCTTAATTAAGTGGTCCATATTTAAATTATAAGACGAATTTTATATAAAAAATAATTATGAATTAATGCAATTATAAGAAGTTTTGTTATCCTGGCTTTTATTTCATAAAAAGTCGTGATTAAATTCAGAAAATATATTATTCTCTTTCTAAAAAAATATAATATTTTGGGTCACCAATTTCTTTCAAAAAGAAAAAATTATGCATAAATTTTTATTATTATTATAAAAAGAGAGACTAACTAAAAAGGTCTATAAAGAGGAAGATTATAAGTAAAAATGTTAAAGATATCTACTGTAACTTTACAAATATTTCTTAATGAAACAACTACTCCTGTTTTACATGTTCCTCAAAAGTCCAATAGCTTGTTTGTTATTATTTTGACATTTAAGTACATGTCAGGGAAGAACTAAGAACAACACAATATTTTATAGGTCAAGATCCCTTGCATATGCAGATAATAAAATTTTAAAAAAATGATTGGATATTATATTTATTGTTTGTTTGGTATTGTGGTAGTTTTTTATAAAAAAAATACTTTTCATTTTAAAAAAATATTAAATTAGTTTTTTTAGATATTTTTAATAGTTTTGACATGTTTATATACACAAATATTATTGAATATATTTTTAATTAAAAATACTGTTAAAAAACGCATTAACTACATTACCAAATACACTTATAGGAATCCATTTCATGATTTAGCAAAGAGATAATTACTTTACTCAAAAGTTATCCATAAAAGAACCTTATCTTGAAGACAAAAATGAAGGTTGATTTTGTGCGGACATGTGATTGCGTGATTTAAAAAAAAAGAGCACGATAAATTAAAAGTTTTGGCTGAATAACTTTATTTGAAAAAGAATGGGTGAAATAACAAACTTTTACCTTATCGTGCTTCTAAAATGTGACATTTACTAAATGTTATTTTTAAGCGCGACAAGATAGTTGTCACATTTCAGAATAGCGATATTTAAACATGTCACGCTTAGAAACGTGGTATCAATTAAAATTTAAGCCACTTCCCAGATTGAAGAACACATAAATACAAATAACTCCCCCCCTCCCCCATTTGATGTCCTCAAACCTTATCTCTCTAAAAAAAAAAACCCACCAAACACTCCCCCCCCCACCCAAAAAAAAAAAAAAAAACACCTAAGAGTCAAACTTATCATAATCTCTAAATAACCATGGATGAATCTATGCTCAAAATCCATCGTTGTTTATGCTGTCGTCGTTGTTGCCGCCACTCGGGCCCTTTTTCTAGTTCTACAAGTAAGGTAAACATATTGTATTGCTATAAATTTATTTTTGATTTAGTTGAAATGAAATAATTGTTTAGATTGAGTTTAGGATTTAGGGTGAATTTATGGTTTGTTGAATTAATGATAAATTAGATATGAATACCATCAATTAGGGTTGATTTAATATAGTGGAACATGAAAATAAGTTAAAACAATTATAAATTAATTATTTTAATTAATTATATGTTACGATTAATTTTGTATAAGTTGTTAAATTATGGATTTTGTGTAGATTGTTGGAATAACTAATAATATAATTAATTATGATTTCATGCAATAGAGCATGAATGCGGTAGAATTATAATGAATTACATGTTGCATTGAATTGTTAATAAATTGATGAATTTAGTATTTTCTTTGAATTATTTTAATTTTCTATGAATTTGAGTTTGATTTAATGCAATTAAGCATGAAAATATCAATTAAATTTGGTATCATGAATGATGTTTAATTTTGGTCAAGTTTGATTTTACATTAAATTTTAGGAATTTACTATGATTTTGTTAATTAAGGTTAGGGTAATGCAATTTAGTTAAAATTACATTCAATTGACCAAAATTCTTTTATTTTTTTACAAAATATCTTATAACACATTTATATTATGTCATTACAGTGGCAATATTATTCCTGATGTGAACAATAGTATCACGTATAATGGCAAGAGCAACTTTTTATTAAATAGTAATTTAGGGATGTCATATGCAGAAATGAAAGAAATTATTTGTCATGAACATGGGTGGAATTATAATGATATTGATGTTAAAATAACTTGGAGGTGTTAAATTGGTGAGCATCAGTGTTATCTTATAGGATACCATTAGTATTGTCCCCAATATTTAGTTAGCAATATAAATTCAAAGATCCAACTACAAAAAAGATTTAATGAGGATGTGTTATGAACCTTCAAGGCACAAATTTGATTTGTGGTATGAAAAAATATGTAAGTCTGACCAACCATATCAAGAATGACTTAAACAAGAACCAGAAGATAAGTGGGCTTTATGTTATGATGGCGATCACTGGTACGGTAATATGACAACTAATATTTCAAAATCTTTTAATTATGTTCTAAAAGGTGCTTATGCAATGCCTATTTTAACTTTCATGTAATTGATATTTTACAAGTGTAATAGTTATCGGGTCAAGCGAAGACGTGAAGCTAATGATTTTATTCAACATGGAATAATTTACCCCCCAACATTTCAGATTGAATTGACAATGAGTAAAGATAGATCAAAAAATTATATTGTAATGTTGTTTGACTCTGAGCAATAAATGTTCTAAGTTAACACCCCTAATAAATTGAGTGTTGTAAAAGAAGTCAGACAAGTAGTTAACTTGAGTGAGAGAACATGTATATGGTAAATGGTAGACATTCCAACATCCATGTTCACATATTCGTGTATGTTGTGCTGAGAATCACTTAGACTTTGTATAATTTGTTGATGATCATTACACAATTCAGAGCTACAGATCAATATATGACATGCCATTCTATCTATTATTAGATGAATTAAAATGAAGTAATTACACTGGACCTCGAGTTGAACAGACTTATCTAGATGGAAATTCGGGTGTAGTCAATGAACACCTACTCATTTGCATAACGAGATGGATGCAAGAGAAGGTCATACACATTATACGTATGGCATATACAATGACACATACCATAATAAGAAAATATTTTCTAATCAATAATGTATGTATGACAATACAATTGTATGACAAAACATATATATGTTATGATATATTGTGATGTTTTTGTAAAACATATTAAACTTATCTAATTTCACATCAAACTTAGATATTATTACACAAGATGTTATACACTTGAGGTGGTGGATTGTCTGCTCATGCTGAGTGCCCACATTACGATGGTCATATTCTTGAATTGCATGACTATGATCATGGAGAGCATGATTTAGAGTACATGCCTACTGGACCCGCTAACACATATGTCCTATGGTTATAGGATAAACATTGATCAAGATGTTTTTGCTGGCATTGTAAGAATATTTATTTTTAATATATTTTTAATGTACTTAGAATTAAAGGTATTATATATTTATGTATTTATATTTTAAATTGTTATGCAGGATGAGACCATGATTTATTGTTGTATACATAGGCAAATGAGACTGCACGAACGAGTTCAATCATCTGTGTTCCATACAAGTTTTTTATATGTCAGTTTTCTAAACCACATCAAGCTTGATCAGGGCCTGATTCATACACTAATTGAGTGATGGAGATGTGAGACACGCACATTTCATCTTAGGTATGAGGAGATAACACCGACATTACAAGACGTGGTGATTTTGCTTAAACTGCATAGTGATAGCTGGGCAATAACATCTACTAGCATTCATAATTTCGTTGTGTTATGTGATCTATCATTTAGATTGACACCCTATTCTTCTGAATTGAAGGGGTAACATACATTTTAAATGGATTGAGAAAACATTTACAACACCACCAGATGATGCTAACAATGAGGTCTTGCGAGGTTACCAAGTAATTATTATGATTTGAATATGTTGATTATTTGTTAAGTTTGGATTAATTATTATGATAATTTTAATGTGTTACGTAAGTATGCCAAAGCATATTACTATATATGTTTGGTAGTGTATTATTCACAAACCTCATAGAGGGATACGCGTCTCTAATTTGTCTAATGCTACTATATGATTTTGATGTCATTCCCATATATAGTTAAGGATCTGTTGTGTTGGCATGCTTGTGTAGACATCTATATCTTGTATACATGAAAATGACCAAATAAGTTGGGGGATGTTTGCTACTTCTACAGGTATGAATCGAAGAATTTAAAATAACTATTGATATTTTAAATGTTTCTTACTAACACAAAATAAACAACTCATTTTTATTTAATAACAATTATGCCCTGGGAGCATCTTTATGCGAGTCAACCCCAAATACTTAGATTATCGCCTATGATTGTCCAAACTATAAAGGTTACACTTTAACTCCCACTAGAATGCAGGTATTGCAAAGTTATTTTGCAATTATATGTATTTATATTGTCTAATTGTAACTTTAAAAAATACAATTAAACTGACATATTTGTAATGTTAGGTGGTATACTGGTAAAGTTTTTTACACTAATCCAACACATGTGTTGGCATTTTATCGAAACAAGCCAGATTGTAAAGCATATTATCTAGGTATTTTTTAAATCATTTGTTAAATAAAAACTTAACTTCACCAAATTATTGTTGTTTAATATTTTAAAAATTTATATTTTATAGGTTATGCTAGTCCCGTTGATATTTTTTAAGATGCTCGAGCTGCATTGTCCAGATTGGGTAATGTGATAGTTTAGTTACAGACAACACATTCCATTCGATATTGATATAAGTGATGATTTGCACGCCATAAATTGTCAGGGTAAAAATGATGATTACGACTAGTTATGTCGTCATGGAGCTTATGCTTCACAGTGGGATGCATAAATGAATAAGATATTTACATAAATATATCATGCGATTATAGATGAGGAGTATTTGATTTGGTATATAAATACCACACGTCATGTCATTACTCTGAATCCCGAGCAGGTTTCTTTATCTAGTAACATGCAATACAAGAACCTTGCCTAGTGAATTCAAAATATTATAAGTAATCAAATCTTTTTATAATTAATATATGTTAAACGTTGGGTTTTATTTATTGATATTTTAATTTAACATTAATTTTTTATTAATATTAGGTTGGTTACATGCTACAGGAGGGTTGAAAGGTTGTATCTGTGCTTTATAATATTGACAAAGAAAATAAAGGATACACCTATACATGGTGGTTCAATGTTTGTCGCATTGGATTTAAAACATTTGGAGAGAGGTTAACTCTTGATGATATTGTGGTAGAGGATGAGACCACTTAAACAGGGGCAAGACATGGATCCAATCGTGTTATTGATGAGCATGAGTCATCCAATAGATAACGTAGACATAGATAAATTGATGGGTTATGTTGATATATTTTGTTATTTCAATTACTATAATGTTGTATTATTTAAGTATTTGAGATTCATTTTGCATGTATATATGTTTTTTTATTTGCATTCCTAGGCCTGTTTGTGATTACGAAATATGATAATTTATTAAGTTTGGTTATTATGGTTCTTTGCATGGTTTTTTAAGTGGGATACAATTTTAAGTATAGTTCATATATAAGGGAAACTCTGCCCAAATTTTGTTAAAACTTGAAAGATTTTAACTTTTTAAAATCATTAACTAAATTAAATGTCGAATTAACAAACTATATAATAAATCTCATAAGAAATATTTTTTGTTAGATTTCGATGTTGGAGAAATTTGTTGCTAAGAGGGGCAGTAGCTTTACTGCCAATCATCTGGCTCAATTGGTTGGCCGGTGGAACTAGTTGTATGAACTGGTCGACCAGTTCACATAAAAACCAGAACTTTTATGAACTTTTTCTTCCAAATATGTTTTATGAGAAAAAATATACATCTTTATCCAACATATAGACTAAAAAACTAGACTCCAATTAAAATCTTAAAAAGTTATTGTTCACACAGTAGTTGTCATCTGTTTTTCAACATCAGTCAGTTGGCCGGTTTAACTGACCATTATAAACCAGTCGTTTGGTATGTCCTTATCAATAATATTAGAATTTAATTTTTATCATGGTTGCGAACTGCGACATTTAATTGATGTCGCAATTCATAAATGTGACATTTGATTAAATGTTGTGGTTCTGAACTGCGACAAAATTTTAATTGATATCGTTGTTCTAAACAGAGACATCTAAAAGCGTGCTAATTTTGCTAAAACTTTTTTCTACCGTGTTAATTTGCCATATCTTTTTATTTTGTATGTTAATTGTCTAATTTGCCCTAATTGCATTAGATAGGGTATTTTTTGGTGGCATCTGCTTCTAAAGATATAGAGATTATTGGAGGAAAGTTAAAGCACGACCATTTGTTACTTCATTTTTTTTTTTTTTTGCATAAAGAAAGAACTCATAAATTTAATTTTTAACATTATATTTTTAATTTAGACAATTAACTCTCTTGTTTTCTAAATTCATTAAGTTATTTTGCTAACTTGCTTGTTAGTGAAATAATACAATTTATATATGTCACGAGTAGAAAATATAAAATTCAAGTTCATCTCTATTTAAAAACATAACTTTCCAAATAAATTGTGAAATGGGCCGGTTTAAATTACAATAATAAGAGAGAAAAAAAAAAGAAAAAAAAAAGAGCCCTTGAAAGCACATCAAAATTCTTATTATAACACCACTGGTACCATTAAAAAAAACTTGACGAGAATAATCCAATAACACTAAAGAATGTCACAAATGATGAATGAAATGGTTTACTCTTGTTGCCAAAGATAAGTGAGCCACCTGCCATCTTTGAGCGACAAGTATGTCTCACTAAAGTCATCACTGCTAAGTTTTTTTAGTGTTATTGAATTCATCTCGTCGAGATTTTTTTTATGGTATTGATGATGTCATAATCGGAGTTTCGGTGTGCTTTCAATGTCTCTTTCTTTTTCCCTCTCTCCTCTATCCACTCTTCATCGTAATTTGTGCTGACTATTTCACATTTTCTTTCAAATGTCATGTTTTTAAATAGCAACAAGTTTGAGTTTTGTGTTTTTCTAATTGAGACATATACAAACTATATTATTTCATCAATTTTTTTCAACCTGTATTATTTTGTCTATTTTTTTTTTAAATGCTAATAAGCAAAAATAATCATTATTTTTTAGGGTCTTTATCCAAGAAAAGCTAAGTAGTGCAATTAGAATTTGGGACATCTATGTTTTCTTTCAATAGAAAGATTTTATTTTTGGTTTAATTTAGCTAAAAATTTAATAAAAATAAATTATTTAATTCAATACATTAAATAAGTGATATTTCATATATAAATAATCTTAAATATTCAAAATAAATTCTATAAAAGGAAAGAAACACAAGAATTAATTAGTAGCTTTATATAACTCTTAATACATGTACTAAAACATTAATAAATATAATCATCAAAGATATTTGGATAAAATGATACTTTTCTATATTTGATATCATCAAAAGATTATTACCATATTTAGTCATTGTATTTAGAGGTATGTACTTAACTATGTATATTAGTAAATTAACTATAGCAGCATATACTGCATTCTAGATTATTTTTGTAATGTAAAAAAAATATCTCAGTGTTGCTAACATGTTTTGTAAAAGGAGAAAATTTTAAAATTATATAGGGGTTAACTCGATATAACCTGATCGACTTGATAAGTCCAAAGGTAACCCAGATGACCCGTAAAAAATAGTTTTATTCAAAAAATAATTTAAAAATGATATTTTTTAAATATTGAGACATCAATATATTGTATCAACTCGGCTCAACCTAGAATAATCATGTGGCTTAGGTCATGAGACCGTGACAACTCCTTATAAAGAAAATTAAAACACTTTATGAAGTTCAATTCTCAATTAATTGAAAAACAAATTCAATTAAAAAATAATTCGAGTTTACCTGAGTTATTTTGCCAAAATTATGACCCGTGTTATGAGACTGAGATAACATCATAAAAATTAAATTAATATAAATTTTGAAGCACAATTCTCAATAAACTTAATGTTGAATGATAAAATTTAAAAAAAAGAAAAAAAAAAGAAAAAAAAAACCTATACAAGTCAACCTAGATTAATCTTCCAAAACCACAATCTGTATCATGAGACTGAAATAACTCCATAGAAAACAAAAAAAAAACAAATTATGAAGACCAACTCCTAATCAACCCAATGTTAATTATGAAATAAAAAAAATAATTAAAAAAAGTCATAAAAAACAATTTGAGTCAGCCTAGGTCATGAGACCGAGATAACTTTATATAAAGAAAATTTAAACAAATTATTAAGCCTAATTCTCAATCAACACAGTATTAAAGGATGAAATTGAAGAGAAAAAAACTGAGTCAACCTAGATTAAATATTTAAATCCACAACTCATGTCATGATATCGGAATAACCCTATAGAAAACAAATCAAAATAAATTATGAAGTTTAGCCCCCCAACAAACCCAATATTTAAAAAAGAACAAAAAAACCTCAAGTCAACTAGGGTTAATCCGTCAAACTTATGACCTAAGTCACAAGACAGAGATAACCTTATAGAAAACAAATTGAAACAAATCATGAAACTCAATCCATAGTAAATCAAATATTAAAAAGAAAATTGAAACAAATTATGAAGCTTAACCTGAACAAGCTCAATACTAAAAGAAAAAATAAAAAAAACAATTAAAAAAACTAAAAAACACGATTCAATGATAGTGTTGCTGAATTGATAAAAAACAGTTCATCTAACTCTAAGGTGTGTAGTCGATAATTGGTTCGTGTTATACATAGGTCATACTAATTTTTTTTACATAAAAAAAAGTCCAAAGATTACAAACATGTTTTTCAGCAACAAGAAAGATCTTAAGCATTAACTCAAAATATGAGATATACATTTAATAAATAAATTGAGGATTATATGAGTCAATAAATACTAAATAAAGATCTTGCTAACTAAAGACTAAGCCATCAAGTTAATAAATAGGCATAAATAAAGATATTTGATCATGTTGTGGAGCCCTTTAATTTTTTTTCAATTAATTATATGACACTAATATTTTTTTATTAAAAAAATAATAATTTAAATTTCATTGAATTAAAGTAATTTGCTAATAAAAGTCTTTCTTTTCTTATTAATATCTTTACTAAAAACAAAACAAAAAAAATATAACAAGTGTTTTCTATGTTATTTATTTTAAAAAAACCAAAAGTATTTAGAAGACATACAAATAAATTATGACGATTTAAAATAAGAATAAAAAAGACACCTCTCAAACTAAAACTTATTTGTCTTGTTTTCCACCATAATATTTGTTTCTCAGACAACATTTTATCATTATTTCAAAAGCAAGTTTCAATTCTAATTTAAAATAAGAATAAAAAAGACACCTCTCAAACTAAAACTTATTTGTCTTGTTTTCCACCATAATATTTGTTTCTCAGACAACATTTTATCATTATTTCAAAAGCAAGTTTCAATTCTAAAAAAATAAAACCCTAATAATTTTAATGTGAATGTGTTAAAAAAAATATAAGAATAATACAATGTTTGTGTGTTGTGGAGAACTCTTTAAAAATATTATCAAACCCAACTCAACTGGCCAACATTAAAACCTTTAAACCAAAATTCTTGTTAAGTTAAAGTTTTAAATTAAATCGTGTGGAGTTTAACCTGATATTATCTAATCAATTTGGTTAGTCAAAAGGCAAAGTAGAAACCTAATTTGAATTAAAAAAAACTCAAGATGTGTTTTTTTTTATTTTTAATATTGAGATAATAACATATTGAATTGATCCCAATAAACTCATCAAACTTTTAATCATGTTCATGAATCCAAACGGGTTTAATAAGTTTGTTTTTCTAGAATTATTTTTTATTTAATAATATGATAATAAAAATAGACAATAGCAGTAAACCAACAAAATAAAATTAATAAAAAAAACTGATTATAATGGGATGTAAAAAAAAACAGTTGATAATATTATAAAAATATCTCTACAATTTTATTCAAGAACAAAGTAAAAATAAATTGGAATTCAATAAAATAGTGTCCAAAATACATTCTTAATGAATGTAAGAATTAATTAATTATATATATATATATATATATATATATATATATATATTCTAAGAAAATAAATATATTTTTTAAATAAAAAAACATGTCAACTCAAACTAGTGTATTGGGTAAAAAAAAAAGAAAAAAAAAGCTTGGCTCGTGTCCCAGTTTGCAGTCACTAGAGAGGTGGTAGAAAAATCAGATTGAGGATTTTTTACCCCGAAACTCACATTTTAATATATTTTTACCTAAAAACATTTAAAATACATTCTTATAATCTCAAACAATTAATTACTCGGCTTAAAAAATAAATCAAAATCAATTAAAAAACACAAATTCAACAAAAAAAACTCTCTCTACCCTGATTTATTTTTTTGATAATATAAAAAATTAAAAATATTTTAATGGCATTCTTTTTATTATGATGGGCAATTCAAAATACAATTTAGTAATCTACAAACCAACGACAAATCCATAACCCACTCCTCTACCACAGCAACATCAAAATTACAAACAAGAAATAAGGAAATAGAAGGCAAAAATAGCTACGAAGTGAAACAAAAAAGCTTGCGAAAAAGAAATCGGAATATTGATGGTGATTTAACGAAAGAAAAGGAAGATTTGAGACTGGAAATTGAAGTTGAGTGTCCATGGAGGAAGCACAGCTGATTTTATCAATTATAAATTCATCTTTAAAAGTTATGGTGGTCCATGCTTTACATCGAGAGAGGGAGAGGAGGGAGGAATGAGAGAGACCAGGTGGAGCTAATTTCCGTCAATCAGCAGACATTTAAAAGGCATAAGTAGAAGGGTGTCATATTGGAGCAATGGCTTTCAATCATAGTTGAGAGAGAACTTGGACTCCTTGTTCCCTTCAAAGAGAACAAAAGAGATTACTTTTTTTTTTTAATTAATATGGATGTTCGAGTTAATTTGCGTGTATCTTGACTAATCTCACAAGCCCTAAAGTTAACGATATAAACCTCCAGTGGTCCTGAAGGAACTCAAATTTATAACAATTGATGAACAAATTTAAGTTCTAACCAGTTGAGCTACCTTTCAAAGTTAAACGAGACTAATTTTCATTTCTTGGATGATGGATTTTTTTTTTAATATAATGAATCCAATAATTAATCAAGTTCAAATTGTTTGTCCTCCTTCAATAATAAACACAGATTAAGAAACCGTTTGGCAACGTGGTTGCGTCCACGTTTCGTGCGATTTCATGCAACAAGCTGTTTGGTTAATAATAAACGCGTGTTACTGTTTGCTGGGTCCCACATGCTGCTGCGTTTGAAATGCATGAAAAGGGGAAGCAGCGAGCTGCTTCTTGCGCGGCCAAAATCTAATTCATGCTACTGTTCAGTGAATAGTGGAGCATGCCTCCACTGTTCGCTGAATAGGTTTTTTTTTAAATCAGTGTAGTTAATTGATTTCACTCGCACTGTTCACGTGAACATGAACAACAATTTTTTTTGTTTTTTTTTAAATTATTTTAAGGTGAATTAAATTTACTCGTAATGTAATCTTAATTTTATTTTTGATAATATTTTATCTAATTTTATAATTCTTGTCGGATGAATTTTGTACGTAATGGAATTGTAGATAGTTTTTTGTTAAAGTAATTTTTTTTATATAAAGTGTGATTTATTTCATGATGTAATAACAATATTAAATCCATAATATTTAAATTAAAAACCATCAATATTAATATATATATATATATATATTTTTAAAATTATTTTACAACCTAAATTTCAAAAGCATTCTTAACCAAACACATTAAAACTACTTTTTCTTCAACTACAATTTCAACCACAGTTTTAACCAAACATCTATTTTTTCAAACCAACCTCAACTAAAAGTACTTTTTATAAAATAACTTTTTTCAAACCACAGCCACAACAGCTATCGCAATACCAAATACACTCTAAACAATTTACTGCTGTTGGTTTTTGTGAATGGGCGACTCATTTTCCTGAAAATATTAGTTGCTGGACCTCAAATATGCATGGACTCCTAGGCTAGAATGAGCTATTTTATTGAAAATTGGTTTTGAGGAGTTTTAGGGTTTTTTTTCTTTTTTATGCCAAGTCATTATTCAAATATTAAAATAATATTTTTGATTTGAAAACCTCCATTTTTAAACAAGCCAGCTGCCATAGTTTGGGCCTCCACGAGAAGTAAAAGACAGCGGAATAAAATACACTACTCCAGCGTTCCATGGCATGCTATCTCCCGTCACAGCGGAATAAAATAATTTTATAATCCATGTTATTAAAATGTATGTTGATTATTTTAAATTAAGTTATATATATTTTTAAACATGTTGGTATTTTATTCAGTTGTGTGTGATTTAGGTTAAATTATTAAATTAATATTAGAATCTCATTTATGCTGTTAATATTTATTTATATTGTTAACTTATTAATTGGTTCTGCGTGTACGTAATTCTCTATTGAGTATAATTGTTTTTTTTTTTTTTTACATACTAAGATAAATTAATTAAATTAATTGAAAGTAACTTTTTATGGATTTATTTGGTTGATGCATTTGTTAAGTTGTTAGTTACGCAGTTGAGCTTAAAAGATAATTAAATTAATTGAAAGTAACTTTAAATTAATTGAAAATATTTAAAGTTTTAAAATTTCATAAAAAAATAAAAAACAATCCATGTGAATATAGACCTGACATGTTATAAATAATAAAGTTTAAAAGATTATTTCAAAAGATTTTTTTTATCTCATATTGAAAAGATACTATGCTAGTATATTATCTTTTTAAGTTGAAATATTTAAACTAATTTTTTTTTTATCCCACATTGAAAAAATATAACTTTTTTCTTGTGTACATACAGTATATATACTAAAATGTTTTAAATCCCACATTGAAAAAATAAAACATTCTTCTAGTATTTATATAATTGAACTTTGAAAAGGGTTAATAACGAACTAAAAAATATATATAAAAAATGAATCTTTGGTTAGGAGAAAAATACATTTTAAAAAAAATCAGGTTTCAATTGGGTTACGAGTCAACCTGGCGAGTCAATCAGATTTTTCTAGTTTTTACCAGTTTCAATCTTATTCAAACTGATCCAACCACCAGATTAACCCGCCAGATTGATGGAGGTTTAATAAATATGAAATATCAAATAAGATGCAAGTATATTGTGATAATTATTGAGGGCGTGACAAAAGAATAAGTTGTAAGTACAATTTAATCGTACACGTAAGGCTATCATGCAGAAATTAGTGGCACAAAATTTTAGATAGAATTCCATATAAAAAAACTTTCTTAAAATTTTATTAAATTGAGCAATATAATATGATAAATCATTAGTATTATATAAAAGGTTGTTATGAATATTTTTCAAGAAAAGAATTTCACTACGTTTAAGAAGATGAAAGTTATGAATATAAGATGAAACATATATTAATGTGTCTAAATGCTTAAATTTCTTCGCAAAGTGCGAGTTGTTCAACATTTCCATCTTTTCTTACTGTTATTTCCAGATTACTATATCTTTAGATTTCTTAATGACCTACAAAAAGATCAATGGACCTTATGACACGGTTTGCATCTTCATTATTATTATTTTTTTTCATTTTCATTAAATCACTTTTCTTTGTTGGAGTTGTTAACAGATGGCTATAATGAAGTTTTCTGCAACATCTCAAGATTTGACTGCAGTCTTCCAACCACCAGCACCTATCATTGCTTTTCTTACTCACTAAATGCCTAACAGAGTTGCAGGATAGGAATCTAGGAAGAGCAAGCAGGCCAAAAAAAAATTTAAAAGAAGAAAGCAAACGGAAATGCAGCTCATTATGGGATTAAAAGTGAACCCTTTTTCTTTTTTCCTGTCCCATCACTTCACCGGTAGCTTCGATAAGCAGGGCTGTACATGCAGCTCTCAGCATACTTCACCAGATCCTTTGGTGGAGGAAGGCGAGTAGCCAAACCTACAAGAGAAAATGGTGAAGCTGATACATATATTTTGATGCTAAGAGATCCATATGAACATATTGCAGAAGGATGAATCCTAACGAAAAAAGACTCACCAAGTTCGTAAGCTTTAGCAGCCACTTTAGCAGCAATCTCTGCTGAAATCTTTCTGATGTTTCTGAATGGAGGGTAGATAAGTCCCTTGTCAAAGTTCTCCTGGGTCACCTGAGCAGCCAAAGCTTCCGCTGTACCAGAAAAACCAGCAGATAAATGAAATCACTTGCCAATAAACACTCAAGGATAAATTCTTCCTGATATTCATCTACCTAAACATCCTGACCTTGAGAATTAGAAGGAGAGAATTTTTTTTCCAAATTATATAACAGATGCCAAAGAAACATTTCTGATGATCAGTATGAGAAATCAGGGAGGCATATTTGATAAGTTGAGCTAACTACATCAAGCTTGTGGATAGCTTTTCACAAAACAAAATCCTAAAAGTAAGAATATAACGTTTTGAGAAGGGAAGGCTCATGGATTCACCAGCACTGTTACTTCTCTAAGCTCTACTTGTGTTATGCCCTTGTCATTCTTCCCAATATGTTCCCAAATAAGAATCATGAGATTAAATTTCAAAACCATAATGTGATCAACCCAAAATAATATATATATATGAGCTTGTTATTTCATGTGATGGCAAGTAGGACATAAAAATTTGCGATACTGGTAAAATTTAAATTTTTAATTCACTTACAGGCAGCCAGCAACATTTCATCATGTGAACGGATGGCACCAGACATTATTAGACCCAGACCAAATCCAGGGAAAATGTATGCATTGTTTGCCTGAATGAAAGCAAAAATGTAAAACCAAAATCAATCATTCACTTATCAAATAAGTAAAACTAAAAGGATACCAAGTTCTTCAGACTACCTACCTGACCAGGCACGAAAGTTTTACCCTCGTATTCAACAGGAGTAAATGGGCTTCCACTAGCAAAAATAACTCGCCCCTGAAAAGTAACATGGGGCGAGTTATTAGAGTCATAATTGTTAAACAGCCAATTGTATGAATGGAGGACAATACATCGAGCAAGAACCATAAGAAAAGGCTTTCCTAGGGAGAGAAGCCTTGATAATGATAATGATGATTTCTCATTGATTGCATGTTGGCTGTTCATATTACCTGACTCCATGTATAAGCTTCTTCAGCGGTACATTCAGATTGTGAAGTCGGGTTGGAAAGAGAAAGAATTATAGGTTTCTGCATGCAGTCATATAAAATACGGTTACTTAGAGCAGCATGCTCTCCAACACAAACTAGATGAGCAGATAAAAATTTACCACATTGAAGGAAGCCATGGCTTCAACAACTTCTTTAGTAAATGTTCTTCCTACTCCTGATGTTCCAATCAACACTGTTGGCTTGATGTCCTGATGATACAAGGCAATAACAAAGAAGATTTAAGACATCTTTGCTTACGAGATGGGGGAAGAAAGCTCAGATGGACAGAAACAGAGAGGGAGAGCTATACATTAACAGCGTCTAGAAGTGTCTTAATGGGTTCATGCTCATGTGCCCAGGGCTTCTTGAAATGTTGGAGTGATTCCTTGCGGGAACTAACAATCAATCCCTGCAAGGGAATTTGTTTGAACATTTAACAGAGAAATAAAACGCAAGGAAAGAACAGAGAAATAAAACGCAAGGAAAGAACAGAGAAATAAAACGCAAGGAAAGAACATTCTACACCAAACAGCTAGAAGTATATAGGTTTGCACTACCTTTGAGTCTACAAGCCAAATCTTCTTGCGAGCCTCTTCCATTGGCATATTTGTCTGCATAAAGAATCAGGTATAATTCATAATTGTCCTATAGACATTTGACATCTAATGCATTCAGTAATCATATACATGGGAAAATTGTGAAAAAAGAAGAAGAAGGAAGATGCTAGCAGACATGTTTGGAAATCTCAAGAGCTATGAGTTCTGCAATTCCAGTGCCAGCCTGTAATCAGACAACATAGAAAATGAAGAGAAAGGTAAGGAGAAGGGCAAGATGAGTGCAATATTAAAGGAATTATGCATATTTTGTCATAACTGAAGGCAAGGAATTTATCCTTTTCCTTGTCAACTCACTTAGTTACATACAAATTTCCACAGTTATTTCGAAGGTCATTGGAACACAGATAGAGGATCATGCAGTACCGCCCAGTATCAACTCACCTCTCCAGCACCGAGAAATAAGAATGTGTGGTCAGCTAAAGTCCCACCAACTACCCTTAGTGCTGCAACGAGCCCTGCAAGAACCACAGATGCTGTACCCTGAACTAAAGGGATTAGATATTAGAGTCTTGTCCATCCCAATTGTTCAAATAATAAAAAACAAATAGAATTACCTGAATATCGTCATTGAAAACAAGATGAGTTGTGTTATATTTAGCAAGCAAATCAAAAGCATTGTGGTTCGCAAAGTCTTCAAACTGCAAAGTTTAATAGGCAGGTTTCACGAAAAATTGAAATGTATATACAATAATAGATATAGCCATAAACATGTTTTTTTTAAAAAAAATAAATAAAAAATAAACAAATCAACAAAATGTAATCAAGAGTCATTGATGTCCATGCCGAAGGTCATCTACCTGAATGAGGACTTTCTCACCATAGGTCTGCTTGACTGCAGACATGAATTCATGAACCAGTTCAGCATATTCCTGGAAAAAAGGAAGAGTAATCCCACTTCAATGCAACAGAAAATTATGTAAATCTGTAAATGAACCTCATATGCATAAAGGAAGACTAGCCAAGTCAAGTGAACATATTAAGTACCTGTCCGGTTGCCCTTCTTTGCCTGAGCCCTATGTAGTACTCATCGTTTAACAAATTCTCATTGTTTGTCCCCACATCAATGGTTACAGGCAAGCACTGCAACAATCAACCCAATTTCAATTGTTTCAATATAACTAAAAGGGAAACTATAACAAAAAACCTAAAACTAAATGCAATAGTTGTTAGCTTACATCAATTGTCACATTATCTACAACACACGCATCATAACCAATAAAGAAAATTCATCTAGAACTACAGCACCTATAGTCTGTCTTAATGAATGATGACAACAAATCGATGCCCTATGACTACATTTGGTAATTGGGATAATTGCACTATTACATTAGGACACCAACTTTTTTAAGATATTCAACTAAGTACTTTTGTCCACCTTCTGTAAATTCTTCTATTATTTGATGGCATGTCATTTTCATTAAGGCTATGTTTATTTTCCGGAAAGTGGTTTCTGGAAAATCATTTTCTAAACTTTCATGTGTTTGTTTGCCATTAGAAAAGTTGGTCAACGGAAAATACTTTCCAGTCAAAGAAAAATTTGAGCGGAAAACACTTTCCGGAAGTTGTGAAAAATTTAGAAATGTCATATTATTTGCTGATTATATTAAATTTGGTCCTCAAACTTTTGATTGATATATATATATATATATATATATATATTGTTTTGAATATTTATTTTTCAATTTCATCTCTTAAAATTTAATTTTTATATTAACTTTGGTCCTCATTTTTTTAATTATTATTTGTTTTTCTCTTATCATTTTTATTGAAATTTTTTATCTATCAAATTTGATCCTCATTCTTTTTATTGTTACTTATTTTATTTGAAATAATTTATGAAATGTTAATTATTATTATTTTAATTTCTTCATCTTTTATTTTATTTTTATTTTTAAATTTGATCTCTATTATTTTGATTATTATTTATTTTATTTGATATAATTTATGAAATTATATTTTTTTCAATTTCATTCTCATTCAACTTTTAATTTGTAAGATTTGTTCCTCATTATTTTAATAAACTTGAGAAAAATAAAACATTAATAAGTTATTTTCCAGCTCATTTTCCATGACATAACCAAACACTAGAAAGTATTTTCCAACTTATTTTTCATTCCACTATCAGACATCAGAAAATAATTCACTTTCCCGGAATTCACTTTCCAAAAAGAAAACTACTTTCTAGCAAACAAACGGGGCCTA
Organism: Populus simonii; assembly: GCA_007827005.2. Lineage (NCBI taxonomy): Eukaryota > Viridiplantae > Streptophyta > Magnoliopsida > Malpighiales > Salicaceae > Populus > Populus simonii. The sequence goes on from CM017466.2 coordinate 6,681,336, forward strand.
AATCACTATTGGCACTCCCAAATTTTATTTTATGTCAATCAAGTACATGAACTTTCATCTTTTTAATTTTGATACACTGGCATTTTTTATTGTTCCAATCAAGTACTTTATACAATGCTTTATTTTCTAATGTGGGTTTTTTTTAGTAAAAGTACCCTCTAATATAAGATTATTTCTAATAAATAAAAATATTTTATATTAAAATAAATGCTTTAAAAAATAAAATAAATCCTTTTAAGACCTAAGACTCTAATAGTAAGTCATCTACATAAAAACTAAAAACTATTTTAAATTAATTACAACTAACAAATAAATTATTGATACAATTAAAATATATAAATGAATATCTTGTGATTGCAACATTTATGTAAACAATTAATGGGTTTTATTTTTATAGAAGTATTTGATTTGCACAATCAAAAAGTTTGAGCACCAATACAAAATAAAAATAAAAAGTTCACTTAGCTGATTGAGAAAAATTAAAAGTTGATGTGCCAACATCGCAATTTTCCTTTGGTAAATGCCAAAGCACATGCAAGCAAAAACAAGGCAATTAACAAAGTTTGGATGGAAGTACTTGATTGAAAATTTTGAAAAAGTCGATGTGCTCAAAAAAAAAAAAAACAAAAAATCATGTACTCTATTAAGAAAAGGTGTAAAGTTGGTGTATTGATAGTGCAATTATCCCTTTTGTAATTAAGACTTTGAAGAAAATGCAAATTGCTGGAAAGGCTAGATAGAGGTGCCAGATCCAGTTTCAATCTAGATTTCAATGGAATAAGAGTAGATATTGCTGGAAAAGATAACAGCGTCATGCAAATTTGAGGAGCATTAAAATGGAAAAGGGAGGTGAAAGAAAAGGGAAATGGAAAAGAAAAAAAGCACTCTGGTGGTGATACTTACAGCTGAAGGACGAACTCCACCAAGTGCTGTGTACAAAGCCAGTTTCCCTACTGGTATCCCCATACCCTACGAACATGAGTCACCAAACTAGTCAGCTGCATCCATGCATATGAAAGATGGGAATGTGATTAAAAAGTGTACATTCAGTTAGAGTTCACCTGACAGCCTAGATCCCCTAGACCCAAAATCCGCTCTCCATCAGTGACAACAATGACTTGAATGTTCTTCTCAGGCCAGTTCCGTAACACTTCACGAATGCTACCCCTGAAAACAACTGTTTTATTAGCTTTCATCACAGATGGTCAGAAAGCATTCTTTCAAGAACAAGTAATGTAGTAGAAATAGATTCTACAAAACTTACTTTTCTTTCAAACTAATATAAAGACCCTGAGGACGAGTAAAGATGCTCCCGTATTTTTGGCAAGCTTCACCAACAGTTGGAGTGTAGACAATAGGGAGCATTTCCTCAACATGGTCAACAAGAAGCTTGTAGAACAATTTTTCATTTCTCTCCTGCAATTAGGGTAGTGCATTTATTTCACAAAGTGCAACGAGCCAAAGTTGAGTTTTAGTGGTAAGAACAATTTTTCATCTCTCCTGCAATTAGGGTAGTGCATTTATTTCACAAAGTGCAACGAGCTAAAGTTGAGTTTTAGTGGTAAGAATTATCCTCCTAATTATTATCAACACTAATTAGCGTTGCTCATAGCATCACTTGTGCTGCAAAAATGAATGGCATACACTAGAGAAGAAAGTCTGTTTCTTAATATAGAATATTTGCAGAATCGTGGAATCAATGACGTACGGGTGTATGCCTTACTCTTAAATAAGTTGATTGAAGACAACAAAATAGCACAATGACACCTCTGAATGTTGAATCATGATCCCAGATACAAAATTTAAAGCCCAGGAGTCAGGGAACCATGTGGCTACCTGAAGATCCATCATAGCCATGTACTTCTGCAATGGAAGTTGATATTGGCGAATAATATACATCAGTTTCTTCACCTGACAATTGGAGAGGCGAAAAGGTTTACTCATTTCGTTTAAATCAGAAACCTACAAAGAAAAGTTGAAAGAATAAGAGGAAAGGCAAGAGAAAAAAATAACCTGGAGTTCCTGAGATACGACTGCTGGGGGAAGAAGGCCACGCAAGTAGTGGGCACTTCTCTCTGCATCAGTGAAGGCAAGTCCTTTGTTGTGGTGTGGATCTCGCAACAAAGAATACCCACTGCAGTGCAATAAAAAATAAAAAACCAACGAAAAAGAAAGGTGGAAAAAGGAAACAACATGTCTTTATCATCAAGTTACGGTGTTCAAAGTTGCTGCACTACTTAGATAACCAGCTGCGGCAGCTGGGAATGGCAAGTTAGCAATGTAAATCTCTAAATACCCACCCCACCATCTCCAAGGTTAGATAGACTACTCTGAGACCTCCAAGTGGAATCGTAGTGGAATATTCCACATCTGCTTGAGCTGGGTAGGAGAAACTGAAAAGGTGTCCAGCTTATTTACAGCCCTCATAGTCAGTCACTGGGCATCTATTTTCTAATGGAAAGAAAAGCGCCACAATTAATAATATAATAACAATTTATATAGCCCCAACACCTCCACCTAAGTGTAAAGTAGTATATAACCGAATTGTTGTCTTGGATTTACTCCTTGAAAATTATTAGTTTGAGTTTTAAATTCTAGAACCATTAAAAATTTATTTAATATTTAATTTTAAAATTTATAAATTTATTGAATTACAATATCGTTTTTAATTTTAAAATTCATAAAATTAATCGAATCACACAAGATAACCCAAAACCTCGTTAATAATAATAATAATAATAATATAAAGAAGTATATGCCTCGAACTTTACTATAAACATCTAAAGCTAAAAAACAGTGGCAAAAATTTAGAAAAAAAGAAATTATTTGACTCATGATACCATAGCAACAGCACTAAATTACCTCGCAACAGATACAAACCAAGGGGTAACAACCTGGTCCTCGGTGGCAGTATCCTCACCGTAAACATCAGCGGCCCCTCCAGGAGCAATGTTGGATTTAGAGTCGACGTCAATCACAGAAGAAGACGAAACAGCTCCATCTCTAACGTCCTTGAACGTGCTCTCCATCAAAACGCTACTGTTGCGATCCCTGTTGGAATTGACGGCCGCTACCCTCAACGAAGAAGGAACTGAAAGCACCGATCGTCTCTGCCTCCCTGAGAAAGGGCTATGCGAGCTCGAAATGCCCGCGTTACTCTGTAGAAATAAGAGTAGTAATTAATCTCCTCTAAGGAACTAAATAACGATAATTATGGAAACTCCACTCCCCATCACTACATATTGTTGCCAAAAAATAAAAGAAAAAAGAAGATAAAGAAAAAGGGAAAGATAAGCGGTGATTTACAAGGTGAAATGCAGAGAAAATCTTGATTTTTGACAACTTGTAGAAATTGATTTCCTCCTTTTCTTGTTTGTGTTCGTGAATAATAATAAATGAGAGTTAGGCTTAAATTATTTACCAGTAGGAAGGTGCTTCTATTCAAGGAGATCATGGTGGAGAGTGAAATGCGGGAAGCGGACAGAGTTTTTCGCTGCCTTCCTCTCTATCTCTCTCTCTCTCTCTAAAAGAAGACGAGAAACACACAGCTCTCTCTCTCTCTCTCTCTCTCTCTCTCTCTCTCTCTCTCTGTAAGAAGATGTTGAAAAAAGAGAGGAGGATACAATGGAAACAGGGTGAGGGTCTTTCGGTATATAAAAACACTAAATATAGAGAAAGAGAGGCTCTTCTTCCTGGTCGTGTGAGTGTGCGTGTCCGTGCCTGTCTCTCTCTCTTCACAAACGAAGCCCAAGCAGACGAGAGAGAGAGAGAGAGATTGCAAGGAAGGAGGGAAGGAAGGAAGGAGGCCTTGAAACGTGCCTTAACTCTTAACTACCTCCCTCTCCCTCTCCCTCTCCCTCTCTCTCTCCCCTTATAAAATGAGATGTGGGTAACTGCTTCTGTTCTGTATCATAATAATCGAAAGTGACCTAATGCAACTCATCTAACATTAGTTCAGCTGAAAAGTGGTTTTCCTTAGGAGTGTGATGAGAGAGAGCATTATTAGGTTTATGATGAATTGTATTTTCTCTTTTTCCAATGTATTTTTTATTTTGGGATCTTTAATATTAGTATTTTAAGACTATATGTTATTGTTCATTAGGTGTGTTCATTTTCGGTTTAGTTCGGTTTTTATCAAAAAAAATAACCAAACTGAATTTATTTTTTTTTTAAAAACTGAAACCGGTTCAAACCGACCGGTTTCAGTTCGGTTCGGTTTTTTAGAGCAAAAACCAGTTCAAACCGGTTTGGCTCGGTTTTTTCCGGTTTTTTCCGGTTCGGGTTCGGTTCGGTTTTTCCGGTTCCAGGCTTAAAAAACCGAAACCGAACCGGTCGGTTTTTTCAAAATTTTAATCGGTTTTTTTTCACAGTTCGGTTTTTTTGGTTATTTTTTTTTCGATTTTCTCGTTTTAATCGGTTTTTCGGTTTTTTTAGCACCCCTAATGTCCATATTTAAGCATCCTAAAGTTTGTCATCTTAATTTCTTTTTTTTTTCATAATAAAAAAGTTCTTTTTCAAAAACAAAAGAGACTGAAAACCATAAAAAAAATAAAAATCATTCTATTTGTGTTCAGTTTTGCCTTTAATTTGGTTAGATTGAAATAAAACAAATAAACAAATACATACTCTTAATTAGGGATAGTAGCGGGTCGGGTTGGAGTTCGATTTTACTCCATCCAACTACAATCCAAAGTATCTAAATCTATCACGTGACTTCATCTTTAACTTAGTCAAATCGAGTTATCTGAAAAACTTTCTTCACTCGATGGATACCATGGATACCAATCAGGTACCCGATTTGACCTTTTTTATTTTTTAATCAAATTCTTAAAAATAAAATCTAAACTTGAAAAAAAAGTTATATTTCCATCCATGAATCATAAAACTAAAAATAGAGTAATCTTTAAATCCATGCATTAAATCATAAAAATCATTCATAAATAATAAGATAAAAACCCACACAATTTATTGAAAATAAAAATTAAGACTCCACAAGATTAAAAAAATAAATTAAAAAACTAGTAAGGTTAGGTCGGTGAACCTTTCACCCATCTTCATTTATAACTCTAGTTAAACTAGATGAATTTTATCTACTTTTGAATCAAATTAGATAAAAATTCGATCAAAAAAATCGAATGATAATGGATACTTGAGCCCTTAAGGGAAATTATCATACAACTACTAGTTTGCACCTTTAGCCATGAACGACAATGGATATTAACGACTCAGGTTTTTGCTACTTTTATACCTATATATATATATATATATATATATATATATATATATATATATATATATATATATATAGATGTCAACCTTATAATCATGTGATCATGTAATTCATAACAAGATTGACAATGAGTCATAGAATGTCAAAACGAGTGTTATAGAAGTGTGACACAATGAAAACCTGTCTTAAGGTACTAACACTATTGAAATAAGAACCTCCACCCTACGAATACCATTTCACGAATGAGAAATATAAGGAAACACCACAAAAATAGTTAATTTTTTATAAGTCAATTTAGGTTGTTAGAGAAGTAAAGAATGTGAGAATCTCTTTCACACAAGCTGAATAAATTCGGCAGCAATAAATAATATTATCAAGTTTTAATATTTTTTCCTTACAAAGAGTATTTATAATCTTGAAAATAAAACTCAACACTAAGTGGTCGGACATGTACTCAATTTAAATAAAGCACAAACTAATTAAAAGTAAGGTTTAAAAATAATAAAATAAACAAAACAATAGCATAAAACTACTTTTCACCTTTTGCTGCTTATGATGGTAAACAAATATCCAAGATAAATAATTGTTGAAGAATCTTTGCTGAACAATTAATTTTTGACCAATTAATTCTTCTTGTTTGATATGGAATCTTTATAAAATACATAACTTAAAGGATGCCACATAAGTTCCTGATCACATTAAGGACCCATTGTAGTGAATGGAATTCATAATTTTTAAGAAAAAAACTGTCTTTTTCATTTTCGCAATTTGCTAACAGATTTTAGACTTAACTTTAAACATGTCGTTCTCTCTCGTCCGTATGAATTAGTGGGCCTATCTTATATCATTAGAAAGGTACATATGTTTAATTTCTAACCGAATTAGAATAACATCCAAAATACTCTTGTAGCTTCTATATGACCCATAAATTAGACAAAGGTCCAAACTAATAGATTTGACATGATTCGTTCAATAAATTTGACCCTTTGAAATAATCCCTTACCAAAATCTGAATTACCTGGAATTTTAACCCCATGTATGGTAGCATGTCTAAAAACATTTGTAAAAATTAAGTCTGATTCAATAATCAAATTGAAAGTAATGCTTGATAATGTAAAGTTGGATAATAGAAAATTTTACGCCAAAATCCAAATGTGACCTTGCTTGAATTATATCATTGTATTTCTCTTTAAGATAATTTATCCTTGAATCACCAATAGTTATAATGGACACTTATTTAGCCTCTTTTTGAAGCCTTTGGATCTCTTTTTTTGCTCGCACTTACAACCACCAACATTATATGAAAGCAATAACCGATAATAATTTTATAATCAAATTGAAAGTGATGCTTGATAATGTAAAAGTGGACAGTATAAAATTTTACGTCAAAATCCAAATGTGATCTTGCTTGGATTATATCATTCTATTTCTCTTTAAGATAATTCATCCTTGAATCACCAATAGTTATAATGGACAATTATTTAGCCTCCTTTTGAAGCCTTTGAAGCTATCTTCTTGCTCGCACTTACTACCATCAACATTGTATGAAAGCAATAACCGATAATAATTTTAGATCTGCATGCCTTACCACTTCCTTACATATTTTTACATAGTAACCATAGCCTTACATGTTGTATTACCATTTCAGCTTAACTTTTCTTTTTCAATTTTAATTGGTCTTCATAAACCTATCTAGGTGACAATAATGCAAATGTGTATGTTCTTATATCCTTCTCAAGAGAATATCTATTTTTAAATCCATTATACTTGGCTTTCCTATTAGATTGCAACCCAATAAGACGTGACTTGCATGCATTGAAACCACATTACACAAAACTTTATCAACATCATTCTCAATTGAAAACTAAATTAAGACCTGCCTAATCATTTTCATCTTAGTACAATCATTCAACAATTGCAATCTATAAAGTTTATTATGCTTAATCATACATAAGTTTAGTTTACTAACAAGGATAGTATTAGCTATATTAGCACAACTTCCATGATCTATAATCAAACCATACACCTTGTTTTGTACATATAAACACATATGAAAGATGTTCTCCCTCAAGTTGAAAGTTCCACCTTGGCCGAAACTAACATTCTTTAGCTTTGATTCTTCCCAAATTGATCTCTATTATCCATGAATTCAAATTCATGGTCATCATCATCTACATCTGTATTTTCACCCATAAAATTAACAAAGTCAGTTTTAACATTTTGTACAACCCTACAGATAGGGTTCCCTCACCGATTAACCCCTATTCTCAATCCATACATCTCATTATTTATAGTCTTATCAAAGTCATCTCATCTTTCAGGTCTTTCATCACCTTAGTTAGAAGCTCAAGTTGTTAGGCGAAAGCTTACATTTGAAAGGATTTATCTACTTTCGGTGTCGCGGACTCGTGATTTTCAAACATCTTAAAATCTGCAAAAATTGATTACTAGTAAAAAAAATATATCCTCACAACTCTCGTGTTTCACACAATTTAAAGTTTTTCACTTAATTGTTTTCGCTATGTCTTTTACTTCTTGGCTCATCTTTTTGTGATTCTTTCGGAAGTGAAAATCAATGAATCATAGTCACTGGCTATCGTAACACAATCCAATTATATATAAAGTGACTCAAGAATAATTAAGATAATGAAAACAAGAAAAATAAAACTACAATTATAATTTTACGAGTAGCAAAGTGAATTCGTACGAAAATATGGACATTACGAAGACTCAAAATAAAATAAAAGAAATAAATTAATGAAAATAGTTATTTGACTCATAAAAACACAAATATAACAAAAATAAACTAAATAGGTTGAAACAAATATTAGTAAACACATTTTTGTAACTTGACGCAAATCTAACACGTTACGCAATTTTAAACATCATCATTGAAACCCAAACCAAATGATATTTGAACAACCTTAAATTTTATATGTAGTACCCTTGTACTTAATAAATAATAAATCTCAATTTATAGATCATTCTATTATGCCTAGCTATCGAAAACCTTTATATGATCAATTTGCAGTGAAATTTAACTCATAATCGAAGCCCCAATCAAACGATATAAAAAAGAGTTCAAATTTAATATATAATGCAATTTCACCCCAAATAACTAGCACATTAAATTTTAATTGATTTCAAGATGGTTTGATTTGGTTTCTCTATTGTTTGTGTTTTCATGATAGAATTGAAACTAGCTTGAATAACATCTATTTTTTTTTAATAAAAGAATAGTGTAAATAATAAATTAAGAATTCTGTCTCATATTTTATAGGTTAACCTAGTTGAGTAAGGTCTTTTTTTGTAATTTATTTTCTTTCAATTTCATCATTCGCCATTTAAGTTGATTGAGAATTAAGGTTTATAATTTATTCTGGTTTGGTTTCTATTATATTATTCTAGTCTTATGACCCAAGTTAAGTGTTTGGTGGGTTAAATTGGGTTGACTCAAGGTTTTTTTTATTTATATTTTTTAATTAATTTTTTCAATTTCATCCTTCAACGTTGGATTGATTAGGAAATGAGCTTCATAATTTATTTTGATTTGTTTTTTTATTGGGTTATTTCAGTCTCATGATCTAGGTTTGGTAGGTTAACTCGGGTTGAAACAAGTTTTTTTTTCAAAAAATTTCATTATTTAATATTGAGTTGATTGAAAATTGAGCATTAATATTTTTTTTATTTACTTTCTATGAGGTTTTCATGATCTCATGGCCCGGGTCATGAATTTTACATGTTGACCTGAGTTGATCTAATATGTTGTTATCTCAATTTTTTTTTTATAAAAACATCATTTTGAAAAAAATTTTAAGTCAAACTATCTTTTTTTTCCTGGTTGCCTAGGTTTTTTTTGAACTTGTCAAGATAATCGAGACATATCAAATCAATTTCTAAAAAGTTTAATTTTCTTTTCTTTCTTGAAAACATGTTATTAATGCTAAATTGTTTTTTTTAAAAAAATTGATATGATCCGGAGCATAATGCGGGTAAATTTTCTTCACAAAAGATAATTCTATCCATGAGCCATTGAAATAGATGAAACTAGTAGTATAAGGCAATTCAATTATCCAAAAGAGGTTAGAAGGCAGTTTCATCATTCCAGATTTTAAAAATTAGAAAAAGTGTGCCATTAGATAAAGATTTCTGATAAAAGAGTACGTGAATAAGGACTCCTAATAAAGAATGACACAAATAATAAATTAAGAATTCTGCATAAAAATCTATTTTTTTTCTTTATTATGGGTTAGGACTATGGTAGCTTAACAAATTAGTCCAGTCTTATTCAAGTTGTTCTTAGAATAATAACCATCACTAACTAGTATTTGACTAGATCATTTTCCTTGTTTATACCGAGTGTCAGATTATTTTTTTAATGTAAAAAATTCCAAGTGTTGCTAATATATTTTTTTATAAAAAAATATTTAAATTATGTAGAGGTTGATTTGATATATCCCGGTCAACTTGATAGGTCCAACACAATCCAAACTAACATTAAAAATGTAATTTGACTAAAAAGATTTTCAAGGCAACATCTTTTTTTAAAAAAATAAAAATGAGGTAGAAACGTATGGATCAACCTAATCAACCTATGTTAACTTGCCAAATCCGCGACCCGAATCATAGAATCTAGATAACCCTATAAAAATAAATTGAAGCAATTAATGAAACTCAATTCCCAATTAATTCAATGTTGAAAGATGAAATTGAAAAAAACAATCAATGAAAAAAAAGACCAAAAACCAAATAACTTGAGTCAATCCAGGTTAACCTATCAAACTCATAACTCGGTTTATATGACTAGGATAACTCCATAAAAAATACATCAAAACAAATTATGAAACTCAATTCCTAGCAAACTTAACGTTGAAAGATGAAATTGAAAAATATCAATTAAATAAAAGGCACAAAAAATACCCTAGTTAACCTGAGTTAACTTACCAAACCTGTAACGGAGGTAATGAGACTCAAATAACCTCATAAAAAGCAAATTAAAAAAAATTATGAAACGTAATTCTAAATCAATCAAACGTTGAAGATGAATTTAAGAAAAAAAATCAACTAAAACATGACAAAACAAATTTGAGTTAACCAACAAAACTTATAATCTAGGTTATGAGACCGGGATACACAAACCCATTAAAGGATAAATGAAAAAAAAAACCTTAAAATAAAAAGCAATTAATACATGTTAATATTTCATCTCTGCAACAAGATTTTTGTTTTTTTACTTTCTTTTTGCATAATTATGATAATATATTAAAAAAATTATTATATAATGTTTTGATTATGTAAGCATAATAAACAATTGTACATGAAGGATTTTAGATATAGCATTTTATAAAACTATCTATATATTGACTTTGATTTTAATCATACACACCAATCTTCTCGTTTTTTAGTTAATCTAGTATACGTGGATATCAATACATACTCCAAAAATCAATCAGAAAAAAAAAACCTTAGTTTCAATTAATATATAAATTAATTTAATAATATCCCTTATAGTTGAAAAAAAGGTTAATCTTGCATTTGTGATTATTTAATCTTAATAACTTATCTCTACAAACCACTTATTAATGTGATTTGAGATTATTTGCCCGGCCCGGTCTCGATTGAGTTTCTCTGTTACATATCTTTGTTTGTCTGATTAAGCTCATTTACGAAAATACCATAAGCATCAATTTCAACATAGATGTGGTGAGATCCCTCCAGCTATATATGAAATATCATCCCATTAATGGCGTATTCAATTAATTTAATTAAGCGTTAAATTAGATGAAAATTATATATGTAATAGCATGGAAGAAATAACTTGATACGAGTGTCTGAGAGTGTTGTTAGTGTTATTTTTTAAAGTGTTTTTTACTCGGAAATGTATTAAAATAATATTTTTTTTATTTTTAAAAAATTATTTTTAACATCAACACATAAAAAATAACATAAAAATATTAATTTAAATTTTTTTAAAAATAAATAGAAATTAATCCCTCGACTAATCTCTTCTCAAAGGACAAAACACACAGGCGATGCCCGTGTAGATTAATTGTATAGGGAAGATTTAAGAAGCCCACTCTTGAGAACTCCTCCCCTCTATTTGATTATCATTAATATTGGAACCAAAAAACCCCCCGATCGATCCAGCCAACTTTTTTTGTTTTTCTTTTCTTTTTAATAGCAATAAGTAAATTACAAATATTCATAAAAACAGCAAACTATTACTTGAGAAATAATTAACAGTAATACTAATAATGTAAGATAAAAAAAGCCTCTTGAAATCCTCAAATTTATGAGATGCCCGTGTAGATTAATTTCATCTCATGCACGTACACAAATGCTTTTAAATCACATCGGGAATGGATCAACCATCTAGTAGGTGATTTAATGATAAAAATTTAGGACTAAAGGGTTTGTTTTTCCTGTAATTTTATATTCGAACTTTATAATTGTTAATATGATAGCTACTACAGGTTTATATGGTCATTAACTTTAGAGTTCATAAAATTAGTCGAGGTATGCGCAAACTGACCCGTTCACCCATATTAATAATAATAATAAAAAAAAGGGAATGAGCCATATATAGTACCAAATTTGCATCGTGAAAAATGAGAGACTGTTACGGTTATAATAATAACTGGAAATGCATGAAACGAAGAAAGAATTAAGAAGTTTTTCAAAAAGAAAACTGAAACAAGAAAAGGATGAGAAAGAAAATCAGACAATAAAATAATAAGCTCGAAACGAATCATTTTAATTTAAAAAACAAATAATTTGGAGAGAGTAGATATGGATGAACCTAACAAGAAACAGAGGAGGAGGTAGGTTAGGGGGTAGGTGGCCAGCTAATTTCATGAGGGTAAAAAAAAAAAACGGGGGGGAAGTGGGGAAGAGGTTAACAACATGACTAGCCATGCATGCACTCACTATACGCTGTGCATTTAGCAGGATACACACGCTAGCGTAGTGCCGCGCGTTGTCACGAAGTATTTTTTGAAATAAAATAAAGATTCTAAAGGAAAAATTAATTTTTTTCATTTATGTGATATTTTTACAATAACTTTTTTTTTTATTACCAACATTTTTTATTGAATAAAACAAATAAAAATATTCGTAAAAATCCTAATGATTTGAATTGAAGAGGGAGTTTTTATTTTTTTAATCAAAATCTCCTTTTTTTATTCATGTTTTTCTATTTTTATTTTGACAAAAGCATGTTTTTTTATTAGAAACTTTGTTTTAAAATAAAAATTAATTTGTTATGATAGTGAAAATAAGTTTCAATAAAACAAATCATACATCAATCATTTTTACATGAATAAATCTAATAATAATAAACTTGAAAGACTTATATAAAGAATTTATAATAAAAAAAATATATTTTTTATTATTAAATATTAATAAGATTATTTTTTAAAATTTAGCATACCAGTCTAATATATAATTATTTATTTATTAATTGCTAAAAAGCTCTAATCTTCTTGAAAACTTTTGATACAATTGGATAATTTTCTAAATATCATTTTAATAAATTTATTTAAAAATAAATTTATTCTAAATTAAAAAAAGGGGTTAAGGGTTATTTAACAAAAATATCATGCAAGCCTAAGACTAGGCCTATAAGGAGGGCTTTGCGCGCCTAGCCCTAAAAAAGAAGCCCATGTAAGCATGAGCTTGGAAGGCTAGGTGTAAACCCCGGAAAAAAAAAAGTTGTTTAAATTGAAAACTAACTACATGAGAAATAAAAGTGAGGAAATTCATGCGTATGGTTAAATAAAAAACAGGAATTTAGAAATTTTTGAATATAATTTCTGGGCGAAATAATTCGAGACATTATAATAAGTCAGTAATGTTGAGGGTTGGATTTAATTGAAGAGAATAATACACTTAAAGGAAATGAGGCTTAAATGCAAATAAGGGAAATTATAGAGTATAAATACTCTCTCCTCACCAAAAATCTGCAAGAATCATAAGGAGAGAAAACAGGGAGTTTTATACCCATTCTTGCAAAATCAAGAGAGAAACACTAAAAAACCATCTAGGTGGTGGCCTAGTGGTAAAAGCTTGGGACCAAGAGGTTTGCTCCCTTTGTGGTCTCAGGTTCGAGCCCTGTGGTTGCTCATATGATGGCCACTAGAGGCTTACATGGTCGTTAACTTCAGGGCCCGTGGGATTAGTCGAGGTGCGCGCAAGCTGGCCCGGACACCCATGTTAATAAAAAAAAAAAGAGAGAGAGAAACACTAAAATTTCAAGAACTCATCCAAGATTAAGAGTTTATAGATGGGATAAACACTTGTGAGCAAGGGATTAACAAGAAATTGAACAAGAAGAAAAGAAAGGAGGGAGTTGAAAATCTTTAACTGGTTGAAGATCAAAATCTTAATTCGTACCGGGTAAGGTGTTCTAAACATGATCTTAAAAATTCATTTCAAATTCGATAATGAATTGATGCCTTGATATTGAATTATAGGTTAGGGTTCTTAGACATGAATTAGGAAAAAAGTACTTATTGTTAAAATTAAGTTAATTCATGTGTGGTATGTAGTTTATGAAAGTATTGTGCGAAGGGAAGGGGGTGACGAATCGGATAGACTTGTCTCCTAACTTTCGGTGAGATTTCGGGTAGGAGGATGAGGGAATTAGGATCGGGTTCCATCATAGAAATTGTAGATTTGGATGTTAGCTAACCAAGATTACTGGTCTCGCTCAATTTGGAGATGTAGAACTCCAGTTATGGATTGCCAACCGAGACTGAGTCGTGACTGATTCTGTAGGGCAGTAGGACGGATTAGTGATAAGCAATTTTGACTATCTTGGAGGCATAACTGAGTTTTCCTTCTTTCAAAGAACTTGTAGCCTCGTGTCTTAGCTTTCCAACGAGATCAATCTCACTTAAAAATGGAGTTCTAGAACTCTAGATATAGTTAAAAATATGATGAGTGTTCAGATAGCAACAGTTAGACAATAACAGTTCAAATGTCTAGACAACAATGGTTGGATAACAACAGTTGGACAGTTGATTATTACTTAAAAGTGCAGTTTTATCAAGGTTTTATATCATCATTTTGCACTTGAAGTATCAATAACTCCTTAACTAGAGCATGTTTTATAATAATTTGTCTAATAATATAAGATACCTTTAATTTATGGTAAATATTCATCTTAAATGCAGGCCTATCATATAAATCAAAGGATTGGTTGATGAGTTTAACTAATGAAATTGAGAAGACAAAGAGAGAGTTAAGCTTAGAAAAGAGATACTGGTTCAATCCAAACTGGAACATCATTCAGTTATTGGATCATAACTGGAGCTGTAGAACTTGGATTTAAGTCTAGTTTATATGTATGGAAAGCTAAGACATAGGCCTAAGACTTTCATGAGAGTCCAAGATTTAAAAGTGATATTTTCGAGTTCAAATGGTAACAACAACGGAGAAGTCGCTGGACAAATGACAAATTGTCTTCTTATACAATTTTCAACCATTTCTAATGGCTAAAAAATCAAGGTTTGAGTTTTTGGATGGAAAAATCTCAAATTTCAACTTGTTTTAGGACCCGTTTGTCTACGTGTTAGTGTTTCTTAAAAAACGCACTAATTAGCCGTTTGGTTACAGATAGTTAAAAAATAAAAAAACATGGGTCCCACCATTTATATGCGACAGGACCTCAATTTTTAGGAAGCAGGGAATTCGTGCTTTTCGCGCACTTTTCATGCTAATTGCACCGTTCGGTGAACAGTGCAATTAGCATGAACAGTGTAGCATGCTACACTGTTCTGGTCGGACCAGTTCCGGTCGGACCAAGTCCGGTCTAAAGCTCAACATGCATTGAATCGAGTCTGACCCAGTAAAATAAAAAATAAAAAATATTTTTAATTTTTTAATTGTGTTTTATTCGAAAAACTAGTGTTTAACATTATTTAATGACACAACGTAAATTAGACATAGATCGCTTGATGACGTAGCATTTACAGAATTTGATCGCAATTCCAATTTTGGTCCTAATTATATTTTACCTGATGTTGTCGCGCGCTTAAGAAACCAAAAAAACTGTAGTCTTGTCAGATATATTTCATACGTGATGAAATTGTAGATAGTTTAATGGAACAATGAAAAATATTTTATATAAAGTATTATTTATTTCATGATATAATAACAATAGTTAAATCTACAATATTTAAATTAAATACCATAAATATTAATATATATATATTTTTAAAATTATTTTATAACCTCAATTTCAAAAGCGTTATTAACCAAACACATTAAACTACTTTTTGCTCAACCTCAATTTCAACCACAGTTTCAACCAAACATACATAAATACCAAATCAACTTCAACTAAAAGCACTTTTTTATAAAACAACTTTTTTCAAACCACAACAGCTACCGCAATACCAAACACAGTAGAAACCTATATAGAGCCATTTTCAAGCTTAAAACACCATTTATTTAGTTGAAAAACCATAAATCAAACCAAATCAAATCATAATTCATAAGTTCTAATCTCTTTTTTTTTTTTTTGCCATGTTTGAAGGGAAAAACCATTTATATTGAACTTCCCTAGTTAAACATACTCATTAACACCAAGATCAAACTTTCTGTGGTTGGAATATTGTTAGCCAAACACTTTTTCCCTCCTCAATGTTTTTAAGTTATTTTCTCTCTCTTCTCTCAAATTTTAGAAAATGAAATGTGATAAAAATAGAGTTTGAGATCACAATATAAAAAGCTAAGAACTCACACCGTTATTTAAATCTTTTTAACTGCAAAAGAGCCAAAAACAATATTTTTATCTCATGTTTCATGCTGTAAATAATCTTGAATCTACCATAAAAAGATAACTCATGTACCCTTTAGTATTGCTGCAAAAAGGAGACCAAAAACCACACCATTTTGTCTTTTTTGCAGTTGCAAGTTTTGTACAATCAAACCACAAAAAACAGTCCTTCATCATATTTCATGTTGCTAGACCAAGCTAAAAACATCCTTATTTGTCCTTCAAAACCAGCTGCACCAACACCATGAAAGACAAACATTTTTAGATGCAAACACAATACAAAGATAATTAACAAGGAGAGCTGGATGGTGAAGATCAATTATACAAAGTTAATGGCTAACATTGCATGGTGAAGAAAAGGTTCTCGGGCATTCTTTAAGCTTATAAAAGAGGTTCCATTAAAGAGAAAAGGGGGAACAAAGGAAAAAGAGGCAAAAAAAGAAAGAGAAACGATATACACTAAGGGATGTTTGATTTGAAAGAGACAGTCTAGTCTAGTCAAACTAAAATACTATTCAATTTTTGGATCATAACTGGAGCTAAACACCTCGTTTTTATGTGTGAATTGGCTTTTTGAAAAGATAAGATGTAGAACTAAAACCTTTATGAAGAATATAAAACCCATTTTTGTAGTTTTGAAGTTTAAAATATAGCACAAACGAAGAAGCACGAATCTATCTAGAAACTCACCGAACTTGTTTTGGTTTTTTAGCCTATATATAGAGTTATAGAAGTTAGAATAAAGTAAGATTAGGTGATTTGGAAATCTAAGGATGAGATATAAAACTGTTGGGAAAGACCCAACTTTAAATTGTATCATTTTAAGGCTCCAAACTTAGAAATATCAGTAACAACAAAAGCGTTCATCAAGGTATAAACTCATTCCCTCTTTGAAATAATGTTTTGATTCATGTTTAATTTCTTTTTTTTTTAGTTGCTTTTGCTTTATGTTATGCTTAGCTTATGATATGCATCACAATACCATAATTTTAAATAATGTGATTATTAGTGAAACCTAATATATTTTCCTTTTTTGGTTTGTGTTTTGGTTTTTCCCTTTAACATTCTTTGTTTAAACTTTTTAAATGGTTAGTTTGATGAGTTTTCTACTTTTAAAGACTGCCATAGACCAGCACATGATTTTAAACCTTAATACGAGTTCAAAATACATCATTGAGTTTTCCACAAATTTTCATCAAATTGGTGATGTTTTGATTAAAAATACTTTCTTATGATTAGATTGTTGAGTATGTTACTTTTAGAGACCAACATAAACCTAACACATGATTTCTAACCTTAAAATAAGCCTAAAAAAAACAATGACGAGTTTTTGTCAACTTACCATCAAGTTTCATTTAAGCTTTTTAAATGGTTAGGTTGAATAGTCTCCTAGTTTTAAAGACCAACATGGACATAAAATTTAATTTTTTAAATTGAAATAATATAAGAAAATGCATCGAGAGTTTTCAACGAGTTTTTATTAAGATTTCATTAAGTTATCGTCAAGTTTTGATTAAACTTTTTAAATGGTTAGGTCAATGAGTCTTCTAGTCTTAGAAATTGATATAGACTTAACACTTGATTTTTAAGCTCAGAAATAAATTGATAAGTTTTCATCTAGTTTTGTTTAAGCTTTTTAAACAATTAGGTCGACTTGTCTCTTATTTTTAAAGATCGATGTAGACCTAACATGATGTTTTCTTTTACAAAAACAAAATATTGTCAAGTTGCGAGACTCCTAACTCAGGATCTGACGTTAACTTGACGAACACCCACTGATCATAAATGCCTTTTGAATAACTTTAGAAATAATTTGGACAATTGATGGTATGCATAAAATAAATCTAAGAGAAAGAAAGACATGTTATAACAAATGTATTTTGATAGGGCTGGAAATCTGAAGAGATATGGAATATAGTTAAGGTAACCTTTCATTTAAAAAGATACGGTAAGAGTGATGTCTATCTTTTCTTAATCATAACTAACTCTTTTTTCAAATATCTAAAATGAGTGTATATTTTAAAATTCTTAGTTTCCTTAAAAATTAAATGACAACTCTATTTTTATACATTTTTCTTTACTTTTAGAGATCCCATATTCATGTCGGGTGTGACAAAAAGATAGAGAACTTGACATATTCTCAACAAAGCTTAAGGACAACTATCTTTTGGAAACAATTGTCATAAGCCAATCGTCTCACCTTTTTAGTTTAGCTTGTCTTTATGCTTTTGGACTTTTTCTAATTAAACTTTGATAAACATAGTATCCTTTACTTTTTGCTAACTTATTATATATTTGAATAAATATGTATCCTGCATTTACAAACCTTTTTTATATGAATATTCTTCCTCACCTTCTTTTTACAAACAACTAAAACAAAATCTTTTTAAATGTGTAAAAACAAAAGAACAAAGAGAGCTTTGCACCTATAAATATTATGAAACAAACTCCATCATTAAACACCTAGTAGCCTACAAAGCAAGCGGACAACACCATTAATGGGTGTATATAAATATATGAATCGTATTTACTAATAACATTAAAATAACATGCGAGATTAATCATAATGATGCAAGTAACAAATGGCTTGTGTGAATTTTTCTTTTAGTTGAAAAACCAGAAATTTTTGTAGCTTTTATGTTGTTTACTTTTAGTAGAAAATAGGGTTTTACTAGTTTTTTTTTCTCAGGTGATGTCACAAAATAGGTTTTAAAGACAATTTTTATTTAGTTATATTGCAATTAATATAGATATTTACAAGAAAGGAAAATATTTAAATTCTTAAAAATAAATATATTTTATCAGGTAGAATTTTATTTTTTTAATGTAATTTGTTTTCTCGCAAAAACTTGACTTTTTTTTTTAATTCGTAGCATGTTTCTTGAATAAAAAAATAAAGGACATAAAAATAAATAGTTATACAAATTTAAATCATTTGAATTAAGGGGAAAAATATGTTTATCTTCAATCAAAAGTCTCTTTCCTTGTTAATTGTTTTTTTTTTTTTAATGAAAACATGTTTTTATATGATCTAAAAAGCAAGTTTCAATTAAGAATAAAACAAATTAATGACTCAATAATTTGTATGTAAGTAATAGAAGTAAAAATCAAAAGCATAATTAATATGAAAATATCATATAAAAAAATTACAATAAGAAAAAAACAAAAATATACTTTATTCTCATTTATTATTCATGTGCATTGTTTTATAAATTTTGCAAATTAGGTTCATATAAAATAATTTACAAAGTAATTGTTAATATTCTTATAAAAAATACAATTTTACTTGAAAACTATGGAAACATTAGATAATATTTTAAAAATCATTTTAATTATTTTATTTGTAATGATTTTTATTCAAAATAAAAAAAACTTTTAAAAAATAAAAGGTAATATTAAAGGAGCGAAGTGCTGGGCTTAAAAGGATGGGTTTATAAACCTGTCCCCCTTAAAAAAAAAAAACCAGGTATGCCAAGGTTTGCAACTTCTTTTTAATAAAATAGATGACGTGTCATTTGCTTAGGCAAACGACTCGCTGTCATTTGGTTTGAATTTTCGACAAACTCCTTATGTAACCTAACTTTTACCTCCTTTAAAAAAGCATTATTTAGAAAAATATTTTCAAAATATAATTTTAAAAAAATACTTTGCAGTCAAAATTTGCCAAAATAGTTTTGTCCAAATAAAAATACTAATAATAGTTAAAGAACAAGAGTTTTTAGTTTGGAGTAATATTGGACATGTAATTTCAAATTAAAAGATCAAGGATTAATTTAGAACATGAAAAAATTCATAAAAATAACTTGGAGAGCAATTAGAGGCTAATTGAAAATAAAATAAAAAAAAATGGTTGAATTTGACCGAAATTTAAGAATTAAAGGATCCATGACCAAAATGAAAGAGGTGGCAAAGTTTTGGGGGGGGTCTTATTAACTCAATTAGGGGCTTAATGGAAGAGAAAATCTGAAATTTAAAGTCATTTTGACAAAATGAAATGCATAAATTAGGGAATTAAGGATTACATTGCAAAACCTAAAAAAATATAAGAACTGAAATAGATTGAATCAGGGACGAAAAGGGAAAGAAAATACAAACATAAAAGTCCAATTTGGGCTGAATTGAAAATTTACAAAACCAAGAGCTAAAACCAAAAAGACGCTAAGATCTATAACCAAATTGGATTATCCAAAATAACATCATTTTGTTTCAATTAAAAACCATAGTTAAATGAATGGCAGGAATGGCATGTCATTCAGACGTGCTCTTCATCTTCTAAGAAATTCTAGGTTCCTTGTTCGGAAATCCCAACCTCCAAGCTCCCTTCTTTTATCCCTTCAAGCTTTGGTTTTATCCCCACCTAAGAGACAAAATTCATACCATATTAGCCTCCAACATTCCCTCCTCTCATAACAAACCAAAAACCTGCAGCTCTTCAGCTCCTGACTTGTTGCCAAACCAGCTAGAAAACACTGTCAAAGCTTCCATGCCAAAACTTGCAAAACATAAAAAAAAAAAAGATCAATACTCCTTTTACAAGCGTTGTAGTTAGGGTAAAGACAAGAGCATATTTGAACCAAGAGCCAAAATTTATTCCCAAGGTTCAAGGGTTGTTGTTTGGATCTTGCCAGATCAAAACCTCCAATCTCTCATCTTTGCCCATAAATAAGCTCTTACATTCCATTCTTAAGCCAACAAGAAAGCATAAGAACGAGAGGTGGGACTAGAAAAAAAACACAACAAAAAAAATGGAGAAAAAAAGGAAGAAAAAACAGAGAAGAAAAACTAAGATAGAGGAGAAGAAAAAGGGAAAGAGGTTGTGTTGGGAAAGAAGAACACGAGACTGAGAGGGGAAGAAAAAACAAGACTTGGGAAAATTTTTTTTTCTTTGGGGTTGGGAGTCTTGAGATTTTATTAAAAAGGTTTTTCAGAACAATTGTGCATAGAACACTTAGCAGTAGCTTTCATATCTTCATCTTTCATTCTTAAAGTATAGGCTCCCTTAGAGTTTAGAATTTTGACAGCAACACCAATAAATTGTATATCTTATGACAACCATATCCCTTTAGCCAAAACAGTAGCAATAAGGTTTAATGAGAGAAAGAGAGCACTTGAGAAAGAAGGATAATAACACCTACAAAAGAAAGATAACAAGAATAACATGTCTTCATTGCAGTAACAACAACCTCACTAAGTTTAGAGTTCCATCTTCCATCCCCATAGCTAAAACAATAACAACTTGGTGACAACAACAACATAAACATTAGTTAGGTGGGTCTACCCTATTTTGCTCAAACTAATTGATCTTGTTTTGTCTGTTGGTTCGCTTATTGTACATGAATAAGGTTTGGTGTCAAGTATTAGAAGTCAATAACCATAAAACATGAAGAAAATGTGCCATGGTTTTGCTCAAGTTAGTCAATCTAGTTATGCTTTTTGGTTTACTTGCCACTTATAAATAAGGTTTGGTTGTAAACATTAGAATTTAAAAATTACTAAACTTGAAGTTTTTGTTTTTTTGGTTGTGAAATCCATGAAAAAAAATATATTAGAGAGAATTTTGTTTTAATACAACATATGAGCATAAAGAGATTTGTTGTTATGTAGCATAATTTGTTTTGAGATATCCTTTGAATCTTATTTTTATTGGCTAAGAAAATCAATCATTTAGGGTTCCGACCCATGTTTAGTTGATTATACATGTTGGGAAGTATGTTTGTGCTTTGGTTTGTGAAATTAACAACAAATATTGTAATAAAGGGTTCTTATTCTTTTTATGCACTACTGAGTTGGAATAAATATATTTTTAGGAAACCTATAATTTATTTCTTTTAGAAGGATTTTAGTTGTGTTTAATATAGATTTATATGTTTTGATTACAAATATGAAGAGTTAGGGTTTAAATATGTGTTTTGCTTTCTTTCCTTAGAAGTTGATGCATGAATGGAATTGGAAGTTTATTTTTTAGGGTTTAGTTGTTTTTTCCTCTTAGGTTTTGTTGGTTAAGAAAGAAATAGTTTGATCAAATATTCTTGTTTTAATTTTTTTTATGGTTAATCTTATATTTATTGAATCTAACATCTAAACTTTTCATTGTTAAACCAATTTTTTTAAAAAACAATAATGGTATAATTGGATCATCATATAAATTTTATTTTAATAAATTATTTCAAATATTTTTTTTTTGTCAAAAACTAAAAAAAACAAAAAGGTATATAGATGAAACAAGTCAAGCGTACCTAGATTTTTTTTAATGTGTCATCCTGCTTGGGACGATGACATGTCAAAAACCCAATTTTAAACTCATTTTCATCTAAAACCCACAAAAGCATTCTAAGAACCTTAACAAACCCATTTCAAACTATAAAAAAAAAGCCTTAAATGACCCGGGAAACCAAAATTCAACCGAATAAAAAAAATTACTCTAAAGTCTTGATATATTTTTTATGACATTTTAAAATGAAGCATCACCTGAACTGAACTTCTCTATAAGAGGAAGTCATTGACATCAAAATTGATATTTTTAGTGGTCAAGATGTAACCGATCAAACACTTTCTCTTTCCTCTTTTATTTTTTAATGAATTTCTCTCACATCTCAAATTTTAAAAATTAAAACGTGAAATCCTCAAATAATAGGGACCAAAATGAAAAATAAGAAAACCAATGACCAAATTATAGTTTTTGTGTGCCCAATAATAGTACAAAGCAAGAGAGAGCTTTATATTTGTTTGTGTCAAAATTGGTTTGTGATGTTTCAATAATTTTTATTAAATAAAACTAAATACTATTTTGTAAAATTTAGCATTAACTTAATATTAGGTTTTTTTTTATATAATAAATATAATGGAGAACATGAGCTAAAACAAATTGTGATATTTAAAACCATGTAAATATAATATTAAAATATAAAATTAAAAAATAAAATCAGATGACCAAAATAAATAATCATTCAAGTAGGAATAAAAAAAGGAAAAAGAAAAACAAGAGGGATGACTTTGGAATGCACAATAGGTGCAATGTGCATAGAGTTACCGTGATTGAATAGTAAACTCTCAAATCTGTTATTTATTTTTTTAATTGTAATTCAATGTATTGTAATTGGTATTTATAACTGTAATCGTAGTAAATATAAGAAAATAAAAGGTGATGAAAGAGAGAGTGCATGGTGTCGAAGCTGCAAGGGTACGTGAATACAAGAAAGAAAATCTTCCCCCGAGGAAATGATTATCCGACACGCGTGTCCACGTTGGCAAGGGACGCTAGGACAGGGTGTTGACTGAATGGAGAGAAGACAACCATTTCATTGATTAATTTATACTGTCGTTTTTCCTTTGGCTTGTTGTCTTTCCAACTTTCCATGCCAACCGCTAATTGCGTATCTTCTTAAGATTCTTTCACCTGGGCCCCGCTTTAACTCTTTCCTCCTCAAAAATTGTTTCTACACGTGCGGAGCCACAAACCATGTGTTTTCCGATAGTTTTGTTTTTTTTTTTAAATTAACTTTTATATATTTTTATCTTAAATTAATATTTTTAAATTATTTTAATATATTGATATCAAAAATATTTTTTAAAAATAAAAAAAATATTATTTTAAAATATATTTAAGCAAGAAAATACTTTAAAAAATAATTGTTAGCACACTTTCAAACATCCCCTTTTAATATCCTATTAATGTTAATATATACCTAGTCTAATATTTTTTTTAAAAATATGTTTTATTTAAAAACTATTAAATTAATATTTTTTAAATATATTTTAATAACTTGCGTTGATATTTTAAAAAAATGCCATTTCATAATACTAAACATATAGTAAAAAATTAATTTAGTATTACTAAGTTATTTTAGTTAGTCGAACCAATGAAACTTAATTAAGATTTAAGATTTGGTTTCATACATGAATAATGAATGTCTATTCAAATTAAGTAAGACAAACACCATCACACGTCGTATTGAATTAAGTACGTTGTTGAATTATCTACTGGAAGTTAAGAGTTTTTTTTTTTTTTTTTGAATGCAGAAATGCAAGGGCAAGGGCTATAACAGTACAGAAGCTACCAAAAATGGCTTTACACATGTGACGTGAAACATGTAGTTGGGAGATTAAATTGATATGTCCGAATCTAAAAATAAATCTGGGAGACTTAAACTGGTTTGTTGATGAAAATAGGTATGAATTTTAATCCTTGTAAATTATAGTTTTAGATTTTTTTCTTATTATTTTATGATTACTTTTCTAATGAGGTTTGATATATTTATTTAATTTGGGTTTTATTAGTTTATTATTTAACCAATTTTGTATTATACTGGCATACAATTATATACATTTAAAATTTATCAAATTAGAATTCTTTTTATAATTTATAACTGTAATTTTAGAGTTTATAAAACAATATTTTTTTTTTCTATAAGTCGTGTTAGGCTCAATTGCAAGCACCACATAAACACCGGGGAAATAAAGATTTGTTGTCATTTTTGGTGGTGTAATCAATATTAAAAAATAATATAAATTATATTTTAAAATCTCATCTAATAGCTTAAATTATTGAATTGAGATGGTTTTTTGACATGGTATCAGAGCCTTGATAACCAAACGGTCATGAGTTTCAATCTCACCGTCCCTATTTATTTGATAAAAATTAAGCACAAGGTAATGTGTGCATATGCAAGTTTCAAGCTCAAATAACTTTCACTTAAAGAAATATATTAGAGAATAATATATGTCTTGAGACATTACATAACAGTTTAAGCTATTAATTTGAGATATTATTTGACACTTAAATCTTTCACTACAGCCTTGGTTTGTCTATAAACATAGTCCACATACATGTTATCTAAATTCTAAAATTTCTGAAAAGCTTGTTAGAAATCGTTATAAATTATGATCTACGCTTACAGGTACAAGGACGATGATCTGTAATGCTCAGTGAAATCAATTCCTAAGCGAACTTCAACTGCAGCTGAGCTTACTTCTAGCATTCATGCTGCTGGATTTTGCATGTGTTTAAACCCAAGGAATTGCCTGCAATTATTCAGCAATAATTTGTATCAAGTATTTTCTGTGTTCACTTGACTAAATATTGTAAAGAGCAACCATAAAAATTTAATGTACCTCAAAGTATTCAATAATTTGGTGAGAATGCAAGCCTAATGGTCCCGAGTAGCTAGATCAATTGTCCTCCTCTCTTCATTAGGAGTTGCTCGTCAAAGGCTTCTTAGATGTCAACGCCAGGCTGATGAATTGTGCAGACAACTGTTCTTCCGGTGTCCATGGTGTTCCTTACCGTCCTCTAACAATACCTGCAGCCCTAGCATGGCATCGACTCCGGAAGTCAGTTCATCCATGAATATACTTGAAGAGTTTGCAACAGGCTTCATTGCTATTGTCAATCCTGTGACTTCCGGTAGCACAACTTTCACTTTTTTTACATTGTTGAGCTCAACTACTTCCTGTTAATTTATATGCAGTTTAGCACTATACTATTTTATTTAATATAAATAAAATTAAAATATATTTATTTTTATTAGATAAAATATTTATTTTTAATATTCATTTATGTTTAATTTATAAATTTAATGTTTGATAAATAAATATAGAGTAAAAATAAAGTTCATTTAACAAATACATTTTGCAAAGAAAATTATAAAAGATGTTATAATTATAGGAATCCTATCACATCAAAATATTATGTATAAATGTTCTTGATCAATGCTCTCTTAATAATGGATATTTATTAGAGCTGTTGAGACTAGTAAATATTATATTCTTTCCTTCGCAAAAAGAAGCAATTGATCTCATAAGTTTAGGTATGAGAGATACCTAAAACTAATATGTAAGTACTTATCAGATAACATGTAAACTAAATCGAACCACATAAGAATTTCATATAGAGATATCACTTATGTCTATAGAAAAGCTCATATGATGGTTGTGTAAGTGATCCTTATACTTAAATAATATATGAATATTGTTTAAGGGGCAAATTGATATTTTATCTTTTATAAGGTTTTTAGGATTCCCTATAAATATAAAGCTAAGCCTATTATTTTGGTAGAAAAAAAAGTTATGTCAGATAGTTTTTATAGAAAAACTAAGCAAATACAAAATTAGAGCGAGTTCTCTAGGCTTAGCAAATCTCCCTCTCTTAAATAGAAATTTAGGAGATTTTTAATTGGTGAATTGTGTGGATTACTGTTGGAGGCCGGATAATTGGATAGCTTGTGGTTTGGGATAACCCAACCCTAAAAATTTAATTAAAGCCGAAGAAGATCAGATCTTCAGGTAAGTTTCATACAACTCTAGTTTTATCTAACAAGATTCTAGAAACTTTCGAATAATTTATTTCATTATTTCTGCTACTTATATGTGTTTCAGGAACCCAATAGTGGTATCAAAGCCCTTGTTAGAACAATTAGGGTTGTTAATCGCATGCTTAATTTTTATTGGCGTTAATTAGGAATTAATTTTATATGTAAATTTTTTTTTCCAAAAATGATCAAATTTTTCTCTCAATGATTTTTTTGAAATAAAAAAAACTGTGATCGGTTATTGTTCTAACCAGATCAAATCTGACCGGAATCTGGATTTTATGCCTAAAATTCCAGTGATTATAAAAAGGGGGGGGTGAAACTTTGCCAGTGGCTGCGCTAGTAGCCAAGGGTTGTTGTTGGCCATGGACAGTAGCAACAACTACAAGATGAAGAAGAAGAGCAATTTTTGGTCTTTAGGGCTTTGGGAAATTACCCCTTTACCTCTTCCCCTTTTTTATTTCAAGTATTGTGCTTTTTTTTTTTTTATTTTAATTACAATTTAGGGTTTCAAGGTAAATTATGAATTTACCTTCTATAAATAAAATTTAGATTTTATACCTCAAATTAAATTAATTGTAGAATTAATTTTTCTAATAGGATTATGAATGAATTAAATTGTTTAATTCATTTTTTTTAGTTTTATAATATCCTAACAGGATTAAGATTTATTTAATTAAATTTTAGAAAAATAGTTTTTCTAATTTAATGAGAGTTTTGGAAGTAAAAAATTTTTGTTTGGGAAATTATCAAATTGGATTTGATTGAATATTTCTAAGTGTTAGAAATATTATTTTAAATTGCACATAAAGCCATTAATTAGAATAACATGCAATATATATTTTTAATTATGTACATTAAAATGTTTTATGCATAATGGGTGATTATGAACATTAAAGACTAACATGATTGTGTTTTTATTTGATGGTTGAATGTTTGTAATTTTTATTAAATAGAGCCTGCATGTCTTGTCTTATCTTTATTTCTAGGTTGTAATTCTTTTTTCATTTAATTTCACTTGAATGTAACTCAAGGTTTCTTAATTAATTATATAAATGTTGTGTAATTTAGAAATGTAGGAATCTAGATAAGAGATTATTATGTAATCCTAGATGAAGAAAGAAATAACAATAAAGGCTATAATCAAAGTGCTTGCAATGAACTTATGAAGACTTGCTACAATTATCTAGGATTTGACTATCTAATTCCCTTCAATGGCTCGAGGGAATTAAATTAGATATGTCTATAATCATCCAATTAGAATAGGATGCGAATAGGTGTATATTTATATATAAATTGTTATGTATGAAATGCATATATGTTATGTCATGTTATGCACGGGACCTAATTAATTGATAATATATCATTCATTAATATATTACGTACATGTTTTTTTTTTTTAGATTAACGTGGGTGTTCGGGCCAGCTTATGCGCACCACGATTAATCCCACGGGCCCTGAAGTTAACGACCATGTAAACTTCCAGTGGCCATCATATGAGCAACCAAGGACTCGAACCTGAGACCACAGAGGGAGCAAACCTCTTAGTCCCAAGTTCTTACTACTGGGCCACCACTTATATGGTTATATTACGTACATGTTGAGAACATGAATAGTTGCCTTCTAATTTTATAAGCATAAAACCAAAGTTTTATTCATGGATAACTTATTGAGTTACTCAAGGTTACCCATTAATCGAATATGTTTAATGCTATATAATTAGGTCTTACTTAACTAACTCGTATACTTTGGATGAGTTACTCACGATCATATAAAGTTAGAGGCGTGAGTTAGGTGAAACATATATGATATGTTTACACAAAGAGTTGTCACCTAATTGATTTAGAAGTCACATAGAGATGTGATTGATAAATTATGTTATATACTTAATTTAATTTATTTAGATTTATTGAGTCACTCAAGGTTAGATAAATTAAATGGGATCTTAGCTTACTAGAAAAATCTAAGCAAGATTTCTTGAATTAATAAGAAGATCTATTAATTTGCAAAAAAAATAAAAATGGGAGACTAAAAAAAACCTTATCTAAACTTGGATTTAAATATGTATGCATGAAACTAATATTGCTCTCTTTACATTAATAGGTTGATAGATAAAATGAGTAGTAACATATCCTTACGAAGCATACTTGATGTTAACAAATTGACTAGACCAAACTTTTTGGATTGATACTAAAATTTGAGAATTATTCTCAAACAAGAAAAAAGATTATATATGCTTGAAAGTCTTACTCCTCCTGTCCCTGATGAGGATGCTCTTATTGAAGTTAAGACAAAATATCATCATAATATTAATGACAATAATCAGGCTACATGTGTAATGTTAGCTAGCATGTCATCTGAACTTTAAATAGAGTATGAGAATATGAATGCCTATAATATCATTAAACATCTCAAAGAGTTGTTTGATACTAAGAGGTATGAGACTTCTAAAGAATTGTTCCCAAGCATGATAATATAATGTTTTAATGTAAACACTCGTGTGATGTTTATAATTGAAAACTATTTTACTACTTCACATAGTAGTTCTTGGGTATTAGATACCAGATGTGATTTTTTACATTTGTAATAATGATCAAGAACTAAAGAAAGGTAGAAGATTGCTTAAAGGTGAAGTGGACCTACGTGTGGGCAATGTAGCAAGAGTTGCTGCATTAGATTTAAGAACTTATAATTTAACTTTACCTGGCGGGATGTTACTAGAACTTGATAATTGTTATTTTGTTTTAGCACTTGCTAGAAACATTGTATCCATTTCTTATTTAGATTTGAATGGATTTAAATTTATTATTGAGAACAAATGTTGTTCTTTCTATAATAATAATGTTTATTATGAATCAGGTAATTATACAAATGGTTTGTATGTACTTGATCTAGAGATACCTATATTTAATATAAACATCAAAAGGAATAAATTAAATAATCTATATCCATCTTACTTATGGCATTGTAGACTAGGTTATATCAATGAAACAAAAATCACTAAGCTATATAAAGAAGGATATTTTGATCCTTTTGGTTATGAATCATATGATAATTGTAAATCTTGTTTATTGAGTAAGATGACCAAAACACCTTTTATTGAAAAGAGTGAAAGGTCGAAAGAATTGTTAGGTTTGATATATACAAATGTATGTGGACTAATGAACATTCGTGTAATAGGCGGATATACATGTTTCATTATATTTACTAATGATCATTCTAGATATAGTTATATGTATTTAATGAAATATAAGTTTGCATCATTTGAAAGGTTTAAAGAATTCATAAATGAAGTGAAAAACAAACTGAAAAAAGTATTATGATATTTCTATTTGATCAAGATGGTGAATACTTGAGCTATAATTTTCAACATTATCTAAAAAAGAACGAGATTCTCTCACAATGTACACCTCCTAGAACACCACAACACAATAAAGTTTCTGAAAGGAGAAATCGCACTCTATGATGAGTTGTACTGACTTTCCACCTTCTTTCTAGTGCTATAGCTTACAAACTACTGCTTGCCTTTTAAATAAGGCTCCATCCAAATATGTTAATAAAACTCCATATGAGATATGAAATGGAAATAGACCAAACTTATTATACCTTATGATTTGAGGATGTGATGCTTATGTGAAGCATAATGTATTTGAAAAGTTAGGAGCTAAGTTAGATAAAAATAAGTTTGTGGGATATCCAAAACAAATAACTGGACATTATTTCTACCACCATGTTGAGCAAAAGATATTTTCTCAAAACATGCTATCTTTTTAGAGCAAGAATTTGTTCTTAAAAGGAGTAGTGGGGGAAAATTGAACTTGAACAATTTCAAAAGCCACAAACTGACATCCAAATAGAACTTGAGCTTGAGACTGTAACATTGGATGATCAATTTTAAGTTAAAAAAAAATACAAGAACTTCGTAAATCTGGTAGGACATGTCATGCACCGTTGAGATATCAGCTTCTTATAGATGTTGAGAATAACAAGTTGCTCATGATTGATGAGCCCATAAACTACATAGAAGCAATATCTGATATTAATTCTAAAAAACAACTTGAAGTCATGAAATCTAAAATGAATTCCATGTGCACCAACCAAGTATGGACTTTGGTTGATCCATTTGAAGGGATAAAATCTTCTCGCCAGTAGCTATGTTAAAATCCATAAGGATTTTGCTTGCTATAGCTGCATACTATGATTATATGATTTGGTAAATGGATGTCAAAATTACATCCCTGAATAGAAGTCTTCATGAGGATGTGTATATGACACAACCAGAAGGTTTTGAATCTAAGGAGCAAGCTACAAAAATTCATTTATGGACTTAAAAAAATTGTTGGAATATCTATTTTGATGAGACAATCAAATAGTTTAATTCCATAAAAAATATAGATGAACCTTGTGTTTATAAAAATGTTAGTAGGAGTGTTGTTGTTTTCTTAATCTTATATGTAAATGACATATTACTAATAGGAAACAACATTCATTTACTTCAATCAGTAAATATTTGGTTGTCTAAGAATTTCTACATGATGAATATGAGAGAAGCAACCTATATAGTGAGAATTAAAATCTATAGAGATAAATCTAAAAGGTTGGTGGGATTGTCCTAATCTATGTATATATACAAGATGCTAAAACGGTTTAACATGGAAGAATTCAAAAGATGATACTTACCAGTTTCGCATGAGATCCGTCTCTCCAAATACATGTGTCTAAAAACACAAATTGAGAGATATAAGATGGAAATAATTCCTTATACTTTAGCTATAGGATCTATATATATATATATATATATATATATATATATATATATATATATATATATTTGAGTATAACAAGTAGATATCAATCTAATCCTGGTGAGGGTCACTAGAAAATAATTAAAATCATTCTTAAATACTTAAGAATGACTAATAATGTTTTTCTGATCTTTGAAGGAAATGAACTAGAAATTTATAGTTATTTAAATGCTTTAAATATTGATGTTAGAAAATCTCAGTCAGGATATGTATTTACTCTGAATGGAGGTGCTGTGAGTTGGAAGAGTTCTAAACAAGAAACCATAGTAGATTCTACAATTGAAGCTGAATACATCTTTACGTCTAAGACGGTAAAAAAAGCTATTTGGATCAAGAAGTTCATTACTGAACTTAATGTGGTTCCCAACATTACTGATCAAGTAGCCCTATATGTGACAATAATAAAGCCATTGCACAAACAAAGGAACTAAGGTCTTATCAAAGATCCAAATATGTACTTAGGTAAATCATAAAAAAGAAAGATGTACAGATAAATTGAGTACCTACTGAAGAGAATATTTTAGATCCTCTCACTAAGGTATTGTCCTCGCAGAAACATAATCACCATATGGAAGGATATGATATTAGATATATGGCCAATCGATTTTTATGTAAGTGAGAGATTATTAATTTATATGCCTTGTAGCCAATCAATTAGTTACGCGTGACACTATTTTATTCATGTAGAACATATTTAATTTTAATAAATAAAGGCATTATTTATTTTTAATATTCATTTATATTTAATTTATGAGTTTAATGTTTGATAAATGAATCTAGAGTAAAGATAAAGTCCATAAAATAAAAACACTTTGCAAAGAAAATCATAAAGATGTTATAATTATGAGATTCCTATTGCATCAAAGCATTATTCTTAAATTTTCTTGGTCAATGCTCTCTTAATAATGGACATTTATTAGAGCTGATGAGATTAGTACGTATTATGTTTTTTTTTTTTTATGAAAGGAAGCATCTGATTTCATAAGCTAAGGTATGAGGGATACCTAAAACTAATATGTTAAGTTCTTGTTATATGACATGTACACTAAACCAACCCGCATGAGAATTTTATAAGGAGATATCATCTGTGTGTATGGAAAGGCTCATATGATAATTGTGTAAATGATCCATAAACTTGAAATTACTAATTTATTTTATATAGGGAGTATTATGTTTTGATTTTGTTCCATGGTAAAGGTAAAATGTCTAAATGAAATTCTAATATTGGGTGCACAGACTAGGATGAAAATCTTGACGAATCAGACACTATACTAAGGTTCAAAATTGATGAATGATATGGAAATAAAATAAATTTGGTTGCTCGAATTGTTATTTCACAGGAAAGGACACAATACATAGAGTTTTTACTTCTTTCTTGCATTGTTTCCGATGATTGATATGATTTCTTTCTTTTCCCTGTACATTTTCATGGGCAGATCGCTCGTTAGCTTCTTCCTCGGACATAATTACTAGTGGTTTTCAAAGAGCTATTAAAAAGAATCACGGAGTTCGAAAAATGTTAATGATGTCTGTCGAAGGATGAAAGAAAAGATTGTGTATTCAACCTTGAAAGATTGCCAGAAGGTGACATAAACTTACGGTTTAGGTACATGAGCGAGAAGGTAACCAGAACATCAAACAGAATGGTGAATCCAAGAAGTCCTGTGGATCCAATCCAGTTCCAGTTTTTCTTGGGGTCTACGTCAACATTCTACAGCATTGCCACCCCCAACTTTCTAGGTTTTTTTATGACTTCCAAAAATATTTTGAAATTTTTGAAACATGAGCATGTTTTCTCGTTATTTATTAAGAAAATAAAAGATAGAAATGAGGTAGAAAATTGGAGTTAAAAAAATGAAAAATACATTTCATCAGCGAACAACCTCTTAAATGTCATCTAAACAGTCATGGAAAGCCACCTCAAAATAACAACTTGTTATCTCAAGTTTTTCCTTCCTTGCACATCCAGTTTTAAACTATAAAGAGATTGGATCACTCTACATTTTGATTCTCTTCATTGTTGAATACAATAATAAAACATTGCTACCTATTATATATCTCCAAGCTCAGCTAGACATACAAATCTTGCTGCCTATCTTGCCTGGAAGTTCAGTGTCCTTATGCAGAAGGCATACAAAAATGCAAAGAAGACTGTAAAGCCAATTAATACCGCAGCAACCGGCCCCATGAAATCTGGGTCAAACCCAAAATGGTCTTGTATGTAAAACTTTATTTGAGGATTATCATCATAACCAGGAACTTCAATGGTGTCCAGAACATCGCCATACTGGGACACAATCAGTCCATATACTGTCCACGCTACAGGGCAAATCCAATAGTACCAGACCCACCACTTGGGGATTTTCTGAAATCTCAAACGGAAAGTAACAAAAGTGTGTTATTACACTAAGTTGAAAATGATTAAAAAATTATACTCTTTAGAAATTTAACATACCGGTCTTGGTATAAAGAAGCCAGAGAAAAGATTGAAGAGAGAATAGAATGTTGCAGCAAAGATGGCTGCTATTTGGTGGTTTGGGGTGACGGAAACAGCCATCATTCCGTAGTACGTGAAGTAAAGGAAGGAGAAGAAATTGATGAAGAAGAACCAGAAGAATTTGGCTGCAGTCCATTCAAAGGCCACCATGGCATATACAATCAGTGTATAATAAGTAGCTTGAACAAATACGTATGGTATTTCACAAACAACCTGCATGCATGTCACGTATGTGTATATATATATATATAAAAAATACAGAATCCGGTCAGTGAATTTGATGTTAATAAGTTGCTATATACATATGTATGTACAAATGCTTTAAGGATAAAAGATCGAATCACCTGTGCAATGGCATAAGGTAATGCAGAATACATCCCAGCTGCTTTTTCTCGGTAAAACACCGTTCTTTCAACAGCTACCACTGGTTGTACTGTTTGGCAGTTGTTAATGCCAACAAACAAGACAGAAGAATACATGGCACCGATAATCATAGACAGATCACTTGAGCTCTCCCTGAATGATCAGACAACGTAAACAAATTTTAATTTAGCCTACTGATCAGGAATATGTTAGAGTTCTTAGCCAGAGTACGCACTCGACAACTGACCTTCTAGTCCCAATCTTCCAGAATATGCTACCAACCATAAGAGCACAAAACAAGGTAAAGATGTATCTAACAAGGTTATAATCAGGAGTTCTCCAGTATGTCCACCACTGCTTCCAGAGGCAAGATTTGAACTGTCCCCATATTGACTCTGAATACCGAGTGGCAAAATAAAGGTCTTTTGCTCCTGGCTTTTGCGTGCTCAACTCCTTCACCAAAGCCTTGTTTCTCCTGCTCATAAGGAAACATGGATTGAGTTTAAAACTCATAATTTAGCATATAAAAATAAGAAATAATTCTCATGTACTTGTCACTTGACACTTGACATACTGATACAAAGATGAACATTTGTAGTGTTCTGCAAAGTCCATTCCAAGCCGGACCTCAACTGCAGCTGAACTCACTTCTAGCATCCATGTTGCCGGATTGTACTTTTCTTTTATTTTAGGGACTCCGTGAATGGCCTGTAAGATGTCAATACCCGTGATATCAGATTATGAAAAACATTTTTATCAATTATTGGATCGATAAAATCATAGGGAGATTAAATTACCTCAAAGTACTCAATGATCTTGCGAGAATTTCGACCCAATGTTCCAGAGTATATTACTTGTCCTCCCCTCTTCATTAATAACAATTCATCAAAGGCTTCAAAGATGTCAATGCTAGGTTGATGAATCGTACAGACAACTGTTCTTCCAGTATCCACGGTGTTTCTCACAGTCCTCATAACAATGGCAGCTGCCCTTGCATCAAGACCAGAAGTTGGTTCGTCCATGAAAATGACGGAGGGATTAGCAACCAGCTCCACTGCTATTGTTAATCTCTTTCTCTGTTCTGTGGACAACCCTGTAATTCCTGGAAGCCCAACTATAGCGTCCTTGAGATTGTCCAGCTCTACCAATTCCGCCACTTCATCCACAAAATTCTGAAAAGATAAATCCCACCTTTAATTTAGCTCGTTAACTATCACCTCAGATTTTAATTATGATTACTTGAAGTCTGGAACAGTAACAAATTTACCATCTTTTCTTGTTTACCGACTTCTTTAGGGAGACGAAGAAATGCTGAATAAATCAATGATTCTTTAACAGTGACTTGAGGAGAGTGGATATCATTCTGTTCGCAATACCCAGAAATTCTTGCAAACGTTTCCTGCTTCTTGGGGAACCCGGAAATTCTAATATCACCGTCAACGTATCCACCAGTCTTTCTTCCGGCCAAAACATCCATCAGTGTGGTCTTTCCAGCTCCACTGACTCCCATTAATGCCGTGAGGACTCCAGGCCTAAAAGCTCCTGTTACTTCTCGAAGTAGCTGCAACCGATCCTCTGGAACTCCTTGCTCCTTCATTTCCTGTTTTCATTCATTAAAATTGGTTAGCGAAGGAGTTTGAGTGGTATTTTATGAATACTAGCTACTCTCGTTTCAAAAGCCCATGCTTCTAGTTAGCAGTGTCTTTATGCAAGAATTATGGTTGATAAGTAGCACGTCCATAAGATGAATGGAACATTTTATAAATTGACGTTTGGGGCAGAGTGAAAGTAGAAGGTATTGATTCTTACAGGAGGCATGTCCACAAAATAATTCACATCGTCGAAGGACATGGAAAGAGGAGTGAAAGGGAGCACCATTCCTCTCTTAGGAGCTACTCCATTTGCTGCTTCAAGAGTTGAATCAGAATTTTTAATTGGTCCACCAGGATTGGATGGGCTGCTCATTCTCAAGAGTTCAATTTTACCTAATATATTGCAAGTCCATGTAAGGAATTCAAGCATTTTATACAGAGCATTGAGTTCTGACAAGTGACAAGATTGAAATATGGAATCCTTTTTTGAGGTTCCTTACTCGTTTTGTTTCCATCGGAAGAGGCTAATGACTGCGGGAGTGAACCCTTCTTTGACGTGGTTCCTTCTTTTGTTGTTTCCTCAGAGATTATGGCCTGTGGCTTTCCAGGAGCTATTGTGTAAAACAAAAACATGGAGAAGATTAGCTACCTTAAAGATGAGTGAATTGGAAATAGTTAAGAATGTCACAACATTCATTTTGATAGAATGTAATGCCATGACTTACGGCTAAAGTACTCGAGAGAAATGGTGAAGAGAACATTGAATAGAACAGCAAAACCTAGAATAGCAGCTGTGCCTATCCAATACCAGTTCTTATCAGTATAAACACCAAAGCTATTGAGCAATGCTGCGCCTAATCTGGTAGCGTTGTCTGAAGCCTGAAATGCAATCAAAATATACTTCTTATAAACAAGTTTAAATCGTCACTCTAAAATATTTGATTCACAATCTGAGACGGTTGATGCTGTAGATAGAATTATGTTGGACACGATATCATACCAGTTTGTTCATCCACCTGGGAGCGAACATTTCGTTCACAGCTATGGCATTGTAGCCATAAGACAAAGGGGAAACCCAGTAGCCCCATTCCCACCAATTTGGAATGGTACCTGTCACCATTGTAGCAACTCTTATTTAATGTATTGAAAGCCAACAACTGCAGAGAATTCTGAGACAGGGACTAACATTTGAGTACAATAAAATTATATTTGAGGTTTTTGTTTCATTCTAACCTTTAGGTAAGATGAAACCTCCAAGCAAGAAAACAAGGAGCAGAGTGAGAGCCCCGCCTGTGTTGGCAACGATCATGGTCCTGCAGACCCCAGCAATAAGCCTAAAGAGGCCTACAGCCATTTGTTGAATGAAAAATACCAGTAGCAGTTGCTTGAAAAACCTGCAAAACAGGCAGGAAGAGATCACTCAAATGATCATGCAATGCAAGAGCATCTTTAATCTAGAAGTTCTGGTATGGTGGCTATGGTGGTTACCTGTTAGCTTCCGGTGCAAAACCAATGGAGTAATACGTAATTGACACCCAAACAAGAGACTCGATTATTGACGATGGCAGCTGCAGCAAGAAAGTTGGCAGAGTGAAAGTCCAGGCAGGATGGAATTGTAGTTCTCTTTGCTTGTAAAATACGGGAAGCCTCTTGATTACAAGTGTGAGCTCAGCGAGACCATTGAAAATGTTAAAGATGATGGTAAACAGAAGAGCACCAATATACACTGCTCCATCTTCTTCATTTCTTGTATGCATTTTAGACTTTATAAACAGCGTTGACACTATAATTGCCATGATAATAAGTTGGACCGTCTTGGCTACATAAACATACGCATTTCTCCGAACCAAAATCCATTCTCTATCCCAGCATGCCTTGAGTAGTTCCATTTTCGGAACTGTATACTTTGAGAATGATAGTGCTGCTTTGTGGGCTCGGGACTTGTCAAATGGCAATGAAAGCTCATTCTCTATTCTCATGCCTACATGGAACCTCTTGAACCTCTCAGCAAATTCCGGGACTGTTATGCATCTATATGGCTTACTTCTGTCAACCCAATACTGCTCTTGGTCTTTCTTTGAAGTAACCTGCAGTCACAAATCATTAATCAAACTACAAGATGTCTGTTGATATTGGCTAAAGCCCACCCATCGGGTTAGGTCTGAAATGTTAGGCTTGGCCGTTTTCAATGGGTTCTTACCTCTAGTAAGAAATCAGCAGCGCCCTTTCTCTCAGGGCTGCGGAACCCACAGCTCTCAAAGAAAGCAAGGATGTGCTCTCGTGGGCCCTGGTACACAATCTGGCCTTCAGATAAAAAGATGATATCGTCAAAGAGATCAAACGTCTCAGGAGCAGGCTGGAGCAGGGACACCATGACTGTGGCCTCAGTGTGGTGCACAATATGCTGCAAGCACTTCACTACTTGGTATGTTGTGGAGCTATCCAGACCGGTAGATATCTCATCCATGAATAGTGTCTTTGTGGGCCCAACCATCATCTCTCCTGAATTAATTAATTAATTAATTAATGAAAATAACTCCCAATAAGAACAAGCATCAAATGCTAGTAGCTACACGAGCACCTACAATTTGACTTGCTCAAAATATTATACAGTATGTCCCAGCATACATCCACTGTTCTTATAAAAGATTTACTGGGTATTTTAAAATGAGATTATGATTTGTATCGGTGAAGTTAAGAGCAATTCATATAACAATTCTAAGTAAATAGCAAGTAAAAACATAATAAACCTGTCGTCACTCGCTTTTTCTGTCCACCCGATATTCCTCGTATCATTTCATCTCCTACAACGGTGTCCTTGCATATATCGAGTCCTAATATCTGTCTCACGACAACAAAACAAAGGGAAACAATAAAAGTATAGAATAAATTAGCCCATTTATCCTAGAAAGTCAAGTATCATGACAGCAACATTCGTGTTTTTTCAAAGAAAATGGGACGAAATGCTTATTAGTTGGTAGAGTATTTCCTTAAAAAAACAAATGAAGGTTGGGGTCAGCACAGCCCAGCTACGCCAACATGGTAATTAGACGTCAGTCAACGGAGCGAGTGACGAGGATAAATATTTCAGAAGAGATCTTGAGATCGTCAGAAACTTGAAGAGTCATGAAGACAACTCCAAGTTATTTCAATTCCAATTATCTAAAGCAATAATATATATTAATTCCATGGCTAGGGTAATTCTCCTTGAGCTTACCTTGAGTGTGTAGTCAGTAATAAGACTGCTTTGAACTCCTTCCATTGCAGTTGCCTGAAAATTACAGATGAAATTTATGTGATTTCTGGATTGTGAATGGCGGAAACTTGCCCTTTCTTTGTAGCTAGACGTATAATATTAGTGCTTGGCATTTACCTTCATGAAAAGATCCACTTCTGCCTCTGGAAATATTCCACGTTCCTTCTCTTTGCTTACAAGTGCACTTAGGAGATCTATGAGAATGACATGATTGATTCAATTAAATTACTTGTTTTAGCACTTAATAAACCAAAGTAAAGACTGAAGTTTGGGCACGCTCAGATGTATAATCAGTTAATTAATACCATATCGTGTCCCGACCCCCTGACACCTTGATGAGAAATCCAAGGTTTCTTTCACAGTCATTTCTCCTATGTGAGCATCATTTTGGCTGATATATGCTGATGATTTCCGTGGCACAAATTCATCTAGTCGATATCCATTATATTTTATGTCTCCTTTAACCTGCTTCAACAATAGTTGATGTCCATAATTATCAAAAACTTGTATAAACAAACGTCATTCGTATGCCTTAATTTGTCACGAACCTTGAGACTCGGGTCCAGCTTTCCTGCTAGAGCCAACAGAAGCGTTGTTTTGCCTGAGGATGGTGGCCCTAATAATAGAGTCATCCTATAACAGAAACAAAATTTAAAACTCTCGTCAAACTGCTGAAATGGACGTTTCTTAGAAGGCAGGCATGCAAGCTAGCGCTGGTTACTGTCTTGGCGTGATAAAGTACGGAGGTCAATCTATTTACCTTGATGGTTTTATAAGCCCGTATGCATCTTTGAGTATTGTGAGCTTTGTTCTCTCAGACAAATTAATCCCAACCATACCAAGAGCTGATTCAGCAATGTTTCTTGCAGCATTTGGAAGGGTGGGAAGAGCTCTGGTGCCAATGTGACAATCAGCTTCAACGGTTAAATGTTCAAACCTAACCTCAATTGTTGGGAGTCGGATTCCAGCCCTGCAATTACAAGGAAATTATTAGTAAATAAACAAATTTTAAAAGTTACAAGTGTACTATATTATTAGCACATGCTAATGCTATGACAGGTCGAATCAATTATTTAAATAAAAAAAAATTATTTAGATGGTGGTCCAGTGGTAAGAGTTTAGGATCAAGAGATTTGCTCTCTCTATGGTCTCAAGTGATTCAAGCACTGTGGTTGCTCATATGATAGCCACTGGAGGCTTACATGGTCGTTAATTTCAGGGCCTGTGGGATTAGTCGAGGTACGGGCAAGCAGGCCCGAACACCCACGTTAAACTTAAAAAAAAATTATCTAAAAAGAAATTATCTTTGAATATATAAAAAAAGTGTTTAGGCATTCCTATCTTGTTTTCTTTTCTAGTAGATTTTTTTTTTAATTATATGAAACATAATTTAATGTGATTAAGTTAATTTGATTGGTTTAAAGACAACCTAAATAATTGGTAAAAATATAACTTTATATAAAAAAAATTCATAATAATATTTTATTAAAAAATTTAAGATTACAACATATTAGATTGATTCAGATCAACCCAAGTTAATATGTCAAATCCACGATTTGAATGATGACATCGTGATAACCCTAAAGAAAACAAATTGAAAATAAATTATGACGCTTAATGCCAATCAACTAAATATTAAAGGATAAAATTGTAAAAAATAATTAATTAAAAAAAAACCCAAAAAACAACTCATATCAATTTGTGTTAACCTATCAAACTCGCAACTTGGATCAAGAGATCAAAATATCCTCATAAAAAAATTAAAATAAATTATAAATTTTAATTCTCAATTAACTCAATATTAAGAGATAAAATTGAAAAAAATTCAATTTAAAAAAGACAAAAAAAAAAAACGGAGTAAAGTCAGGTTAACCTATCAAATCATGATCCAAATCATAAGACCGGTATAATTTTCTAAATATTAAAATAAATTATGAAACTTACTATCAGTTAAACTTAAATAAAAAAAAAATTAAATTAACTCAATAATCAAAGCTTAAATCTTAAATCGGTTCTATTCGTGACGAATTCGTGACGAGGACAACATTGAATTCACAACCACTTTTAGCTTTTGGCATTTGGCTTTTTACATTGGACAAGCCGATGGCTATACAAATACATATTAGATTTCAACCAAAAAAAAAATTAAATAGAATATGTAATGATGTGGTAGTTGTGTGCGGGCCAAGCTTGACTTGATCAAATTAAGATTCCATTAAAAAAAAAAAATTATTACTGCTTTTTTGAAGAAAGGGTAAGAAAAAATAAAATAAAAATTATTTTTTTAATTACCTTTATAGAAAGCATTTAGAAATACGGGCTAACCTGTATTTCCAAAAAATTTATTTTTTTTATATTTTGGATCGTTTTGATACGCTGATCTCAAAAATAATTTTTAAAAAATAAAAAAAAATCATTTTGATACATTTCAAAATGAAAAATATTTTGAAAAACAATCGTAATCACACTCCCAAATAAATAATAGAGAAGAATCATATACGGCTTTTGTTAATATTTTTCTATCTCTTGTAAGAGCCTAGGATAGCCGGGGTTTTACTCGTTTACCTTGGCCCATAAAATACGCTTTTTAGAAGATAGGGTTTTTTCGAATCCAAAAAAAAAAAAAAAGATTTTTGTTGATTTAATCTGCTTCTAAACATCCACGTACTAATAAAACAGATGGATAAACCGTCCTCTCTTGTTATTTTACACTAAGTGTATGACTTTAATTAGTATATGTTAAATATGATAGTAACTTTACGGTTCATTTAATTCTCTTCTCTTTTAATTCAAGATTATGAAAGTTGATCATACATGTTCATGGCAAGGTTCAGAAACATACTTCCTTCGAATTA
Organism: Populus simonii; assembly: GCA_007827005.2. NCBI lineage: Eukaryota > Viridiplantae > Streptophyta > Magnoliopsida > Malpighiales > Salicaceae > Populus > Populus simonii. The sequence continues at coordinate 6,723,021 of CM017466.2, forward strand.
AACGTGAGAAGATTCAAATGCATATAAATTGATTGTAGTAAAAAGATTTTACAGTTTTATTGATAGAAATCTTTTGTTGGTGTGTGATTAGAAGTTTGTCGGTAATTTTTTTACCGATGTCATCATCGACGGATTAAGTCTGTCGACTTTTCTTTCGTTGGAAATTCTCTATTCTATTGTTATATTGATCAGTAAAACAAAAAAATCATTTGTTAATGGTTTTACAGACGGAAGTATATGGGAAGGGAGCATAAAATTAAGAAAGCGGGACAGCAAATTAATACTCTAGCCATAATATGTATATCATGAGAGATTAATTAATAATTAAGAAACTTACTTGTCAACTCTTTGTCTGAATTTTTTCAAGAACTTTTCATTATCTTCCTCTGCAACCTTAAAAAAGATTGTCGATGAAAGTTTTCCTGTCATTCATGTCAAGCTTTCTCACATCAACTTCTCTATGCAGCAGCAGCTTGTTGCCTTGGACCTCGGACTCCACAAAAGACTTGATGATACTTGTTCTTAATCTATTGTATGTTGGTAACTTCTCTATGGCAGCCCATTTTAGAGCCTCTTCATCTCCATCGACAAGGTTGGTTCTCCTAGAATCTCTGCCAACAGAAAACACGTCATCCATGTTCCAACCAGCCCTGATCAAGCTCCTGCTTATGCTTCTGCTCAAGCTGCTGTGACTTGATCGTCTGCCAGAAGCTCGCGCTTTCTCCTCACCATCCATCTTTCTCTTATTCTGAATTGAATTTAGAAGAAAATGGAATCAATCTCACATCATGAAATGGACAATGCAACAGAAAGGAAATAATTTATATGTTCCAAACAACAACAACAACAACAACAACAACATTGATAAAAAAAAAAAAACAAAACAGAGAGAAGACCTTCTATTGTTTGGTTGCTGAGAGAGAGTAAACTAAGCCCAATGTCAAACAAACGTTAAGGTGAGCCTTTTACTCCCGCGGGGACAATAAAAGAGCATCAAAGCCTGAGCCTAGAGAACTTACTCTTGGTGGTTTCTTGATATTGTTACAAAATGGAAATGATGTTGAATTCTCTTATTAATTCTTAGGAGGATGGAATGAGAGAGGGAGATGATCAGGACGTTGAAGGAGGATTGGATGAGTTTTGACTTTTGAAAGTTCACTACTTAGCCTTTCACTTTCTCACCAATAAAATCTTGAAAAGTCCTCACTCTCTCTCTTTCCTTGTACGTACGTAGAGAGGGGAGAGGGGTGGGTTTAATTAAGTTCCTTTGCTCTAGAAAGTTAACTTGAGGGTATGTATTGTATAGTAGCAGGTGAGAAAGAGGTGGGTGAGGGAGGAGGGAGAACTTTTCAATGTTCAAATGAAATTAAAATAGAGTAGATGGCAAGTCTTGGATGCATATGTGTATTCCGACTTGATTGGCCTTTGTCCGTTTCTCCATGCAATGTCCATTGGAAATTAATTTACTACTACTCTCTCGAGAGGATATAATAATAAAACAAAAAAAAATAAAAATTAAAAGCACCTTAATATTAGTGGCAATCGTGTTGATTATTTTTCCATGTAAGGATTCTCGAGTGTAGGTAAAAAGAATAATAAATTCTTAGTTTTTATTAGGTATTTTTTTTTTTGAAATTATCACCTATTATTTTAATTATTAAAAATCCTAACTAGTCTTTAAAATCTGAATAAGAGGATTGAATTGCGTATACAGAGAACATAACATCACTTCTAGTACACTACACCTAAAATAAGCTATATTATTTATTTATTTGATTACTAAAACACTATCGTGTTTCTTCTAACTATTGGTCTGTCAAATTATAAAAATCGATCCACCTTAGTAGAATAAACTATGACTTTATAGGTCAAAGCTAATCATTCTAGAATCCAAACATATTTTTGCATTTTTTTTCTTTTAATATCGAGAATACGTCTTACATATAAGTTTGTAATATTTGATATTAAAATAAACATATTGATTTTTTGGTGTTTTTGAAATATAGATCAAATTCTTATAGATTTAATAAACTTGTTATTAAATATAAAAAAATACATGCAAAAACATGTATTTTTATATTTTTTTATGCAGATATGATTTTTATTTGAGAGACTTGGACATAAGTAATTTAAAAGAAATATTTAAATGTATTTTTGCAAGAAAGATTTTTATTTTTTTCATATTTTTTATAAAGAAAACATGTTTATTTAATACTGGAAAAATATCTTATGTGTAGATCACTCACAAATATCAAATAATAAGGGACACAATATGAGAAATATAAAATTTGCAAATAGATCCCTTGAAGGTATAAAATTGAATTAATTTTAAAAAAAAAGGTTGTGTTTGACAAATACTAAAAAAGAGAAAATCAATATTGCTGGAAAAAATAAATAAAACATGTTTGTCAAACATATCCCTAGCTAAAAATTAGAGACTTAAAAATTGTTTAAAGACCATGTTTGGCAAACATGCCTTAAAAATATAAAAATACATTTTTTCATTTGAAAAATTCTAACCAACCAAACACGCATTTAAGCCTGATGTACTCAGTCCAACCACATGAGTTGGGCCTCCTAGTCCAAGCTCATAAGCCTAAAAACAAGACTCATATATAGAAAAAAATAATAATATCAAAAGAGATTTTCATTTGAAAATTCACCAAAGAACATAAAAAATAAGCCAGAAAACTAAAAAAACCATGTTGGTTTTTACCAAATTATGTCAAATAAAAGGCGCAAAAACATTGAGTATGGAATATTGAAGCATAATTATGCATCAAATGAGAACAAACAAACCATAAATTACATGAGTCAAACACAACAACATTTAACCCTAACATAGACATTTAAAGGTATTATAGCTTCGAATGAAGCTCAACAGAGAGGCTAAAATTCCAAGAAACAATAAAACATAAATCTGGGTTCAAGAACACCAAGAACATGAATAACAAAAAATCAAAGACAACCCAAAATTAGACAGTAACAAACAAAAACCTAGATAGACATATAAAAACCCAGAAATAAGGCTTAAACATGGTATACTTGGCTTCAACATACTTTTGGAAACCTCCAAAAAAAACAAAAATTCTAAAAAAAACACATAAAAGAATGCAACAATACCTGTTTAAAAAATTCAGAAACATCCTTCTTTTTGTTTTTTTTAAACACTGTTATATTGATCTAACAAACATTCCAAACCAAAACTTGACATGAAGTTAGCCTTTTTTACACTCAATAACACACTAGAAACAACTTGTAATCATAATCTTGATCAATCAAAGGTCTTAACATATATATAAAAAAGGAATTCAAACAAATAAACTTAAATTCAAGACATCAAAAATAGATAGCTATATCCCTAGCATTTTTACAAGATATTCTATTAAACTCAAGGCACAATACAAAGTGTTCATAGTTTTGGCATCCATAGAAAACAACTTCTTATCATCATTGGTATACTCAATTCTAGATTTAGGAATCATTATATCATTTTTCATCTTAGTAGGCTTGTGAGGTCTATTTTCAATAAATAGTCATAAATTATAATCAATATATTGAAGATATATAATCATCCTAGCTTCTGATAGGCATAATCATTACCTTCAATGAAAGGTAGCCTATAGGTTGATGATCCTTCATTTTTAAACATTAAAACTAGTAGTTGTCATTCTCCTCAAAGTCCAATCGAACTTATGTCATTAAACATGAGAACTAGGTTCTGATATCAATTGTTGTTCTAGGATTAAAGCAACACAAACACCTAAAAATTAGGTATGTCAGGTAAAACTATAAATTAAAATCTTTTTACCTAATAACATGCAATTCTAAACACTCAACCAAATACAAAAGCAATAATCATTAAAAATATGATAATTAAAGAGTGGGAGTTTAGAGAGATTGCACCAAGATTTATAGAGGTTCCGCAAATCGCCTACTTCTCTCATTGAACTTTCATTCAAAAGTTTCACTATTACACGTCGATCTTAGTGGGTGAGACCGAACCAACACAATAGTTTTGCAGGTGCAAGATCAAACCTAATCCTTTTATGGGCTTAGGATCAAACCATTATCCCTAATATTTTTATGGGCTAAAGACTAGAAAATCTTTCACCAATACTTGTAGAAGGATAAGTATTAAACCACTCACAATTTTGTCTCTATGAGACTTTTCCAAGTGTTTAGAGTGTCACTTACACTTTCCACAATATACTCTCTTAGTAAAGTTGATTGGAATAATAATTAAGTTTCACTACCAGAAAACCGATAAATACAAATGGAAATACCGAGGGAATATTTTCGTCGGTAAATTTCCGAGGGATTTTACCGACGGACATATTCCCTCGGTATATACCGAGGGAATTACAGAGGGACAAAAAAATTAAAACAAAGCAAAAAAAAAATGATGACGTGTCAGGATTTACCAACGGAATTACCGACGGAATTAATTCCGTCGGTAAAATCCGTCGGTAAATCCGTTGGTGAACTTGTTTACACTATTCATCATGTCAATTACAAAGGGAATCACCGACGAAAAAAATCCGTCAGTATTTTCTAGAGAGCTCCAGAACTGTTCACTTTCCAATTGCACTGTTAATTGTTGTTCTTTACGGACAAAATCACCGACGGATTGAAAAGTCGTCGGTGTTATTTGGCGGTTTTCTGAAAAAATTCAATTGATTTAAAATTTTCATTTAAATATTACAGATGGAATCACCGACGGACTGAAAAACCATCGGTAATTGTTGGCGGTTTCTGAAAACTTTTTACGAAATTGAAAATTTAAATTAAATATTACCGACAGAATTATCGATGGATTAGTTAAAAAATATTAATATTCAATTATCCGTCGGTAAATCCGTCGCTAACGCGCCCCAATAAAAAGCTCGAATCCCTTATTTCACAAGAGACAGACTTATTTCTTCTTCTTCTTCTTCTTATTCTTCTACTTCTTCTTCACTATATGTAAAAAACATCAATATCTATTTCTTTCTCTTCTTTTCTCTCCTCATCTCCTTCTCTTTTTCTCCATGCTCGGGTATGTCTTCTTCTTCTTTCTTCTTTTATCCTCTTAGTTTTTTTTTAATTAATATGCTTTACAAAAAAAAATTTATCTCCTTAGCTTCACTTGCAACTACATTAAGGTAAGAAGATTTTTCTTCTTTTTTCATGATTTTTTAACCCTTTATATTTGTTTTTAATTTTTTTTAATTTTTTTTGTTCTTAATAATTGTATAAATGTTGTTGTGAGATTTGTTTTTTCATATGAGATTAATTTTTAGTTGATTTATTTATAGGATTTTTAAATTTTTAGCAATTGCAACTTCATTTTTTTCATATGAATTTTTTTAGTTGAATTTATTTTTTCATTTTATTTATTTGTTGCAAATTTGTTTGAGTTGATTTTCTTATTTTTTTTTCAAGCATTTTGAGTATATATTATACTGTGTTGATTTATGTTAATTTAATTATTTTATAATTTTATAAAATGAATTTTTTTTTAATTTTTTTTAAATAATTACTGACGGAATTACCGATGGAATTTCCATCGGTAATTCCGTTGGTAATAAAAAATATTATTATCGAGGGATATACCGACGAAATGAAGCGGGTAATTTTATTTTTTATTTCCGACGGATAAAAAATTACCGATGAAGGATTCACCAACGGAGCATTTCCGTCGGTGATGTCGTCGGTAAATTAATTACCGATGGAATATGTGTCTTACGCCGACGGAAAAATTCCGACGGTAAAACTGTTAAATCTTGTAGTGTTTTTTAGGAGGATTTTACCAATTCACACCTAACCTTGATTTTTTATGATTACAAATGAAAAAAGGGTGTTATATGTTGTTGTTTTTTATAGGGAGTATGCTTAGATTTTTACCTTAGAAGTTTCACCCTTGATTTGAGAAAGTAAGAGGCTATGTATAGCCTTAAAAAAAAACTAGCCGTTAGACATAGTTTTTTGCCTAATGGCAGCATTGGTTAAACCGTTTTATAATCGGTCAAACTGTTTTTGAAGAACCCCAAGAGTTTCTAGAAACAAACTAGGTATTTTGAGAAACGGTCTGACCATTTTTCAAAATGGTGAGACCGTTTTGGCTACTATTTTGCCATTTCCAAAACGATGAGATCGTTTTGGGTACTGTTCAGATTTTATCATATTTTTGTGTTTTGGTCTTTTCTTGGTTTTTTTTTTTTTTTGTTCTTTTGGGTTTGTTTAGGTTGTGTGTGTATTATAAGGTGTTCTAAAAAATTCTAGTGCTATTTGGAAAAATGTTATTACAAATTCTTGATTAGCAAAATCAATATCGTTATTTCTACAAGTTTTTCATTCTTGAACTTCGCAAATCATTTTCTTATTTGTTTGATGATTTCTTAAATGTTGTAAATTTGTGTATATCATTGCAAGGGTATGTGCAATATATATATAGGGATATTTTTGTTATTTATAATATTAATAATGTGATATGCATTTATCAAAATTATATGAAACCAATATTTTTAGCCTAAAATGCTTGGTCTCTCATGGTGTGTCATTATGTTTCAATTGGTCTCTCGTTGTGTGTCATCATGTTCAATTTTTCTCTTAAGTCTTCACTATCAGGTGGTAGGTAGGGCATTTATACACCTTATTATAAAGCATGTCTTGGGTTTTTGAACCATCCATTTTTCTTTCCCATGGTTTATATATCATTTCCCCATACAAGTATCCATTACCAGCTTCAGTCTTCGCTATGTTCAATCATCCTCTCTTTTTTTGCAACTCTCCCTTTCCAAGGAGCTCATCAAGCTTTGGAGTAGTTACTGTTGTAGTGACTTGAAGAACATATCATTTTCCACTTTCTTTTCTTTTTTTATCTAGGGTATCTGATCAATGAGCAGGAGAGAGGAGAGAGAAAAAAAAGATGCTGATGATCCAACTTCCTCTCACTTGGACCATCTTTGAGTCTGACACCATATTATTAATGTTCTCCAAGGCACCTTGCGATGAACCCTGTAATTGTACAGGATGCGCATCTAAATCATTGATTAATGATGGGTTGAGAAAAAAACCCATTGACATACCTCCGAGCTAGAAACATAACTTCTACATATTTATTCCCTATTATTAAAAAACTGTACAAAGTAAATTGAGGCCCCGCCGTACCTCCGAGCTTTGCTCGATTGCAGACATCAGAAATCGAGAAAGCCCACCTGGTTTAGCGGGTTGAAAGACTTAAGGTCGAACTATGGCTTCTATACTTTTGATTAGAACTGACTACCTATATATATACTAATCAAAATTTCCTTAATTCTAAATGAATGCCACTTGACAAAAGCACCATAGCTTAAGTGAATGGTGTCACGAGAGGAGGCATGCAGGACGCAGCTCACGATGTCGTTCGTCCGTAACATATGGATGCAACATATAGATTTTTTGCCCATTTCTCCTGCAAGGCCCAACTCAAATTTTAGATCCTCAAACATGAATCAGTCTCGAAGAAAAACTTGATGCTATGTCAAAAGATAGACGGCAACCTTAACATGCGTGCTAGGAAAAGCAGAGGTTCGAAGGGTCTCCTGTGTTTCATCTGTATGTTTCCTTTTTGGCAAACTCAGAACGAAAGCCGCCTGGTCCCAAGTTGCTGCAGTTGCTGTGATACGATATCCAGAATCCCACCGTAGATGTATTCCTTCACTAGGATACAGGAAATCAAGTTCAACCACCTGAAATTTAATACAAAATTTAGTTCACCATCCAGGCCTACAGTTTATTAGGATGCAATATCTGTAGATCAAAGATGACCTGCTTTGCAAATCCTGCACCACGGGACATGACAACTCCCCATCTACTCCCCGAGGTGGCCATTGCAGTGACATAAAAGCCCTCCTTCCATTTTTTATTAATCCATTTAAAAGGAAATGAATCACTAACTTTATAAGACTGTTGCGTATAACTGGTACCTGAACTCCAAAGGAATACAAGTCAGACAAAATTAAAGTGAAGACATAAAAAACTAATCATTCAAACAGTTTAGACTAACCCTTAGACATTACGATTAATGAGCTTCCATTGTTCGCTCCAGCAATTGCACTGATATAATAATTCTTTTCCCAGTGTTCCATTATCCATTCCTTCACACAATCAAACATAATAATTCAATAGTTACTCTATTTGTTTAGAAGTTATGTCAAGGAGCAACTTATCTCCAAAGACCAACAACAAATTCAGAATATCAGCTGTGGAAAACAGCTTCAGGTAGGTAAAAGGTATAAGCATGCACCTTGCGTAGAAAATATGGTGAGAGCTCATAGACTTGTGCGGAATAATTTGCACCAGCATCCATAATAATGGCCCATTGATTTTGACATGAAGCTACACTGCTAATAAATAAGTCATCTTCGTATCCTTTTTCGATGTGCTGGCCAAGCCTTGCATCAGCCACATTATAGTGATACCTACAGAAGCAGGTTAAAATTCTCAAACTGATCTAATTTGAGTTAATCTGATCACTCCATCCTAACAACATGAAATTGAGATCATATTGAATAAGCAGGAGAGCTTTAAACTTTAAAATATTTGGAATCAACAAAAGACCAACAGTGCATATCAGACTAAAAAAAGTGACCAATATAATCAACAAAAAAGTGCTGAGTAATGGCTAATGACTTCAGGCATAGTTTATACCTTTGTTTCATTGATCTATGTGCATTGTACACACTAATCCATTGTGTTGCCGGCATGCCCATACGAACCTTCTTCTTCAGTTGTTCGTCTTCCTCATCCATAGTCAACCCTCCTCTCTTGTGACCAACCTGAGAAATAAGCTTCACAAGATCAAGAGTACAAATTAAACACATGAATTCAAACCTTGAAGTGTCAGTTCATTAAAAATAAAGTTCATAAATAAATATGTCCAACTTAAGAGAAAACAAGTAATAGCAAAGAAACAGTGTGAACATCCCATGCACCTTCTGAGCACCTTCTGTGTTAAGAGGTCTAATAACTGGATTTGTGCCAACAATTCCATCAAAGAGGGAAATGCATTTTACATAATCAGGTTCTTCATCAAACTTTAAGTTCACTACATATTCAATGAGCTGTTTGAAAGGCTGTGGACAGAAGCAACAAAGCGCCTCTGAGGTTGTTGCCATCTTCTTCTTGCAAACGACAAACCCCTTGTTTTCTCCCTAAGAACACCATAATGTTATAAAAAGAAAAGAAAGCGAATAACATGTGCAAAATAAGTGAGGTTTCAGTTAATTGTTTTTGCACATGTGAACCAGAAGGGACAAACATTTTACCCAGCTAAGAAAAAGGACCTACCTGGTACCCTTGCCAAGGTAAGCGACCACGGAGAAGAAAAATAAGTGTGTAAGCAAGTGATTCCAAATCATCCCTCCTGCTACCAGTTCTCCCTAAATGGCCATGCACACTAGCATATCGCACTGTTCCCCTGCCCAAACAAGTAATGACAAAGCCAGCAATCAAGAAAAATTAAATAAAGGAAATGTAAAGAAACGGTAAAATAATTCAAGCTTAATACCAACAATGATGCAAGAGTCAAACCTGAAAACATCTGGCTTTTGGTCATACTCAACATGCAAACCAGTTGAACTATCCCGCCATCTAGTAGCTGAATGACCAGAACAATTCAGAAAATTGCAGTTCAACCAAGACAGTTGTTTCAGAATCCCCAAAAATCAACAGTTTAAAGTAAAAAGATGAACATGGAGTTTCTCCAATTACCCAATCCAAGATCAACTAGAAATAATTTTTTCTCCTTAGGAGTTCCCAGAGGACCAAGCAGAAAATTCTCAGGCTTTACATCTCCATGGACATAACTGCAGAAATATTTTGTAATCTAGTCTGAGAATCACAAATTTTTAATTTGAGAATATAAAAGTAAAAAAATAGAGAGATTAGTCACTCATAACATAGATAGCCAACTAACAGTTCCACAATTAAAAGTGCTTATTTTCCAGTACACAAACCAGACCAAACCCATTCAATTCATCTTATCAAAACTAAAAAAGAGAGATTAATGACATGCAACAAAAAGCTTTTACCCTCTGGAGTGCATCTTTTCCAATATGGATATGGCTTCAATGGCAATACATGCAACCATTTCAGTGGACATTCTGCAAATAAGAACATGCCTTCATTTAGCACGGATCTGGACAAAAGATAAAATAACAGACAACAGAAAAGATAGAACAATTGAACTCACAAGTTCGAGTTAAAGTTATTGTTCCAAACATCCCACAGGCTTGGACCCAACATATCCATAACCTACATGGCATCAGAGTTTTCTGTTAGAAACAATTCTAAAACCAGGCGAAAATAAGCTATAGAGACCCAACAGTCTAGAACCAGCAACAACAGCCAACAATAGCATACCATGACATAATAGTCACCTTGCCGACCCTTATAGTGTACTAGTGGTACACCATGACTGCCACCAAGAGTACTGTGCAAGGGACAAAAAGCAATGGATTCATATTATTCTGCTGAAAAAAAGAAGAAGAGGAATATGCAAGTCAAAAGAAAGCATGATAGATATAATCAAATACTCACTCATAAACTTGCCACTCGTTAGGTGGTCTATAATTACATCCTTTACTACTCTTATGCTCGAATTTTAGTGCCACCTAAAATCCAAAGTTCAAAGGTGATGGTATAAAAGAGTGAGATGAATTATCAGATCACACTCAAATCATTCAGACATATATGTATTAAGAAAAAACCCAGGTATACCTCTACAGCTCCTGCACCAGCTTTCTCATTTTTATTTACAGCAGAAACACGTCGACCAACATACACTTGACCAAAGCCACCCTTTCCCAACTTTGTTTCTACTCTGTACACTGGGGAATCCTCAACCTGAACCTGCAGCACCATCACCAAGAAATTAATTTCATCCACAAGAGATTCAGGAAAAAAGGCAAAGGGGGGAGCAGGTAAAATGCTGCCATAATTCAGCAGTCTGCAGAATGAGAAAATGGTCATCATTTCTTTCTCTACATGTCTAATCACATATCCCTGAATAAGTGAAATATTGGAGGAAGACTATCCCAATATAGGTGATTGATCAATAACATCATGAACAGCAAAACACTGCAAATTTTTTCATCTTGTCTCCTAAATTACTAGTTACTTTTAGTGACCAGGTCATTACCATATAATGCATGCTTATTCCAGCAGATCCATAATTTTTTTTTTTTAAATAACAATAGTAAGACAAAACAAACAAACAAGAAATGGAGAAGGAGACAGCAAATGGGGTAGACATAGTTGCGATGAAGTGCTTCCAAGCAAACCAAAAAACTGCCAACTTTTACTGAAAAACGAAGGAGAAAAATATTGAGGTCATTTAAAACAAGACTTGCATTTTCTATGAAAAAAATGGCACAATATAATGGCAATGAGTAAAAGAGAATTAAAAGTTCATGATTTTTAATGATAATCAAGTTGAGTGCATTATTGGGAATGACAAAAGAGACAAGGAGGAAAGTAAAGAGTGTGTGCCACAGGAAAAAAAACACACTAGAAATGTATTTGAAAAATGCAGACAATACCGTCTACAAGAACAGCTAAGAATTATGCTTTCCACCAATGGTAGAAAAAAGAAAGCATTGTAGCTATTCTAAATCCTAGAAATAGTGAAATGAACTATCAAAAGAAAATCGATACTGCAAATGGAAAAAAAAAAAAAAAAAGAACATTCACAATGAATTGTGTTCACCAAAGACAGATGATTTTAAAAAAAATCTCACAAAAATAGGGTCTTTAATCCTTGCTGAAGGATGAAAAATACAAGAAGTTCCATTATCTGAAAAAATGATACTAGAAAAACAATTTTGACTACATAATAACAGTGACTTAGTCATAGAAAAAACAAGCCAGAAAGGGGCTTGGACTGAGTGGACTTCCTGCTCACATTCACAGTCGCAAAGGCACAAACTTGATTGGATAGACTGCCTAGACTTTCTAAAAAGCATTGGCTTGCAACTGTTGACCGGCTGGGGACTGTATGAGGGTGTCTATTAATAGTGAATGAAGAGCCTGTTTGGCATTATAGTAATGGTTGGTTTTCAAAATGTTTTTCGCTTGGAAATGCATAGAAATAATTTTTAAAAAAAGAAAAATTGTTTTTGACATCAACATATTCAAACAATATAAAAACACCAAAAAATTAATTTGAAGAAAAAAATTCAAATTTTTGCAAAAACACTTTGCAACCATAAAAACAAACGAGGCCAAAGTAGAACCAGAATGAAGTGGCGATGAACTGTTTCTTGAACCCTGTGAAGTTGTCGCCGCCGCCGCCGCCGCCGCCAACAACAATGTCCTTAATTCTCTCCCTGTTTCCCACTAATACTTGATTTCTTTTAATAGTTGATGGGTAGATTTTCTTGACTTTATTGGTATTTCACTTTTTAATTCCATTGTGTCAAGAGGCGCTCACTCGCATAGGCGCTCCAAGCGAGAAAAGGGGAGACCTAGCGCCTTTTATTTTTTCAGATGAGGCATTTTATCTAGGTGTTGCATAGGCACTCACTTGGAATGCAAGCACTAGGTGCTTGTTTCAGCACTTGGTCAAAATATATGTTCTTTTACCCCTTTTTTTAATTGATGTGTGTTTTAACCTATTTGTCCATATTCTTTTTATCGACCACCAAAAATAATTATAGGGTATAATTGTAAAAGTAAAGAGTAGGGTTTAAAAAAAAAACAATATCATCAAAATGGATGAATTGGTGTTTGATGATGACACTTTAGCCTTTAGGGACGTGGCAAGGGCAACTAGAGCTGAAGAACCTAGAAAAAACATTAGGAAGGAAACAAAGTTGAGAAGTGTAGGAGGACCATCAAGTTCAAAATCTAGACATGAAGTGGGATCAAGTTATAATTCTAAAGAAGTGCATTATAGTTTAAGAGATAATGATTCAAATGATAATTTTGAAATGGAGCATATAGGCGACTCAAGTGAAGGAGATGAAAGGATAGATGATGATGTGTTGAAAGATTAATAATGATAATATGTAAGTTTAACTATTTTAATCTACTTACTCTTTTAAATTGTCTTATTTTATTTTTAAGGGTGAATAGTACTACTTTTTATTACTATGTTAAAATATTTCAAGTTTCACTTTGATTTTCTAATCTTATTTTTTAACATATATATTTGTGAATTTATAGCATAGCACCTTGTTTTATTCAGGCGCAGTGCTTTGGACATTTGACAGGTTGTCAAGAGGGGCTAAAGCACTTGCCTATGCACTCCAGGCAAGGCGAGGAGAAACCGTCGCCTTTTAATTTTCAAGGTGGCACTCACCAGGAGTGCAAGCACCAAGTGACTAGTCAAAATATACGTTCTCTTTATATATCCATCTGTTATGCTGCAGAAAATTGTACTTTCTTTTTTTAATAAAAGAACATTTTTTTAAAATCTCAAATTCATCACATATCAAACTTCACAATTGATGTTGTTTTCTTGCCGTGTTTACTGTTTCTAAAACTTCGGTGTATTCTTCTTCTTTTTTTTTATAATCAACTTAGTTTATTCCAAAGTTTAGTATTTTATGTTTAACTAGTTTAATTTACTTGCTCTTTTAAATTGTCTTATTTTGTTTTTAAGAGTGAATAATATAACTTTTTATGACTATGTTAAAATATTTTGAGTTTCACGATTTTCCAATCTTAATTTTTAACATGTATATTTGTGATTTATATATTATAATATTATACATATATTTTATTTGGATTTATAGCATAACACCTTGTTTGATTCAAGTGAGTGCTTAGGTATGCAGGTGGTGCTTCAGCATGTTTTCCTTTGACAACACTAGCTAGAGGCACATTTGGCAGCCCCACTTTTCCAAAGAATGAGTTACATCTTTTAGTTTGTTTGTTTCTTCTTCATTTATTTTTTTCTTCATCACTTATGTGGTCTCTTTCAAGAGCACTTTAGTAATTACACTGCTTTTGAAAAGGAAAAACTTAAAATACCCCTGACCAAAAGTTACAAAAATTTAACTTTTAAGGGCATTTTAGACATTATATTATGCAAATAAAAAGTAAAAAGACTATTCCACCCCCATCCAAGCTTGGGATGACAAATTGATCTTGTTGAAAAGAGGATTTTTTCTTTGGAAGCAAGTTACATGTTTCACTATGAAGGGTAAAATGGTCATTTCACTGTGCAAATCCCACAGTAATATGTGAGGCCCTTCACAATGAAACACTGAGCTCTTTTTGTTTTTTTAATGTATAATAATTTGATATAATAATAATAATAAAAGAAACAAATCGAGTAGTTGAGTACTAACTTTAATACAAATAAGATACCGATATCAATAAATATTACCATTGAATAAAAGCAAAAGAAAAAAAGAAATTGATATGGCATATCTTATTTCTTCTTTACCTATTGTCTTCTCTCTTTAAATATCCATGTGTTATGTTATAAAAAATTTTACTTTTTTTTTAATAAAAGAACATTTTCTCAAATCTCAAGTTCATCATTTATCAAACTTCAAAGTTGATTTTTTTTCTTGTTTATTGTTTTTGAAACTTCAATTTCAAACTTCACAATTAATTATTTTTTCTTGTCGTGTTTACTGTTTTGAAACTTTCAGTTTATTCCTTTTTTTTAATCAACTTAGTTTATTCCAAACTTTAGCATTTTAAATTTTACTATTTTAATCTACTTGCTTTTTTAAATTGTCTTATTTTATTTTTAAAGATGAATAAAATAACTTTTTATAACTATGTTAAAATATTTTGAGTTTCACTTTGATTTTCCGATCTTAATTTTTAACATATATATTTATGATTTATATATTATAAAATTATACATATACATATATTTTTCCTTGTTTTATTCAGGCGCACGCCAGGCGCTTGCATTTGACAACCTTGACACCTTAGGGTGCCTGGCGCGTTGGCAACATTGTTTAATTCTAGTTCTATTCTTGTCCTTCTGTTGGCAACCATAACTTTTTATGAATTATAGATTAGACAGAATTATCTGGAAAACATAACTTTTATGTGTGGGTAGGATCTAGTGGAGAAATCTAGAAACATTTGGTATATCTAATTAAACAAGCTAGTCAACCCAACAAGGGTGCATTCAACTGTTGCTTTCTACTACACAAATGGGGCCAACATACTAAGTCATCTTTCCAAAATTTTCTATAACTCATCTCAAACCTTTAGAAATTATATTCAATATTCCGGTTTGAATCTTAAGCTTTCTTATTTAACTCTACCATCTAACATTTCATACAATCATCCCATCAATCCAACAGGGAATCCCATTTAGGAGAAACATTGACTTAAATGGACATGGCTTTAACAGTTTGGGCATTGTCCCATAGTTAAAGGGCTAGAGGGTGCAGTGTAACTACCTTTGCAAAGTAGTTTTCACTTTTCTTCTGCATTGCTCTCATCTATTTTCCTAATCCTCCTTTTTCATTGAAAATTACCAAATATCAATTCCAATATATAAAGCAAGAACAGTACTTGAGACAAGATACATAGTGCAATGTTTAGTTGTTTACAAAATTCTTGCACTATTCCAGTTTCTACAAAGAAAATTATAGTTAGGAAACCCATCTTCCCAACACTTTTGTAGTTCGTCAAGAAAACAAAAAAAAAAAAAAAATTCTGCAACCCTCCTCTAAAATATACGTCAGAAAACTAAAAAGACTCCGTCTTGGCATTGCTTAATTTCAAGAGTTGGCAAAAAACAAAATTACAAATTTTTGGATTGAACAAGTAGCATTCCAGCAAAAACAGGTTTCTACAATGATCTCAATCTCATATGCAATCAGCAGAATCAACATTTACTATTCTTACCTGGTTGTTCAATCAGAATCAGGTACAGTAGAGGAAAATATAGTAATTATGAGCATTGTATATTCCTATCTAATTGTTCAATCAGAATCACACAATAGAGAATAATATAGTAATTATTAAAATCGCTAGTAGTCGCGGTTCAGCCATACCGTGGTGAATTTGCCCAATTCCCTTTGTTAATCACAAAGACAATAGCGATCACCATCACCCAACTTTTAAAAGCTAAAAAAAAAAATTAAATTCAGATTAACAAAAAATAACCTGGTCGGGTATCGGAGCAGAGGTTCCCTCATCCTCTCCGCCAGCAGCAAGTGGCTTATCATTACCTTTGCCACCACTATCAAACACATCCATCGGCTTCTTTTCTCCAACAAACTCTAAATCCCTTTTCTCCTCCTCCTCCTCCTCTTTCACCGTCCCCACCACAACAGCACCACCCACACCCACTACTACCCTCTCATTGCCGGCTTTCTGTTCCTTATCCAATGCCGCCCCCGCTGCTGCCCGTCTTCTCCTTGTCCTTGTCGCAATCGGCTCTACTACTTCGTCTGGATTGTTCTTGTGCTCCTGATGCATCTTCTGTTTATTTTCTTGCTTCGGTGTTGCTTCTCCTCCCCGGCCTCTGAGCACTTGACTACGCAGCACCGGCATCGTTCATTCTTTGATTCCAATTATCATCCACAATTTTAAAACAAAAGGAACCAAAACCAGCAAGAGTCAAGAAAAACAATCACAAGCGCGTAATGAAAACGACGCCGTGAGTGCTAGAATTTGATCATGAAAATAAAGAATTGGAGAATCCAGTTGATTAGAAGATTGAGGAATTAGGGATTCCTTTTTTCAATTAGGGATCTGTTGTTCTTGGTGACAGTGAAAGAGCAAATCTTGAGAGGGAGGGAGGGAGGGAGGTTGAATTTTTATATCTGGAATATTAAAACGTTGTTTAATTACGTGGCGGATTCTTCGACGTTTATTTGGAAGAATTGAGAGGTAAGATTTGCGGATTTATTTTTTTAGGAAAATTAAGATAATAAAGATACGTGGTTGAATTACGAGAAAGGGCTATGAGTAGGGGTTTATTTTCCTATTCTCGCAAAAACCCTGACCTGGCAAGGCAAAGATGACGAGCCCATCCTGTTTCCCAGTTTGTCTTCCTCAATGTACAAAAGGGTTCGGTAGCGTGTGGGTAGGTACATGGTTTCTGTGGTGGGGTGTATTGATCTGCGCCGTTCGATTTCTGATCTTTTCATTCAATGCACAAGATATGATTGTGCTCTCTGAGATCAGCTCAGGGTGGGCAGGTCCTTTTTTTTTCAAATTTTTATTTTGACCCGAATATGAAAATCTTAAAATTAATAAAGGGATGTGTATTGATCACATATTTAGTTATTCATCTCCTTCTGGTCTATTAATTTAATTCACTATTCTACTTGGTAAAAATTCAAATTAATTTTTATTAAATTTTTAAAAAAATCATTTTAATTATAAAAAATAAAAAATTATAAAATAAAAAAAAAAGAGTACGTGAAAAATAGAAGAATGTTGCGTTGTCAACTCTGTGTTTATAATTGAACTTTTTTTTATTAACGTGGGTGTCTGGGTCAGCTTGCGCGCACCTCGACTGATCCCACGGCCCTGAAATTAACGACCAGGTAAGCCTCCAATGGTCATTATATTAGCAATCACAGGGCTCAAATTTGAGACCATAGCAAAAACAAACCATTTAATCCCAAATTCTTACTATTAGATCATCTATTATATAGTTTTTTTTTATAATTGAACTTGATTATACAAATAGTGAAACAGTAAGGTTGGAACAAAAGCACATCATGCTGTTTCACTCAATGATTTAACTAAGCTATGCATGTTTACCACAAGGAGAAGGTAAGAGATATTGGAAGATACAATAATAATGAAAAGCATACTGCTATGCTCTACTCTAAATAAATTGGAGCATGAAGGTTTGTAAATGCCCAGCTTGCTGACTAGTTTGTGAATTTGTTCACGTTCAAGTGCCTTCGTTACAATATCTGCAAGCTGATGAGTAAAAGCGACATGGAAGGTGAATGCACATATTGATGGATTAAAGTATTTTAATTTTTTAATTGTTCGTCTAAGCACGTGTTTAAAAGAGTAAAGATAAAATAATAATTTAATAGAATGATAATTCAATATATTTAGACTAGGTAAAATATTAATCCTGGATGACATAGATTTAGCTTGCTTTCATGCTTAATATTTTTTTGTTTGATTCTATGCTGAGCTTATGTAAATATGGATATAGTGATTTGTCAAACTTAATATCTCTAGGTTCAATTATATATTGGACTCAAGTGTATATGAGTTTAGTGTTAATGATTGAACTTATTAACTTGTGTTAATGATTTTTTTTTCTCACTATAAAATGTAATTAAGTAGAAGATTTTTTTAGTAATTCAAGTTAATTGTTTTGATGGATATGCACAATGTAAATTTTAAACCTTTATGTTGTGATTTGACGGCAAGAACAATTATATAAGCTATAATATTTAAACAAAAAGAAAACAAATTAAATGATAACAGAAATAAAAACAAGATAAGAAATTAAAAAATAGTAAACTTAAATTTAGAGCCAAGCTCTAATACCAAATTGATGAAAACATAAGAGACTAAATCTTATAATCCACGATCAAGAATTGAAATACACATCTAAGAAAGTTAAAATTAGATTGAAAAACCCTGACACAATTATTTCTTAAACGAACATTTAAAGGTATATGGTCAATGCTATAAATATGATATATTTGATAATTTATAGAAGTTCAATGAAGAACCCAAAGTAGAAGCGCTCTCACGCTGCTCAATTCCTGGTGACGATATAAATTCTTTCTTTTCAATGTTATTTCAACTACTTATGTAATATGGCTTACAAAATAAATCACGATTCACTAATAGGTCTAAATTAAATCCACATAACTAACCAGCTTAATTCCAAAACTGAATAAGAATAGAGTACAAAACTCATACTTGTATCTAATGAGGCCAATTCATATATGTTATACATGTTAAACAACTTAATCTATTACTTAGATAATATTAATTAAAGTTTGATCCTTCTTGCAACTCAACTTCATGTTTGATATCATCTTAGAAAAAGTTTTTGAAGCTTGCTTGGCCCAAATATCATGAATCGGCCCATTAAATATATTTTTGATCCTCTTAGCTCTTACCCTTGTAATATTTACAATCGATACAGGTAATGAATCTTATAGTATTACTTGTTGATTCTTATGATTTATAGTATCCAAACACCATAGCCTCCATAGACCCTCTTTAATTGGTGAAACCTGTAACTGACCCAAAACAAGCAAAATAATAGCCATCTAAACCCTAAGGCATGATCCAACTAGTATCATCCACCACTCTTATTAAACCAATAACAACCTTCAACTACCTAGACATAGAGTACCGTTTGGTATTGTGGTTGGAACTGTGTTTTGTTCCAACCACAATTTATAATCGTTTGGTAAACATTTTGAACACAGATTTTGGAGATGGGTCTTACTAAAAATTGAGTTTGTACCGTCGATTTTCGTGAAGCAAA
This sequence comes from Populus simonii, assembly GCA_007827005.2. NCBI lineage: Eukaryota > Viridiplantae > Streptophyta > Magnoliopsida > Malpighiales > Salicaceae > Populus > Populus simonii. The sequence continues at coordinate 6,742,453 of CM017466.2, forward strand.
AAATTGTTGCTTTTCACTTTTGCCCCCTGTTGCCAAGAGAAAGAAAAAACTTAAAGGCCCACCCAATTTGTTGTTTGCTTTCTTCCTTTAGCTCAAGTAGGAGTTTTTAATATTTCTTTGGCAATCATCATCATCTGAACACTACCAAGTGGATTATTAATTCACCTAGCATTGTTCATGTGAACAGTGCCAAGTGGATTAATTCACGGGTCACTGTTCACGTGAACAGTGACTCCAGTATTGTTCATTGAACCGCGTACGACCTGAAAAAAAATCAATTTTTTTTAATTGTGTTTTACTCAAGAACTAGTATTTCATATTATTCAATAACACCACATAAATTGGAAGGAGATCACATGATGATATAATATTTGTAGAATTTGATCGCAATTTCAATTTTGTTTCTGATGATATTTTACATGATTTTATTGCACGCTCAAAAAACCATGAAAAATTGTAGTCCTTATCAGATGAATTTCATACGTGATGAAATTATAGATAAGTTAATGAAACAATTAAAAATATTTGATATAAAATAGTATTTATTTGATGATGTAATAATGGTAGTTAAATTTACAATATTTAAATTAAAAACTATCAATATTAATATATATCTTTTTTAGTTATTTTATAACTTCAATTTGAAAAGCATGTTTAACCAAACACATTAAACTACTTTTTATTCAACCTCAAATTCAGTCACAGTTTTAACCAAACATGTATAAATATCAAACCAGCCTCAACCAAAAGTACTTTTTATAAAAACAACTTTTTTCAAACCACAACCACAAAAACTACCACAATACCAAACACACTCCAGCCTCCCTATCTCTAATATCGACTAGTCTGAACCTTCTCTAACTACCCATCTCTATATACCACAACAGTCAGCTTTGATTTCCTTCCATACTTGAAACATTGAACCACTAAACTAAACCACCACAATAGTAGCCCGCAATAACACTATAACTAGTTATATAAGTCAAATCATTTTTTTCCTTCAGTAGCCACCAAACACCGATAAGAACAAGAGAGGAAAAAGACCTGAAGTGAATCTATCATGATCTCTCTTCTTAGACAGTGGTTGGTGACACCATAAATGGAAAGGAAAATAAGTGGCTTTGTTGATTAAAATTATGTTGTGCGCATAATCATAGACCACTTTTGAAAATAAGACTATTGTTGAAATCACTTTCATGTATTTCACAAACAGGCAGGTAGTCTAGAATAATTATACAACTTTTGAAAAATCTCTAAATTTTTCACACAAACAGGCAGGTTGCCTAGAATAATTATACAACTTTTGAAAAATCTTTGACTTTTTCACACAAACAGGCAAGTCGCCTAGAACAATTAAACCACTTTTGAAAAAACTGTGAGTTTTTCACAAAAACAGGCAGGTCGTTTGGAACAATTCGACCATTTACACTAATAGGCAAGTTGTACGGAACAATTAGACTATTTTTTTTAAAAAAAAAAGTGTTTGACTTTTTTCACCAACAACCAGGTTACCTAGAACAATTAGATCACTTAAAAAAAATTGAATTTCTCAATAATAGACAGGTCATCTTGAATAATTAAACCACTTTTAAAAAATCTTCTTTTTTTTTTTCATACAATAGGTAGGTTGCTTAAAACAATTAAATTATTTTTGAAAATCTTTGAATTTTTAATTGACAAGGTAGGTTACCTCTCAAGTGGCCAATTGAAAAATTTTGTATTGATGATTCTGTCGAAAAATCCATTGATGATACACAATCCATTACCGATGAGTATTTCATCGTTAATCCATCGATAATATTTACTAGTGTTTTGGCCGATGGAAAAATGGTCAGGTTTATTTTTTATTTGGCACAGATATTATATCGGTGTTTTTGTCGGTAAGTAACTTCACTGATTGAATTACAGATGAACATGATATTTATGATGAGAAACCTTGTCAATAACAAGTTTCCATTGAAAAACCATTAGTGATTTATAAGGTGATGGAAATACAACTTAAACATAGACGGGATATTCCATTGGTGATAATTAATTTTCTGGTCATGAAAGAACCAATTCAGTTTAATTTTGATTTTAAAAACCTAAAAACAATTTAACCGAACCTGAAGCAAAAAAATTTAAAGAACCAGTTCGGAACTTGGATATGTTAACTGAGCAAGTGCTTTATAACTATTACCTCATCATACCTGTTTCCTCACCTCTTCACCTTATCTTGTTTTTTATATATATAATTTTATGTAGGTTTTATCTTCCTTGAGAGTAGAGATGAAATGCAGTCCGATTTCACCTTTACAGCATGAATATGAAGAGGAATGGCTAAGTTTCTGTTTATGCTAGCCTGCAAATAATTTTATGTAACTTTTAGTGCAACTGTTTTTTTCTATGTTCTTATTGGCTTTTTCCTGAACAATTTTGTACTATGAGTTTTAATACTTGCTAGATGCCTACGACAGAGAGATGTTTGCTGAGACAAAACAGGAACTAAATGCCCTAAAACACTGTAAGAAGATCCACAAATTTCGCTGGTTTTCCTCTTTAAAAAACCTAACAGGACCAAATCAAAATCATCAGTTAAACTGAATTTTGGTTCAATCTAGATTTGAATAAATATAGGCCATGGATGTAACCGGTGTTGAAAAGTCTAATTTGTTCTTCAACCAATTCTAGAAATAGAAAAACAAAGAAGAAAGCTCTGTAAATAAGAAGTTGAAAAGTTTTATATTATTTCCAAAAGTTCTTAATACTTGGTCTGAAACATTATTATATATTTGGAATAATCTTTTAACTCTAGAAAATACTAAAATGATATAAATGAGACTCAAATAAATGACTTTATTTAGAAAACTAGACAAATAATAAATAACACATGTTTTCTACTTATAGAACACACACACAAACATACATATTAAAACAACCATAACTTCTCGCACAAACTCCAATGCATACGTGGTTGGATAATCTAGAAAGATGGCATTCTGAACTTGAAAACCATATAGAATAAACTTATTCTCTAATGCAATAAGGTGGTGAAAAATCAAACTTAAATTGGCCCACAAGATGGTAGCAAACTCAAACTCTCCAAAACTCCCAAATTATGAGCCATACCTTTTTTGAAAACAAACAAACATATTTAAATCATTTCCATTTAGTTTATAAGCCTCCAAACTCATTTAAGCTTCAGTCACGCTAATCTAACTTGTTAAGACACTTTCTAGTTGTTTCACCTGAGCTCTCATCATTAGACCATTTGAATGCTCATACATATTAGAATCAACCCTTTTCATGTTAGAATCATGATGAATATCATCACCCTGGGGTTGAAAGTGATTCTTCCTTAAATTAGAATTTTCAACATCTTCTAAGTAAGGTGACAAGTCTTTTACATTAAAAGTATTTGAAACATTGTACTCATCAGTCAACCTTGTAAGCAATACCATTCACCCTTTTGACAACTTGAAATGGTCCATTATCTCTCAGCATCAATTTGGATTTTTGCTTGCTTGAAAATCTATCTTTACTAAGATGAATCTAAACAAGATCTCGAGGCTCAAATCCGACCATCTTCCGCCCTTTATCGACATGTTTGCCTTACTTTGTCATATCCTTCTTAATACAAGATCGAACCTATTTGTGGAGTTCTTTCATCATTTCTACCCTTTTCACCCCATCCATAAAAGTCCTCTCTTTAATTGGAATAAACATCAGATCAATAGGAACACAAGAGTTAAAACCATACACAACTTTAAACGGTGAAAATTTTGTAACTCCATTCATACTATGATTATAAGCAAACTCCACAATAAGCAAACTCCATAATAAGCAAATAAGTGTCCTAACTCTTCATATTTTTACTTATAATAGATCACAATAAAGAAGAAAGAGTTTGGTTCACTACTTTGGTTTGTGTCCTAACTCTTCATATTTTTACTTATAATAGATCACAATAAAGAAGAAAGAGTTTGGTTCACTACTTTGGTTTGTCCATTGGTTTGCAGATGACATGTCATAATGAACAATAGTTTTATTCCAAACTTCCTTCAAAGAATCTTCAAAATATAGCTTAGGAACTTTGCATCACGATCAGATACCATACTCTCAAGGACTCTATTCAAATGTACAACTTCCCTAAAGAACAAATCAACAATGTTTACAACATTGTCAATTTTGTGCCAAGGTATAAAATATGACATTTTGGAAAATCGATCAACCATAACCATAACTAAATCTTTTCCATGTTCTGTTTTAGGCAACCTGAGTATAAAGTCCATATTGATATCCATTTATGGTTGCTTTAGAATAGGCAACGTCATATACAACCCATATGCATTCTATTTGCCCCTAGCCTTCTTGCACACATCACATCTCTCAATCATTTTATGAACATCCTTTAACTATGTTAGGCCAAAAGAAATGTTATTTCAACAGCTCATAAGTCTGATTTTCTCCAAAATGACCATTAAGACCACCACCATAAGCCACTCACACAAGCAACTCTCGTAAAAAACTTGAAGGAATACACATTCTGCCTATCTTAAACAAGTAACCTTCATGCATAAAGAACTCATCACAAGCTCCCTTAACACATTCAACAACCATATTAGCAAAGTAAGAATCATAAGCATATTGATCCTTCACTTGTTCAAAACCCAGCAACCTTGCATTCAACATAGAAATCGGTGCATACCTCTTAAAAAAGCATCGACAAATACATTGACTTGGCCCTTCTTATACTTGATGACATATAGAAATGACTCCATAAACTATACCCATTTAGCATGTAACATCCTCATATCCAGGATAAAGCAACGATCTCATGTTAACTGATAAACAGAGTGACTAATATATATATATATATATATATATATATATATATATATATATATATATATATATATATATATATATTCATGGTATTTGTATTAAAGTCTACCGAAATTTCAACGGAGTCTCCCCTATCCCAGGAGGTCCCAAGTTATCGACATACGACCTGTTTACACTTCTAATATACCGCATCTCCTAACTCAATTCAACCCAATCATCCTGGGTCTCGATCCCACAAACATCATCATTCATATCAACCACAATGTTTATGATATACATTGTACAACAATTATCATTAAGGATGGATAAAGATATAAACATGCATACATGGAACATAGTTATACAACTACAGAATTAAATTCATCTATTCAAGTTTAAACATCAATTATACAAATTGAGTTAAATAAAAGTTGTAATATTACCAAATACAATGGTATACTCCCTAGAACCTAAATTATAAAAAGTGAACCTAAGCTAAAATCTACTCCTATCGTGCATGCGATGGTCCTGAAAACAAAATACATATTATTGAAATATGAATATCACAATATATAGTAATACAAATATCCAGCAATTAAAAAAGGCAAGCATGCATTCATATTTTAGTTACTTCTCCCTTTTGGTTTTCATTGGAGACCTTTTTTCCTTCAACTACTAAAAACCATTTCCTCTTCCATTATCAACCTCCATTCAAGATATCATAAAACCACCCATGATTACTTCCGCTTAACACAATATCGATACCAATTTCACTGTTATCATCATCACCCCGTAGGAGTCGATGCAAGGTGATCCCCTTACCCGGGATCCTAATATACACTAAATGTATGCTAGCCAATACATCATTGATCCCCTTACCCAAGATCCTAACATACACTAAATGTATGCTAGCCAATACATCATTGATCCCCTTACCGGGGAACCTAACATACACTAAATGTATGCTAGCCAATACATCATTGATCCCCTTATCCAGGATCCTAACATACACTAAATGTATGCTAGTTCACGCCCCAAATCACACTTCTCATATTTTATTTGTCAATGATAATTTCATCACTTGGCAATTCACACAATAACCGTTCACCTTGAATACACATACATTCATAATACTATCCAAAATATCAGCATCATTACGCAAACTTTCCTCCTTTCTCCTAATATCCAACATTTGGTAATTCACATCTCACATCAATAACATATTAAATCATAGAATTTAACTAGAAAGTATAGGTACGGATCACCAACTTGCAGTAGAAGCTCTACTCGTGCTCCCCTGCTGCTGCCGCTGCACAACGCCCGTGGTCCCTCCTGATAGTCATAGGCATAAACTCATAAGTGATCCTTATGCAAGGATATATTTCATACTAACCATATAACAACCAATACCGGTATTTCTTTTAATTATTCCTTTCTTTATATTCTATATTCTCTCATTTCATCTATTTAAATCATCATCCTTTGTTCAACCATGGTTATCATTCCTTATATATATATATATATATATATATATATATATATATATATATATATATATATATATTTGAACCGTTTCTGTTTAAATCCCGAACTGTCACTGTCTAGATATTGAACTGTTACTGTCTCATTTTTGAACTGTTACTGTCTAGACATTGAACTGTTACTGTCTTGAACTGTTACTGTCTCATTTTGAACTGTTACTGTCTAGATATTGAACTGATACTGTCTCATTTTTGAATTGTTACTGTCTCATTTTTGAACCGTTACTGTCTAGACATTGAACTGTTACTGTCTCATTTTTTAATTGTTACTGTCTAGATATTGAACTGTTACTGTCTCATTTTTAAACTGTTACTGTCTAGACATTGAACTATTACTGTCTTGAACTGTTACTGTCAAGATATTGAACTGTTACTGTCTCATTTTTGAACTGTTATTGTCTAGATATTGAACTGTTATTGTCTGACCTCTCCTCAGATTTTTAACTATATCTAGAGTTATAGAACTCCGTTGCAAGCAAGATTGGTCTCGTTGGAAAACTAAGACATGGGGCTACAAGTCTCCTAAGGAAGGAGAACCTAGTTCTGCCCCTAAGATAGTCATAATTGCTCATAAAAAATCAGACTTACTGCTCTACAGGGTCTGTCATGACCTAGTCTCGGTTGATAACCCATAACTGGAGTTCTACAGCTCTAAATTGAGCAAGACCAATTTCCTTAGTTAGCTAACATCCAAAACTATAATTTATATGAAGGACACTGGTTCTCCCTCATCCTCCTATTCGAAATCTTACTGAAAGTCAGGAGACGAGTCTGTCCAAATTCGTCACCCCCCCTTCCCTTCACACATAAATTTCCCAAACTATATTTTCTGGGTAAATTATCATGGTTTCACGTCCCCAATCACATACCACACATGAATTAACTTAATTTTTACAATAAATACTTTTCCCCCAAATTTAAGTCTAAGAATCCTAATCTATAATTCACATCAAGGCATCAATTCCTTATCGAATTTAAAATGACTTATAAGATCATGTTTAGAACACCTTACCCGGTACGAATTAAGGTTTTGATCATCAACCAGTTGAAGATTTTCAACTTCCTCCTTTCTTATCTAATGATAGTCAGCCCTCCATCTTCTCTTATTGTTCAATTTCCTTGTTAATCACTTGCCCACAAGTGTTTATTCCATCTATAAACCCTTAATCTTGGATGGGTTCTTGAAATTTTAGTGTTTCTCTCTTGATTTGTAGAAATAGATACCAAAACTCTCTCTCTTCTTTCTTCACGATAGTTGCAGATCTATTTTTGGTAAGAAGAGTAGTATTTATGCTCTATAATTATTCTTATTTGCATTTAGACCCTATTTTTTTTAAATGTATTCGTTTTGCCCCCACTTCTTTTTAGTTTATCTTATTTTCTTTAATTTAATCCAACCCTCAATATTTTTGGGTTGATTTATATTGTCTCGAAATATTTCATCCATAAACTTATATCCAAAAATTTCTAAATTCCCGTTTTTATTTAACCATATGCATGAATTTCTTCACTTTTATTTCTCATGTAGTTAGTTTGCAATCTAAGCAACCTTTATTTTTCCCCGGGGTTTACATAGCATGTCTTCAATTCAGCTTGGTTTGGCCCTTAATATACTTTAAAGATTCATGATCAGTATGCACAACAAACTTTTTTAATAATAAGTAATGTTGTCATACCTTTAGAGCTTAAATTAAAGCATAAAACTCTTTGTTATAAATTGAGTAGTTCAATTGTGCACCATTTAGCTTTTCATTAAAGTATGCAATAAGCCTTTTTTTCCTTGCAATAACATAGCTCCAATTCCAACCCTGAAAACATCACACTCTATCTCAAACATCTCAGTAAAATCTAGAAGTGCTAAAAGAGGAACAATACATAACTTCTCTTTAATCAACTCATAAGACTTCTATGTATTTTCGCTCCACCAAAACTCACTTATGTTTTTCAAACATTCGATCAAAAGTGTAATTGTAGAACTGAAGTTCTTCATAAATCGCTAATAAAATGAAGTTAAATCATAAGAACTCTTCACATCAGCAATATTAGTAGGTTTCGGTCAGTCTTTAATTGCTTTTAGTTTTTCTTCATCAACCTTAACCCCGCCACTAGAAAAGGTATAACCAAGAAACACAACACTTTCTTGACAGAAATGACACTTTTTTAGCTTCCCATACAACTTAACATCACGCAAAGTTTCAAATACAACCTTAAAATGCTCCACAAGGTTATCAAAAGTTCTACTATACATCAAAATATCATCAAAATACATGACAACAAACAATCCAATATGCTTCATCAAAACATGATTCATGAGTCGCTTAAATGTACTAGGTACGTTAGATATCTGAAATGGCATTATCATCCATTCATACAACCTGTGTTTAGTTTTAAAGGTTGTTTTTCACTCACCTCCTATCTTTCATATTAATATGATAATAACCACTCATCAAATCAATCTTAGAAAATAATGTAGCACCATGCAACTCATCAAGTCTAGGTACAAGAAATTGATACTTAACTATTATCTTATTGATTGTATGACTGTTCACACACATCTGTATGGTACCATCCTTTTTTGGCACAAGCAAGCAAGGTAGGCACGAAACATGGACTAAGTGACTCTCATACATAGCCCTTCTCTAAAAGCTCACCAACCTACATTTGAATTTCTTTTACCTCTTCTAGATTACACCTATAGGCTGGTCAGTTAGGAAGTGAAGCTCTCAATAACAAGTCAATTTGATGATTAATTCCATGAATAGGTGGTAAACCCTAGGTAACTCTTCTGCAAACACATTTGAAAACTTCTTAAGCATTCATTATCTTTTTTGGCAATTTCACATTCTTTACTTGCAATAATGGTTTTGCTCATGCTATGAAAATAGCCCTAATTGAAGCTAGTGCTTGTTTAATATCTCTCTTATTGGCTAACATAAGCCATTTACCTGATTTCACCTTTTTTTTTTACTTTACAACTTATCCTCTCTAACTTATCGAGAATTCAATGGCAATAAATTCACCTTCTTCTTATTCAGCATAAATAAGAAAGTATTCTTCTGTCCATTATAGGTCACATCTTTATCAAATTGCCATAAACATCCTAATAAAACATGGCTAGCTGATATCTGAGCCATATCACATAAAACCTCATCATGATAGATTTTTTATGAAAAAAGACATACAAACTTGTCTTGTCACTCGAATCTCTCCATTCTAGTTAAACCACCGTAAACTATATGGTTTAGGATATAGACACAATTTCTCTACCAAAGTAGTGGACGTAATGTTAGTGCAACTTCAATTGTCAATGATCATTCCACACACCTTATCTAAAATCTGACATCTCGTATGAAAAATGTTATTATATTGTTATTCACTAACATCAACTTGTGCATTCAAAACTCATTACAATACTCACAAATCCCCTTCTATTGGCTCAAAATCTTCTTCTTGCTCATCCTCTCTTATCACATCCTTAACTTTAGTTTCAGCCTCATCACCACTAACCAACTCCTCATATTCCTATTTGTCTGGACATTCAGAAGCAATATACTCATTCCCCAAACATTTGAAACATTTAATGTCCCGCAACCTTTTAGGATGTTGAGGTTCAATCACCTTTTTTTATTCTTTATAAAGTCTGAACTTGTACTCCCCTTACTAAACCATACTTTCCCATATCATTTAGGTGCCTTCCATCTTAGCCACATACATTATTGTTGAGTTGCAAATTGTTGAAAGATATATGGGTGCAACTTAACAATATTAGCTCCAATTTTCTTGTTGCAATCATATTTTATCATCCCTATTCAGCTCCAATTCAGCCTCTATGACAACATTTCATTGCACCCTATGGGCTTGTCTTTGTTGGGGTTGCAAATTGTTCCTTTGCATCATTTACATGAGAGCATTTATCTAATCATGAATTCTTGTCATGATATTGTTGCAACCCAATAAGTTATGCTTGTTCCAAATTGATTCCTCTCAAAACTTTATCTTTTTAATCAGTCATAATATATCAATTCCCCATAATTCACACATAAATTTAAACAACAATGTCTCTTAACTCACATCATAAATTCAATAAAGAATACAAATGGTCACCATAATCAGCAAGGAAAAACTCATTCCAATTCAAATCTAAGTCAAAGAAAACAATTTATTTCAGTCTATAATCCTGGATATTTCTAATCCCAAGTTAGCCACATACAAGGTCCCAAATTAGTTCTAAAACTTTTGCTCCTATACCAAGATAATATGCTCTGGGTTCCTAACCCAAACAAACTAACAATCTGATATGAAGATGAATGAAGGTAGGTTTGATTATATGGTTTTTCATATAATGTTTATGCTGAAAATTACATAATTTGTAATGGAAACAAGGGATAAAATTTGAATGAAACACTTTGATAAGTTAAAGACGCCACAAAGAAATTCTAATCAAGAAAAAACACCACACTCTTTGTGGTTAAGAGTGATAAGTCTGATTTGTTCTTCAACCAAATCTAAAAATAAAATAACAAGGAAGAAAGCTTTATAAATAAGAGGTTGAAAGGTTTTATATTATTTCCAAAAGTTTTTAATATTTGGTCTGAAGCATCATTATATACTTGGAACATCCCTCTAAGTCTAAGAAATATCAAAATGACATAATTGAGACCCAAGTAAATGACTTTGTTTAAAAAACTAGACAAATAATAAATAGCACATGTTTGTTTACTTATAAAACACACACAGACATAAAAAAAATAAATTAAAACAACCATAACTTCCCGCACACAACTCTAATGCATATATGGTTGAACAATCTGGAAAGATGATATTCTGAACTTGAAAACTATATAGAATAGGCTTATTTTTCAATGCAATAAGGTGATGAAATTTTGGACTTAAATTGGGCTACAGACTAATAGTAAACCTAAACTCTCCAAAACTCGCAAATTATAACCCATGCCTTATTTGAAAACAAACAAACATATTAGAATGTGCTCTCTTCATTAGAACCATTTTCATTCAGTTTACAATCCTCCAAACTCATCGAAACTTTAGATACACTAATCTTATATGTTAAGGTACTTTGTAGTTATTTCGTCTGAGCTCTCTTCATTAGATCATATGAATGTCTATACACATTAGAATCATCTCCTTACATGTTAGAATCACATTTTAATTATGACATGTAGAATGTGCTTAATTACTTGAAGTAAAATGTACTTTAAAAACAATCGAAGGATCAAAGAAAGAAAGAAAGAAAGAAGTAGTGATTTTGCTTCTTTTTTTCAATACAATGGGCGAAGGTTTCCTTAATTCTATAATGTTTGACTAAAAAATTCTTTACTTTTTGTTGTTTGATCTGCCGTGAGAAATCAACATCATTAATTTAAATAAAACAACTCACTTAAGCCTATCTCTAATAAATAATGAGAAATTTTAGTAAAATAATTGAGTGTTACCTTCGAGCATACAAGTTAGCTTCAAAAAGAAAAGGCCAAACAAATTAAGAACATAATTATTACCAGAAAATTAAAAAAGAAAAGAAAAAACAAATAAAAATGGTCCATAATATTTAATGGAGCCACCACAATGTTAATTGGTAGTAGATTTAACTTAATTTGGTTGGTGAAATCCACCACATTGAAAGGAAAAAAAGTGAGTTGTATATATGTAAAAGCTTTAGCAATTGTAAATTAATCATTAACTCTTGTAAAAAAAAAAATTCTTCTTAGAACTCGTGTTATGATAATTTTCACCAGTCATCTACTTTGATAAATAACATGACAAAAAGTCTCAAAAAACCCCTAATAAAGCAACATTAATGAACATTTTGAATCATCAACATATAAAATGATTAAGATCCTAATTTCAATAATTGAATTGCAGTCATTTTCTATTTAATTTGTTTGGAGAAATTAAATCTTTCTATCTATATTGAAAGCTAGCTATTAATTTATTTGCCCTAAAGTCAGTTCGTAAACTAGACTTAAAACAACACTGATTTTGACAATAAATGAGATATTGGGGTCCTCTGAAATATATTTATCAAGCGAAAACCATGTGATTTGAATAATTGCGTGAGTGTTGATGATTTTTCTTCTTCTTCTTCTTCTATAAAGTAGAAGTTTTAACAAAGAGAAATGGACTCTAATACTAATTAAGATATATCTCTTAATATATTCTTTAATTATAATGAATTACGAGGCATGCTATCTTTCATTCTTTTTCCCCTTAATGTCATACCTGACGTTTTAGCAAAACTCTTGGCTTTCATGAGAGGTGCCACCCGTGAAATCTCGATATAAATAATTAATGCCTGTCAAAAAGTTATAAAGATTATTTGAGATCTTTACCCGCAAGCAATTGTGTCCGGCTCATTTTCAATATATTATTATTATTAGCAGCTGTTATTGTCAACTTTGTTTGTGTTTGTTAATTCCCTTGTTTTTCTTGCAACTAATAATGAGTAATTAAAATAACATGTTAATTTTAATACTATAACTTAAGATATTAAATAAAACGTTTATTGGATTTCTTAATAAATTAAGAAAAAAAAGTCAGATAAAATAGCTTTTGTGTTTGTTAATATCTTTTAAGATTATGAATAAAACAAATATATACCCGTTCAAGTGAATAAAGCTCAATCTTCACTTAAACAATATTTCTTAGAGTCTTTAACATTTAACAAAAGTGAATTAAGTAGCTATGCTTTAGGTTTACTTTAAAAAAAAAAAATTAATATAGATATCTATACCAGTTTACATGTATTTCGATTAATCTTACAAGCTCGATTGTGCAAGCAAAAGTTGCATTTGACTAAGATGATTATGATTATCATTATTATTATTATTATGTCATGAAGAAGACAAGTCATTGAGAAGGTTTGCTGTTATTGATTCCTTTGAAAAAACGAGATATTCATCCATTGACCTGACTATATCATATACTAAAAAATATATAAATAATATCTTTTTTTTTTTGCAAAATCTTACTAAACTAGACCAAACTATGTAAAGAAGATCCAGTGGAATACATTGAGTAGTCCATTGAAAATAGCATTGGAGATATTAAGAAGCTTATATATATATATATATATATATATATATATATATATATATATATATATATATATATATATATATAAATAAATTTAAAGGGTGTATATTTTAAAAGGTGAAAAGAAAGGTGATATTCTACCTCAACCTTATCAAAGTTTCACATGTCTTCTTAAAAGAAAGAGCTGGAAAAGGACTGGCACCAACAACATAAACAATGAAGACTATGAAGCTCAACAAGCTAAGGTAGAAATATATAAATAATATTAGTATAATTATCGATATTATCTCCTTAACTATCTTGCGAAAATGTTTTATGATTTTTAACACTTATTCATCCACAAAATAAATATGGAAAGCCTTGCAAAATAGAAATATGTTGCAAGTAACTCTTATTGTTTTCTAATGGTGAATGGAAAATCCATCAGCTTAGGACTTCATTATAAGTGTTAAGAGCTTAGGATTAAATGCATTAAGATCAAAGATAATCTTGTTCTTTATGATATTGTTGACTAGTTGCCACATACTTTTAAGGAGTTTTAAACGACCATGAGCCACAAGAAAAAAGAGATATCCTTGGAGGCACTCATCACTTTTATATATGTGCATGGAGGAGCAAAAATTAAGCTAGACAACAAGATGCAATTAATCTTAGCAAAAGAGAGCTATGGATGGACAACCAATCATAAGGGAGGTAAATTTAATTCTTAAAAATAATAATTTATCCAAGAAACAACACCCTATGCCTAATAAAAGCCTAATAAGAAAAACATAAAACAATCGGTTGTTTCGAAAATATAACAAGAAAATAAGAACCAACTCTTCAATGACTGATGATGATTGACTTGGGTTGAATTATAGGGTGCCTACAGTCGAGACACTATAACTTGATCTCATATCTTGGCTGTAGTCATAAAAATACAATAAACTTGATTCTTAATGGGTCCACAGGTTGCTATAGCCTTCAACCACAAATCTAGATTGTATTCCAGATGAGTTAAAGGGTCCTCTGCATATTTTGCATGTATGGCGGAGTTATATTGCTCCTACACCATATGAAAACAAGAGATATGGATGAAAAAGCATTAATCCAAACAATATACAAAAACATTTTAAAGTCTGCTTTCAATAAGCACCTCAGCTCGGCTATCAATAAATTATTGTACCCATTTTCGTCTATCTTTCCTGTGTATATGTGTTTCCATATACAACTCCATTGCAGTAGGCTTACGCTCAAGCTATGTAACCTACAAAATAAATTTGTCATTTATTACTTAAGCACAAATTATAGGTACCATTTGTAGAAAAATCCTTGAATTTAAAACAGGTTTTCTTACTAGACAGGCACTTTGCATGGTTTGTAAAAGGAAGCGACCTGTCAGTATGCTTGCTAATGGAACCGTGAGTCTCCTAGTTTCTATTCGAAGACCCACTCCGTGAAAGCCTCCTAAAACCCTCTGATATATAGAACTCTAAATATCTCTTCCAATTGCTCCTAGTGATGTGTGAAGGTTTATAATTTGTCCACACCTTAAAGTCATCTAACTCGGCTATTCTCTTAGCGTAGGTGTTTGCTTCATACTAGAAATTGTACAACTTGGTTTAGAAACTCCTTAAACTAAAAAAATATATAATGAAATAAAAATATTAAAATTTTTCAAAAAATATGTGTCACACATTAAAACTTACCTAGTTTCACTATGAATTTCCTAAATTTTCTTTGTCACCCTTGTGTTGACCTCATCCCACTAAGATTTTTCCTTAAAAACATTTTTGAAAAATGATTAGTTCCTAATTTTTTTTTTAAAAAAAATCTTTTATCCACTAAGAGTATTGATTACGTGTTAACCTTGAACTTCCCCTACTAAACATCAATCACAAGCCTCCATTCTGGATGATCTTTAAGCTGACTCCATCGAAAAAAAACGCACCTTCAATGATGCTTTCATTATTGATGTTATTATTATCACAACTTCCAAATTTATGGGCTTGAAAATGAAGTAATTAACTTCAAGCTATGAAGCACTTTAACATTAATTTAACGTCATGTTTAAACAAAATTAGGTTTTCTTACATTCTTAAATTTGGTTTTTATTCCGCAATTAACTTGCTAAAATATGGATCCCTTGCAAATGAGACCCCAAATTTACAATAGGCAAGCCAGTGTCATTAGATGGTACATCAGGTGTCTTTTCATGATCGACACCAAAATGAACCAAAAGGACAGGGGCATTACTACTTGACGATGTAGTACCACTCTATTTTGACCTTCTACTTTTCCTCAACATCTAAACAATATAACTAAATAACAAGAATATTCAATTAAAATCTCAATCAATGGTTTATGTTTTTTTTTTTTTTCATTTTAGTGTATCTATCCATATATAACAAAATCCTAGCAACACCTCCCCTATACAGGACCTAACCCAACAGATGATCACAATCATTTGCTAACTTGTATAAATAATCGAACAACATACCATTCAACTTAATTTTAAAACAACATGAAAATTACTTTTTTTTCCCAACCAAAAACTAATCCAAGTACAATCTCATATGCTCTTAACATAAACATAACTTCTTATAACAATTTAAACAAAACTTTTCAATGCGCATTCAATTTGGCATAGTCTCAATTTCTACTCTTGTCAACATACAACAACATAGAAATGATATAAATCAACTAAATTTTTATATTTATTTCTAGGATTTTTCAAAAACTTACATCCTAAGCATTTGATCATTGAAACAACACTAAAATTTTTTAACTTTCTTAAGCCATACCCAAGCATAACATTACCATAAGCAACCACACAGATACAATCCCATTTAGTGCTTAAATAAAATTTAGAACATCTTTTCACTATTCATATATGACCATCAATTAACTACTCATAAAACCATTAATAAACAACACTCTTAGTGCTGCAATTAATGTCCCCACATATATCTTGAGGACCAATGCCATTAGAACCCTCGTTGTAATAGAGAACTAAAGGTATCTAGATTAACTTTGGAAGAAAAAATCAGAATGACATAAAACATACCACAAGAAAGGTTAAAAAAACACAAGGAAAATCATCTTATGCATTTCAAAAAATTAAGATATTAGTAAGAAACAAAGTCTAAAAATTTAGTTGTGCTAGAGTTATATCAGGGTTAGAAAATCCCATATGCATAGACAAGTATACTGGTCCAATTAATTTTTAGTAGATGCTAGATGAGTAATAGTTTTGGAAAAAGCATCAAGTTAAAACTAAGATTTTACTAGTAGTCAATCTAGGTAAATTTACTTACAATATAATGGCATCAATCTTAGACATAAGGTGGTATACACTTTACACTTTCAAAAGAAATGGAAAACAAAAAATAAAAACTTTATCCCCTATTTTTTTTCCCAAGAAAATGCTTCTATCCATTCACGTGCATGAAATCAGACTAGAGAATACAACACTAAGCATCGAAGCAATTTAGTGATAGCAAATAATTTCTCAGAATAGAAATCAAGCAAAGAGAGAGACTTACCTTGGATAATAGTTAGTAGAGAAAGCGCCACCACTAAAGAAGGTCAGAGAGAGTTAGCCACTAAGAAGATGAAAAGGATTGTCATCCACCGAATTTGAATAGAGAGAGAGAGAGAGAGAGAGAGAGACTAGGATAGAGTGTTAAAAAATAGGGAAATGTGGGAGAAAACTAGGCATTGTCTTGATATTTCTAATTTAGATTCACCAAAAAAAAATTATATTGGTGTAACCATCGTATATATCCATGTCATCATATTAACAAACAAATTTACCGATGGAATGTTAAAAAACCATCGATAAATCGTTGATGGATCCATCTCTCATTTAGAATTATAAGAAACCTCAAGAAAAATTCATAAATTCACTAACAATTTTGCATTTGTCAGTATTTCTATCGATGAATTACATCATCAAAATTTTCTCAAAACTCTATGGAACTCTCCAATGAAATTAAGTATGTTGGTGAGTTCATCGATGTTATATAACACCATCAAAATTTTCCCAAAACTCTTTAGTTTTCTTTGATGGAATTAAATTTGTCGGTGAGTTCATTAGTGTTATACAACACCATCAAACGTTTCTCAAAACTCTTTGAAACTCTCCAATAGAATTAAGTCTGTCGGTAAGTGTTCATTGGTGGTATACAACACCGTCAGAATTTTTCCAAAACTCTCCAATGAAATTAAGTGATTTGATGAGTTCATCGATGTTATTACCCTTATCGATATAATCACCAACACACACACACACACACACACACACACACATATATAATAAATTATAATTTATTATTTTCGTTGGTAATTTCATCTTAGAAGTAAAAAAAATTATTTAATTTGTTCCTTATCCAACCTAATTATATAGCAGAACCTACACTCATAACTTAAAAACCAATAATAACTCATTCAACAAGACTTGATAAATATGCAAAACACAATGAATTATTGAATAACAATAAATATCATATTTGTACAACATTGTGAAACATCTAATTTGAGTTCAAATTCAATGTTTAATCATTATCATCATCATCTTTATTGCCATCATCTCCATGCTCATCTTCATCTCCTTTGTTGAACTAAAATCATTTGATCCCTCCATCTTCATCTTCGGTATGTCACTTAGTATTTAATATATCATTTAACTCGTCAACATCAACATGAACATAAGTATTCTTACTGACATGAAAATGAGAATTCTATTCTAACTTGGTAGATGGAGCAACTTGATATGCATAAACTAACTCATCTATTTGAAATACATGACTCCTAGGTTTGGTTTTCACAATGGATAACCAATAAACTCCCATACGATCCTTTTTAAAGGAAAGAGTGTATGTGTAATACACTTGTTGGTATTATTTGGCAAATAAAAAAATCATTTATTTTGCAAATACAAAAACATCATTGATGTTTCTAAGTCTATCTCTTTTATTAACTTCAACCAAATCATGGTTAAGATTTACTCTAATTCCTTTATCGGTGTCATACCAATAGCATTTGAATAAAAAGACTGTATTTTGCACCCTGTGATATTGCAATTTAATCTTTGTTCTAAATTGTCATAATAATCAACTTCAAATTCATTGGAAGTTGATCCCTTAACATAAACCCTACTATTATAAGTATCACTACCCTCACCATAATTTTTAGTATGGAAAACATATTCATTGATAAAATATATGTTATAGCACTAGATCTTAATTTTTGGATCCAAAAAGTAATTTAAAACTTTCAGTGTTGCCTCTCATGTTCTACACCTAGTTAAAGATAACAACTATTAATAGCCAAAAAAATTAAATAAATATATTCTTATTACAATTACAAATAATTATAAACTTACTTGTGTTTTAAAACCACGTTGTGAATCGTTCATCATGGATTTAGGAATTTTGAATTTTAGTAAGATTCGAATTTTGGAATAATATGAATTGATGATGATGCCTATTAGAATTTTTATGCAGATTTAGCATTAATGAGAATACAAGAGAAAATAATTCAAAACTGTAAAATTATAAAAGTGACTTACTAAACAAAAGGTCTTAATTCATTGCAGTTAAATGACATATAATTCTGTGATTTTCTAAATTCAATGTTCATCAAATATCTTTTGAAGTTACATTATTCAACAATGGACATCCAAAATGAGAAAATATTGATAAATTTCTAGTATAAGAGATTTCACCATCATCATCATGTCTTGAAACTCGGTTGATTTTTGTTCGCATATGAAGCTCAAAATAATATGAGATAAATATTGAAATCTCTTCAGCAATATAAGCTTTGCATATAGACGCCTCATCATATGCCTTGTTTTTAACTTTTGTTTAGGTTGACCAAGTACCTGCATGAAGGTAAACATAAATATATATTTATTAAATGAAAACAAATGAGTTTCAAAAAACACATTACACATTATAGATGAATGTTATTCCTAACCTCTCGAAATGATACATCCATTTGCATTGCACACACCCTCCGACTTTTGCTCT
Organism: Populus simonii; assembly: GCA_007827005.2. Lineage (NCBI taxonomy): Eukaryota > Viridiplantae > Streptophyta > Magnoliopsida > Malpighiales > Salicaceae > Populus > Populus simonii. Next base: position 6,761,861 of record CM017466.2, read on the forward strand.
ATATGCTAAGTGTTATAAGCAGATAATCCATTGAATCAAAGAAGAATAGAGAGAACATTATCTTAAGTTTACAGATTGTCTCAACGATGTTTCTTTCAAGTTGTTCCATGTGTTATGAATGGAACTTGTTCGAGCATACATTTCTAAAAAAATAACTAATCTTTGTGAGTGCATCTCATATCCCTTTTGACAATAAATTTGTATATGTGATTAGAAGGAGTGTTTACATAAACACATGACATTTATGACTCTTTATTCCATACAATTTATATTCCTCCAAATTCATCAGTCTAGCTATGTTTAAAGCATATCCATCAGGAAATCACAAGCTCTTAAGCCATTCATAGATAAGAAAGTGTGATTTTTTTATCCAAGGCATAAGTGGCTTTAGGCTTTGTGATATGCATCTCATCATTAAGCAACTTTATATTTTGACGATCATAAAACAAACCTATATCCATTATAGCTTTTATGTTATTCTTCGCTTTCCTTTTGATGTCCAATATCGTGTTAGAAATGTTTTCAAACATATTTTTCTTGATATGCATGACATATATATTATGGCGAAGGACATTGGTTTTCCAATATGGCAGCTCCTAAAAAATACTTTGTTTTACCCAATTATGAGTCACACCAAAACTAGAAAACTTATATTTGTATGAATGAAAATCAAATACAATGTTCTCATACTATAATACTATATCATACAATTCTTCATCTAATAGTATTGGCGGTGCAACATCCTTTTTAGTTTTACCTTTCAAGAAGTCCTTTTGTTTTTTCTATATCAATGATGATTTGGCAAGAACCTCGGGTGGTAATAAAAAAAAAGTTTGCCACCATTCATTAAGGTGAAGGTCTTATTATTTTTCATAAAATATGAACAGACTAATTTTTTAAGTTTACTCCATCCCAAAACCATCTTGTACATAGAAAAATTATTTATAGTCTACTTCAAAGTTGTCTTCATCTAAAAATTATATTTCTTTAAGACATCATGCATCAAAGCCTTATATGAACATAACTGTTTCAACTCATTAATCAACAATTAAAGACAAACATCTATATTCCTACTTGGAATGTAAGGACTAAGTATTATTATAAATAAAAACATGAATTCTAGCTCGTATACATTTCTCAAGGCAAGTTGTAAATTGTTAGTATGACCGACCAATAAGAATAGAGTGTAACAACGAACCCAAATGAATTGAACCCATATGTACATAAACCAAGAAGCATGTTGCATGGTTCTATTAAAAACTAGGGATGTACCCTATTAAACTTCTTCCAAGCTTCACCATCAAAAGGATGAAACATTACTTTATCCTCTACATCATGAGAATAATGTCATGTCATGTCATGTGCTCGATTGTCTTTGAAGACATAAATAACATTTACAGCTTAAGAGTGATTAGAAAGTATTTTAATTTTTTATATGTCATAAATGTCCTTACCATGCCTATATTGGGTTTATACTGAGTATGCTTATAGGTTTTACACTAATTTACATCTTTACCTTAGTACAACATGCAAAAGTTTAGGCATATATCAATTTTTTAGTATCTTAGGCCAAGAAATTTCTTAATGGATTTTGTAGTATAGAAGTTCTTTTTCAACCTATTCCCTTCAAGTAAAATATTTTTTGCCTATTTGATTATGATATCATAATCAACTTCACTCATACCATAATCAATAATTTCCAACCAAAATATTTTGTCAATATAATCATCAGAAATTATTAATAGAAAACTTTTCATTGGTAATTTTGTTGGTATTAAAAAAATTTCTAATAGTGAATTATATTATGATACTTTATCTAAGATTGTAGTTTTTATGGTTATTTAAAATATAATTGATGAAGAACCCAAATTTTATGAGAGAAGTAGTCAACAATTTGAGAATACATATCTAGTTCTTGATGATTTAACCAATTTCTACCGCAATGGTTAATTAATATGTCTATATTTTATGTTTTATGTTTTATAATTAAATACCAAAGCAGGTACATCAAATGCCAATTATAGTGGTGCAAATAATTTCAAATTAATTGGACCCCAAGAGCGAGACGTGTGCATGTCAGTTTCTTGATTTTAAATTATGTTAAGCTTGGGACGCAGTCTATCATGATTGGATCTTCAAAAGTATGATAAGTACATCGCAAACAGTCAATAATTTATGTCAACTTATGTGGAATACATCCATTATTGATCTGGCAAGATTATTTTTAAAAATAATAGTTGCTTGATTCGCTAATATTTGTATTATTAAATAGTCTAGTTTTGCTACACAAATCATATTCAAATATAGATGAAAAATACTTGACGTAATTATTTCTTTCACTAATTAGAAATTAATACGCATGTGTTTATCATCAAATGCAAAATTAATCAACAATAACACCCTTTACAATTCACAGTGCTATTCCAAATAATGTTGTAATATATAGAATTCTTGGATCTGACTCTGAATTCAATCCCCAAAGTAACCAATTGAAAGCCTGACACAAAGGGAAGAGAACTTCAAAGTGTAACAAAAGAGAGAAAGGAAAAGTTGGGGGGTAAAAAAAAAGTCGACACAATGCTAATAAGGTTACTTTAACTAGTGGAATCAAAAGAGAGAAAGGAAAAGAAATTCTGATTATTTCTTCCTAATTAAATATTATCCATAAAGGTAAGACTTACTGTTGAAGTAAGCTATGAAATTGTGATTCGTGAAAAAACACTTCTTTTTTAATCTCTTTTCATATCAAAATTAGGTTTATTTCAATCTTCTGAAACATCATAATTACTGATTTTTTTAAGCCAAGATTCATTAATAAATGATAAAAGACTCTAAAGAGAGGAGGATACTAACTAGGAAGCATTTAATTCCCTGAAATATACACCTCGATCGCTCTTATTTCGTATATAAACCCTCTTCATCAACAACATTATCAAGAAACAAAACAACCTTAAATGGACATTTATGAGGCAAACATGTATTGTTCTTCTATCATCAACTATATATCAAAAACAACGATAATAATTAACAAGACTAGCTCCTGTATCTTAATTAGCTACTCATTCTCTTTTGCTCCCTCAATTCCTTGTAGAACTTCTCGATAAACTCTTCAGCTTTTTTATCCACAAAACCATTATCATCATCAACATCTCTCAATGGAAATGGTGAGTCTGTTATCCTCAACTGCCTCACCATTGGACTCCTTCCAAACCCTGGTAACAGTGGGACGCCTTCACAAGCAGTACCACTTCCATTATTGTTCAGCATCTCCAAAGCGAGCTTCACAGAACTTATGGTCACCATTAGGGGTGAGCAAAAAAACCGAAAAACCGAATAAACCGAGAAAACCGGAAAAAAAATAACCGAAAAAACCGAACCGAAAAAAAAAACCGATTAAACCGATTAAAATTTTGAAAAACTCGGTCGGTTCGGTTCGGTTTCGGTTTTGTAACCAAAAAACCGAAAAAACCGAACCGAACCGAAACCGAACAAAAAACCGAGCCAAATCGAGCCAAAACCGGAAAAACCGAGCCAAACCGAGCCAAACCGGAAAAACCGAGCCAAAACCGGAAAAAACCGAGCCAAAACCGAGAAAAACCGAGAAAACCGAGCCAAACCGGTTTGAACCGGTTTTTTCCCTAAAAAAACCGAACCGAACCGAACCGAAACCGGTCGGTTTGACCCGGTTTTGGTTTTTTTTTTTCAAATTTTTTTTTTTCGGTTTGGTTACTTTTTTTGATAAAAACCGAACCGAACCGAAAATGATCACCCCTAGTCACCATGTCATGATCATCGTGAGTTGGTGGTGTGTTGAATGCACATGGAAAGAAGTTATTGTAGTGATGGTGGTGGTGACGACGCTTGTTGATATGGAAGGGGAGCGAGTATATGGGAGTGTTGCTACAGCTGAACTCATACTCACATGGTCAGATGTGAATGAGACCTTGCGATGGTCATTGTGGTGGTGATGGTGGAACATGAGATTGCCTATGGCTTTGCTTGCAATCTTGTTACCACATTTAAGCATCATGTTGAGATCAACCAAGAGTTTTCTCTTTGATAAACCCTTTCTTAGCATGAAGAAGATAACACGTACTATGCCTCATGATCCTTTGGCTATCACTGGTAGATGGAGTTCCAATGTAGTTTAATTTTTTGTTCTTTTTTTAGAGAGTTTCCCTCTTTTTCTAAGGAGTTTTGAGAGAGAGAGGAAGAGAGATAAAGTGAGGATATTTGTTTTGGGATGAGAGGGCCTTTATAAAGGGAGGCGTGGAAATGCAAACAAGCAAAAGGTTGTCCTTTTGATGTACACTAGAACAACCAATGGGTGCGCAGACACTTAGAATTATCTAGGGTTTACAGAATAATTGATTTAATCATTCTGGGCTGACTAAATCTAGTGTGAAAAAGCATGTGAGCCATAAAAGTGAGACCCATTCTTGTTGAACATTTAAAAGATTTGGTTTAGCGCTTCACCTCGAGCTAAGTTTGTTTTTGTAATATAAAAAAAAATTGGATACCATTGTATTTCAAAGAAAGAAAAAAATCAAAGACCAGAAAGTTGTAAAGTATTAGATGCAATAAAATAGTTTTATTCAATTATATAATAAAAAAAAGGCAACATCAATAAACAAACAAAATTTTAAAAGAAAATATGATAATGATAAGTAGAAGAAAATGAGCAATTGTTAAAAAAGGAAAAATCACCAAGTTGAATTCCAAGAAAATCTAATATGAATGGATGAAATTGAAAAACAAAACCCAAAAAAATACTTAGGTTACTTGGCCAAACTTGTTGCTCAGGTCATAAAATTGCGATAACTTGATCGAAATGAAACTGAAGAAAATCACAAAATCTATTTTTCAAAATGAACAACGTTGAAGGATGAATAACAAAAAAAAATTGCAAAAACAAATCATGTCAACCCATGTTAACTTTTCAAGCTTGTGACCCAAGCACAAAACAAGAAAAGTCCCATCTAGAAAAACTATGAATCTCAACCCCCAACAAATCATATAGTGAATGATGAAATTGAAAAAAACAATCAATTATATTGTTACTACCCAATGTTTTACCCTATTTTTGAAGAATTATTTAAAAAAAACAAAAAATAACAAAAACCCAAAAAAATATACTCTTGATGTATTTGTGTCATTTTCGGCATCTTTTCCAAAAATATTAAAAAAAAAAAAGAGAGAAAGAAACAAGAAAAAAAAATTAATTTTTAGTGACTTAATTGTGGAACGTAGATGACCAATTTGAAAATTGAAAACCCTCTCACCAAGCAACCCATTTTTTTAATCAGGTGTTCTACAATCATTCTCTTAATCCAATGGTTCATTTTATTTTATTTTTTACTCCAAGTTATCAAATAAATGGTTGAGATTCATTCTTGAAATCTAATGGTTGATCTTGGTTTGTTTTACCTTCAAGCCAAAAAAATTTACTTACCTATAAATATGTGGTTATACCACATACAAAAGGGGAGGCAAATCTTAAGAGAAAAAAAAGTATTTACACATAATCTCTCCACACCCACACAATATAAAAACCCTAAACCTAATAAACCTCAGTGAAGCCATCGCCCAATAAAACCCAAAACCACCTGACTTGTCTTTTCCCCAACACAGACTAGCACACAAAAAAAGATCATCTACTTAAACCAAAGCAAACCCCTCCTCTCATTCTCTAAGTGATGTACGGTTACATGTCATTGTTTGATTATGATGGAGTTTCCTGTCCAATTTTACGAAACAAGATAAATTGATGAAATATATGGCATTATAATATGTCATTTCTTCTACAAAGACAGCAAGAGAAAGATAGTTAATGAATAGTTAATGGTGATTCTAGATCTTTGAAACCCTCAAACACCTTTTGAGCCTATGAATTTCCCTTTCTTTTCTAGTCATGAATCATAACATCCATTATATGCTTTGAAAAGCCCTTTTTAATCAAGTAAGTCATTTAAATCAATAAATGATGCTCTCAAAACTTGAAGAACTTTTCTATAAGGGTCATGGCTATACGAAAACTATTTTAATCTTATAATAGGTCAATATTTGTTTTTAAAATACAAGACAATCAAATGACTATATGTATTAAATAGTGTGTGTTGTGTATTTGACCAAATAAGCTTGATTTTTAAAATACTTTCAAAAACTAACTTCTCTTTGATTTCATTTCAATAATTAGACTTAAATAGACATGATTTTTGAAATTTTCCATTTGATTACAGAGGAAGAAAGATTTTCAAACAAAAAGAACATTAACCGAGTTTGCAAAATCGTCCACATCCATACAACACAAAAAACCTAAACTCAATAAGCCTAACTAGAGTCGCCGCCCAACAAAATCCAAAACCGCCTGACCTCTCTTTTTCCCCACACAGACCAACACACACAAAAAGACCATCTACTTCAATCAAAGCAAACTCCTTTTCTCCTTCTCTAAGTCGTCCTTTAACCTCATTATCACCGTCTATAGTGGTCACTGTCAAAACCAACAACCCACACTTCTTACCAACCCCCATCACTAGACGACCAACAACTCTTTTGACTCCTTCAAACCAGAAGTCACCTCTCACCCTAAATATCAGTAGGGAGACCCACACCCACACCGATCTTCAATCTTCCTCATCTTAAAACTAGCAGTTGTCGGCTTGCTAAACCCTAGCCTTTTCACCAACCTTTTGGCTTCTTGGCCGAACCATTACCCATAGTGAACCTGTCATTCCCAAACCCATGAAAAATCCAAGTTGTGCTTCTTCTTCTCCGTAATAACCTCTTTTCTCTCTCCCAACCTCCAGACACAACCATATTTTCCTCCTTCATAACCATCCATCGGTTCATCCCCTCCAACTGCAATCAGCACTACCTACGGTCAACTCAACTTCCCTCACTAACTCTCACCATCGAGCACCAGCAACAACCACAACTACTTGAAGAAAAAATAAAAATATATATAAACTGAGAGGGAGAAAGGATAAGATCTAAAAAAAAAAATAAAAGCCATTGTTTATGCTTTTTTTTTTGTCTTGCAGGTCAAGTGAGAGCCACCATCAGCACAAGATGGGAGAGAAGAAGAAGACATTCCTGATCCACTAGGTTTCTTGTCTTTATTGGCTACGATGCATGGGCTCACACGCCCCTAGTCGCAGTGGTGCGTGAAACCCATACACTGTCACTATTCATGCAACTTAGAAGCTTCCTAGCACTGTTCATGAATTTCAAGCAATTTCTCCAATTTGATTTGTGAAATTATAAATGATTAATATGTGTGTTTGAATTATTTTAATTTTTTACAATTTATAAAAATGTTATTGTGTGGTGTGTGAGTAAAATATAGTCAAAAAGAGAATTGTGTGTATGTTTATATTGTTTTTATTGCTTTTTACTTTGTGTTAAATAAATGACAAAAAAAAGAAAGATAAAAGGATAAATATTTTAGTTAATCTAAATTTTATAATTGCATACAGCCAAGTCTCTCAAAAATATAAAAACATCATATTGTTTAGTATTTACATACAAAAATTCAAAAATAAATATTTGCATGTATTTTTACACGAATAAATTCCAATCCTAAATCATAGATAAACTGCTGGTTAGTAATGCATCAAAACCTTTAAACCACATTCAAAATCACACAAAGCAGCTTATCTCAGGTGGTGTGCAATAGGGATGTTAATATCTTCTCTAGCCACAACCAGTCATTTACCCTTGAATCTATGATAAAATCAATACACTCAGGTTTCCTAGCGACTATAAACCAAACAACTTGATGGCGACTCCAACGACCCTATGTCACCGCGCATCCACATACGACATATACAAAAGGATCAAAAACAAAAAAAAATACCAGTTATAAGAATAAGGACCAAATTTAAAGAAAAGAAAAACTAAATAAGAGAATTACCTAGAATTTTGAATTGAATGGGGAAATTAAAAGGAGAAATTAAATTCACAAATGAATCTAAAACTAAAAATAAAAAAATTGTGGACCAAATTTGAAAAAAAAATTATAATAATGGATCTAAGGATGAAATTGAAAATAGATTGAAATTTGACGAAAGGACCAATAACAAAAATTAAAAATAAGAAAAATTAGGACCAAAGTTGAAATATTAGGAAACAAAAGGACAATTATACAAAAAATCAATTGTACAAAAGGATCAAAAACTAAAAATAGCAAGAGAATGAGGATCTAATTTGAAATAAAAATGAAATGAGAGGACCACCTATAATTTTGAATTGAAGGAGAAAATTGAAAAGAAAAATCAAATTCACAAAAGAATCCAAAACAAAAAATCAAAATCAAAAGAATAAAGACCAAATATGAAAAAATAAAAAATTATAATTATAATTATAGATCTAAGGATGAAATTGAAAACAAATTGAAAAATAACAAAAGAGCCAAGAACAAAAATTAGAAATAAAATAAATGAGGATCAAAGTTGAAATATTAGTAAATGAGAGGACAATTCTAAAAGTTTAAATGGCTAGCATGAATTTCGAGGGTAGGAGAAAGAAAAGACGAGGAAAAAAAATAGGTCACCACTAACAAACCACCTTAAGACATATATTCTTCAATGAAGAATCTCACTTAGATCATGAACAACTCCATGATTAATTCAAAGTTATTTTAGTTGAGGCAAACACCAAAGTACTTGAAAAAGTTAGGTACCATTAAGACATGTAACTTTTCCATCCATGTGAATATATGTATTATCATATTAAATCTATTATAATTAATATGTCACACTTTATTACCATTCTCTATTTAACATGTATGAATATAAAATATATTTTTCACATCCAAACCTTTTAGATAATTCTTTTAATTAAGATCTAGGCTATTGATTTTAAAAATAAATAAGTGAAATATGCATGTTTCAAATAATTGATCATGTGTATCTTTTTATTGTGAATTTTAAGTATTATCACTGGGATGACCTTTGTATGAGCATTTTAATATTTGGTAGGAGAATTCAGAATCCAAAAATAAATAAATAAGGTTATAAAAAGCATTAATATCATAATTAACTTTTGTTGATCACTTAATCATTTGATTTATATATTACAAGTTAATCATTTTTATCTTTTAAGAAAAATAAATTGTACAATAAGTACTTAATCCTGAGAGAAAAAAGGTAACAATGTCGTAAAATCAAACAGAGTATGGAGATCTAAGATCTCAAACCTTAAAAAAATGTTATCTGTTTTATAGCAACACCACACAAGACTAAAAAAATTTACAAATAACAAGAGAAAGAGATATTACATGAATTAAAGTGCAAGAAAATAAAGAAAGCGATAAAAACTTAAAGAAAGATAAATTTCTATTGAAATTAAATATACGACGTTAACCATCTATTCTAGTAGATGGTATGACCTATTTATATTGTTGTAGAGATCAATTAAATATATTGAGAACTCATATTCTGAATAGAAATAAACATACCAGTCTAATACGTGAACTCTTTATGTTGCGGTGTATCACTTTTTCTTAGTTAATAGTAACTCCTAGTCGATCATGGATTCACTTTTCATAATCAATCTCAGCTATCATTTTAATAGCTAGTTGTGAACAAACATTTTTTTTATTTGGACAATACATGGATATTTTTTTTTTGTAAACAATGACCTTTATATTTCTTTATCGACCATAATTTAATATACAAGCATTATCCACACAAAAAATAAGCATCCATGTGTCTTCCAAATAAGGATAGTGTTTGTTCACAACTGAACAAGAAAAAAAAATCTAACATCAATCATGAAAAGTGAAATCAACTAGAAGTCATGATCAACTAAGAGAAAATGATCAAACGTAACAGTAAGAGTTTGCATAATTGACTAGTAGGTTTAGTCATATTCAAAGTAGGAGTTCTCGACATATTAAATTGGTCAATGTTGTAAATTAGGTAGGATTCATGTGGTTATACCAATAAGAATATAAGATAGATTTCAATTGTATTATGATTTATTATGTAATCTCATTATTTGAAATGAATAAGTTTGTATAGGATTAGATTTAACTATTTACGTAAAACTTTAACACTATAACAATATAAATAGGTCATATCATCTACCGGAAAAGATGACCAGCTCCACATATGCAATTTCAATACAAATTCATCTTTTTTTGTTTTTTCTTGCTTTATTTACAGTCTTATTTATTGTTTTCTTTAATTCTTGCATTTTAATCCTATAATATATCTTCCTCTCCTTCTATATAAAGATATTATTTTCACTATATGGTGCTGCTGTATAGCAAATAACCTTTTTTCAGAGTTCAAGATCTTTTAAACTCCCACATTCCATTTGATTTTGCGAGGTTGCTACTTCTCTTGAGATTAAGCTTTTATTATGTAGAATTTCATCCTTAAAAGATAAACAAGATTAATTGGTAGCATATTAAATGATAGATTACCTGAGTGATCAACATATTACTCTTGCTACTATGTTAATCACTTTTTTTTAGTCAACCATAAATTAATCATAACTCTTGATCAATTGTATTGTTCATAATCGATTTTAACCTTTTTTTTTTCTACTTGATTGTGAACAAATATTATTTTTACTTGGACAACACATGAATATTATGTTAACAATTTCTATATATATACAAGTTGAATCAATCCTATATGAATATATAGGGATTGTAATTGGGTGGAGTTGTGGGAGGTTATACTTTTCACAAGTTAAGTCATAATTAATTTTTTTTATTTATAATTAATAGTTAATAGTTAATATTTAATGAAAATAATATTGAGTATATATAAATATTGTATTTTATTATAAATCTTAGACATAATTAAATATAAATAATCAAAATATAAATCTAACAACAATTTTATTTTAAAAAATCAATTACTCTAGATATATATAAAATTTATTATAATTAATGTGTCACGATTCATTGTCATTCCCAAGTGAACATGCATTAATATAAAATATTTTTTTTAATATCTAGATATTTTGGATAAATCTTTGAAATTGAGATCTAGACTAAGAATTTTAAATGTAGAAAAAAAAAGATATATGCAATCAACATTATAGCTCAATTGTTTCATTTTTCTTTGAAATATTGCTTGTTTAACCTTTTTTTATAAAAGATAAAAAAAATGTGAATAGTGATTTCCATGTTTTAAAAAATGTGAATATTATGACTTGGCAGCTCATTTGATATTAAAATTTTTGGATAAACCCATTATTTGTGTTTTGTGTTTTCACCGATTTATATATAAAAAAATAATTTTATTATCAATTTAATAAAAGCATTATTTGAATCAATTAAGTATAATTTATCTAAATTGATAAAGGAAATGCTCAAAAGAAAAATTAGCGAGTGATGATATCAATAGAGATAAAAGTAAAGTTGATGATAATGTTTGATATAGTAAAGATTGTACTTAATAGATTTTACATTATGGAAGTTGGAAGTTGATATAGTAAAGATTGTACTTAATAGATTTTACATAACCACTGTAGGCCCATTTTTTAACAATGTATTCTATTTATAAATAAATAAATAAAAACAATTGTTTAGGTCATGATTTTCAATTTCTTAAAATAAAAATATAGATTAAAAAAATGGAATTCTATTTTCAAACATTCCCAAAAATAAAAAAAAAATAGAATATTAAAAAAATGGTACAACAAAAATTGAAATGTTTAAATTATTATTTTTTTACTTTCTAAATTTTTTTCAAATTTTAATTTCATTTTTCAAGCATTTTTAATTTTAGAAATTACAAATCAATTTGAATTGAATCAATTTGAAAAATGCATCTCCTTAACTAAAACTCTGAAAATAATTAGAATAAATATCAACAAAATACTTAATTAAAACCCTCTCTAGAATCTTTTTCGGTGATAATTATTTTTTAATAAGAGTTATTAAGACCATAAAAGCAATTATTAGTAAAAAAAACTAATGTTTTGATATTTTCAGTGTGGATGTATTAGAAAAGAATAGGATAATAAACTGCTTATGTGCTATCATTTCGTAATATATTTCTTAACTAAAAATAAAAAATAAAAAAAGAAAAGTATATGGTTATAGAAACAATCATTTAAAGGCAAGATAACGAATAAGATTATGAAATAAAAATGTATTGTTTTCCTGAAACTTGCTTTTCTGATTTAAGTAATTTGTTTATCAAAAATTATATTTTTTATATTGAACGTATTTCATTGGGGAAAAAATGCAATAGAAATTATATATATATATATATATATATATATATATATATATATATATAGACAACACACACACATTTATGAAAACTAGAATGGCTTTTTGAATTTTATTTTTATAAAATATTCATGATAGAAAAATATATTAAAAAATCTAAATAGTAGGTTTACATAGAACAATCAACAAAATAATTACTAATATTATTAAATAAAAGCCTCAAATGTTGTTTGCAAATAAATATCAAATTGATTAATATATTCTATTTATTTAATTATATAAAAAAATCACAATGGGTAAAAAAATGTGCTTGCCAATATAATAATAAATGATATAATTTTATTTAAAAATAAATTCAAAAATGAATGGTATTTAATGGATTAACATCCTTAAAAAAATTAATATTATTTAAATATTATTGAATAGTTATTTAAATATTATTTAAATAGTTTTATATAAATATAATCTTACTTTAAAATGACACTTGGGCTTGTTAGGTCGAGTCGTGACTAAAAAGCCTTAGCTTTTTTTTTTTTAGTTTAATGTGGGTGTCCGAATCAGCTTGCGTGCACTTCAACTAATCCCACGGGCCTTGAAGTTAACGACCATGTAAGCCTCCAGTGGCCATCATATGAGCAACCACAGGGCTCGAACCTGAGACCACAGAGGGAGCAAACCTCTTGGTTCCAAACTCTTACCACTGGGCCACCACCTAGATGGATGGAAGACTCCTATTAAAAAAAAACAACTAACACTATATTGTCGGTCTAGGCAAACAATGAATTGTCTTCTAGTGTAGATTCTAATTCTAGTTATTCCTAATAGCTATAAAGTTAGAGTTCAGGTTTGTCATCCTAAAACCTATTTTAAACTTGTTTTAACCTGATCTCAAAAAATGTTAGGACCCCATTAAACCTATTTCAAACCAAAAACTCTCTCTATCGGTTAAAAACCTGAAATTAAACAAAAAAAAACTTCTTAAGTCTCAATCTATCTTTTCCAGCAAGATAAAGAATTTAAATCACCTCGATGGAATTCGTCCTTCCAAGACAAATTCATTAACATCTAGATTGATCTTTTTCATGATTGAAATGTGCATATCTAATCTCTTTCTCTTTGTTCTATTTTTCTATGACTTTTTTTTTCCCTCAATGTTTAAAGACTAAAGAGTGAAGAAACAAATTAGGACTATAATGTTAAGTATATAAACTTCAAGCATTTACTATTGGGTAAACTAAGAATTCATGGGCTAAATGTAGTTTTAAACTCTAGGCACTATTTTATTTTATTTTTAGTTTGGTTCTTATTTTTTTATCCACAATAAAAAAAATTATATTTTACAAAATCAATTTTTAATACATTATCGAAATATTTTTCTACTTTTATACATATGAGAGTATGTAAAAGTGAAACAAGCTTAAACATATAAAATCATGCTAATATAACTTGAAAGGATTTGATTGAAAACAAATAAAATTAGATAACCAAAATGAAAAAAAAAATATCAAATGAATAGTTACTCCATATTGTCACATGAGGGAGTAAAAAATGGAGTACTCTAAAATAGGGCAAAGGTGACGGAGAGGCAGGCTCTGGTATTTTTCCTTGAGGGATTAGAAGTTAAGATTAAGAACATGGTCAAAATGTTTGAACCAAAAACCTTATACCAAGCTTACAATTTAGCTAGACTACAAGAAAATACCATCAGTCATAAACAACCTCATCATTCATAATCAAAAAACACCTACCAAATTACTAGTGGTGTCAACCTATGGAAGCCTTTCCTTGCCCAAAATACCACCAAAACTATATTTTTCCACAATAAGAACACTGCAAAACCAGTTCCCTATCACTAGAAGACTCCAATTACTAATAACTACCATGTTAAAACACCTTACAGACCCGCAAAGACCATTAGACATAAGAAGTTGGATGAGAGGAGGGTGAAGGGATTGTTTTTGGTGTAATGAAACATTTATACCTAGACATTGATGCAAAAACAAAATGTTATATTTCTTATGCATTCTAGAAGATGAAGATGATGCAGAATAGGAGGTTCAGGAAGCTAGGAAGGTAGTAAGACTGACTCTGATAGTTTCACCCCTCAAATATCCATCAATGCCTTGGAAGGTACTTCAGGTTTTCAGACACTAAGAGTGACTGGCAAAGTGGACAAGTCTCCACTCTTTATCATGGTCGATACAGGTAGTACACATAATTTTATCAACACTCAGGTAGCCTAGAAACTGAATTGTACCTTCACTCTAATTAGGCCCTTGACAGTAGAAGCAACAAATGATGGTAAAATGACTTGTGCTCATGTGTGCAAGGAATTTATATGGAGAATACAAGGAGTCAAGTTCTCAGCATATGTGTTTGTAGTGGAACTAAACAACTATGACATGGTCTTGGGAGTACAATGGTAGGCTACATTAGGTAACATCTTATCCAATTACAATGAATTGTGGATGTCTTTTGTATGGCAAAGGTAAGAAGTATTGCTGTAGGGAGACACCCCAGTTAAGCTTTAAACTATTGGCTTTGAACAATTCAATAGTTTTCTTAACAATTCAACTCAGCTAGTGGAGGTTAGTTTGTGTAGTCTAAGATTAGTGGAAGAGAGTGATCACATCGTAAGCTCTATAACCACTAACATGCAGCTTGGTACTGGGACTAGTTCTTCTATAGAAGATCTGTTGAATTCTTACTAGGATATTTTCAAGGAACCTATTGGGCTACCTCCTCCTAAGACACACGATCATGTTATTCCCCTCAATGAGGGATCACAACCAATCAATCTCAGGCCTTATCGACACTCGGGCTTATAAAAAGATGTAGTAAAGAAAATAGTGACAGAGATATTGGATTCTAGCATTGTACAACACAACACTAATCCATTTGCCTTACTAGTGGTTTTGGTGAAAAAGAAAGACAACACTTGGAGGTTGTGTGTGGATTATAATGTCCCTTAACAAGATGACAGTAAAGGACAAGTTCCATATCCCTAAAGTAGAAGAATTATTGGAAGAACTAGTGGGAGCCATTGTATTCTCAAAGGTTGATCTACGGGCTGGTTATCACCAAATCAAGATGCTTGCTGGAGATATACGCAAGACAGCCTTCAGAACACATAATGGTCATTATAAGTTTTTGGTCATGTCATTCGGCTTAACCAATACACCAGCCATCTTTCAAAGCTTAATTAATGATATTTTCAGAAGGCATTTACGGAAATTCATACTCGTCTTTTTTATGGCATCTTGGTGTATAGCCCTAATTAGAAAAACACATGAAACAATTGCAGATATTGTTTGACATACTAAAAAATCAAAGTCTCTTTGCTAAAAGAAGTAAGTGTGTCTTTGGTAGCTCTAAAGTGGAGTATCTAAGCCACGTGATAACCAAAATTAGGGTAGCCGCACATCAACACAAGATCCAGGCAATAGTGAACTGGTCATTGCCTAGAAACATCAAACAACCAAGGGGTTTTCTAGGACTAACGAGTTATTACAGTAGGTTTGTCAAAGGGTATGGTACCATCTGCAAACCTTTATTATTATTGATATTTAAACTTTGGTTCTCATTGTTTTTATTTTTAATTTTAGTTCTTGGTTATTTTTTTAATTTTTAGTTTTTTTCATTTCATCCTTAAACCCATAAAAATAATTTTTATTTTTTCAAATATAATCTTCATTTTTTGATTATTTTTTTGGATTTTTTTATAAATTTTATTTTTCTTTTCAATTTCTTCCTTCTATTCAAAATTATAGGTGACCTACCATTTCCCTTTTATTTTAAATTGGATTCTTATTCTCTTAATTGCTATTTTTTATTCTTATCCTTTTGTACAATTGATATTTTGTATAATTGATATTTTCTATAAATGTCTATTCATTTCTTGATATTTCAACTTTGCTCCTTATTATTTTTATTTTTAATTTTTTATTTTTGGCTATTTTGTAAAATTTAAATTTGTTTTCAATTTCATCCCTGGGTCCATAATTATAATTTGTTATTTTTTTCAAAATAAAGTCCTCAATTGAGGACTCCTTATTCTTTTTATTTTGATTTTTAGTTTTGGATTTTTTTGTGAATTTTATTTTTCTTTTTAATTCCACTTTCAATTCAAAATTCTAGTCCTCTCATTTACTTTTTT
The DNA here is from genome assembly GCA_007827005.2 of Populus simonii. NCBI lineage: Eukaryota > Viridiplantae > Streptophyta > Magnoliopsida > Malpighiales > Salicaceae > Populus > Populus simonii. Next base: position 6,778,216 of record CM017466.2, read on the forward strand.
ATTTCAAATTAGGTATTCATTATCTTAATTGCTATTTTTTATTTTTTATCCTTTTGTATAATTGATTTTTTTTGTCAATTTCGTCTTTCAACATTTGATTTGTTGGGAGTTTGGATTTATGGTTTGTCCAAATGAAGTGCTTTCTGTTTAGTGACTCGAGTCATGTTTTTTGAAAAGTTAACATGGGTGTTTTTTGCACTTTTTAATTGGATTTCATCCTTTGACGTTATTCATTTGGAAAAATAGGCTTTATAGTTTTCTTTTGTTCAAGTTATCACGATCTCGTAACTTGGATAGCAAGTTTAGCCTAGTAACCTGAGTATTTTTTTTTGTCACTTTTTTATTTTTTTTTTCAATTTATCCTTTAACATTGAGTTATCTTGTAATTCATCTTTGTAGTTTTTCCCCTTTTAACAAGCGATTTTTTTCTTATGGTTGTCATTATCACCTTTTCTTCTAAAATTTGGTCCATTTACCGTTGTTGTTTTTTCTATCATATAATTGAATGAAACCATCTTATGAGACTCAATAGGATCTACAACTCAAGTTCTTGATTTGCTTTTGCCTTCTTTAAAATACATGGCAATGTATGAGCATCATTATTTTTATTACAAAAAATAGGCCTGACCCACATCAAAACGCAGGTCACCTATCTAGTTTTTAGCTAAGTAATAAACTTGTAATTTTTGAAAGAATTATACTTGACTTATTTTACATTCAAGAGTTAACTTGTTTTAAGTGGTTAACTTACTTTATACTCAAATTCTTGCAAAAACATCTGTTCTTTTAAAAAATAGCATATAATTGTTTCTAACAAGTGAAAAAATAAAACTCTAAAAGTTCAAAAATATTATACGTGATCTTTTTTAGTGTGTGTAATGGCTAAGTGAAGGTTTTTCACCTATAAATACCACCTATTCACTTCATGGGAACCACTTTACAACCTTACATTTTACAACGCTTCATGGTTACAATTTTTTTTTTTATCTAAAACCTTTCATTATTTTCATAATATTTCTCAAAGTTTTAAACTTTCTTTGCATTAAATCACAATTTCACATTCTTGAACTAGATTACATTCATAAAAACTTAAGCCTTATTTATTGTAATCTTGTCTTCATTGTAAGGTGTGAAAATTATTATGAGCGATATACCTATTATGAAATTATAAGTGGCACTTAAACCACTTGAGAAAATATTAGTTGTGAGACATTAAAAGGTTTTGATCTTAATCCTTGAAAAGTATTAGAGAGAAAGGTTTTTTTAATCTTGATTTCGTAAAAAGATTATTGTATCGATGTTGAAGCATTAGATTTCTTAAAGTATCAAACTTTTAACTAAACTATAATTCAACCCTCCCCCTCCATTTAAATGTTATTTTAGACTTTTGAAAAGCATAAGCACACTTAAACTTAAACTTGGTGGGGTCGGCTTACATGCCTTTCTTTTTTTTTAAGAAGTCATCCACCCATATCTTTCTTAAATGGAATGGATGACACATCGTCCGCTTGTAATATTTTCTAATCACCAAAGATGGTTATGGTGACCAAAAAATCTAGGTTCAAGTTTTTTAACCCTAAAAACTCAAATTCCAACTTCGCGCCTAAAAAATAGGAAAACATTACATAGCTCTTTAGAACCTCATTTCTAACCACATAAATATATTTTAATCAGACTAAAATCTTAAAATCAAATCAAATAAAAATAAAACATTATCGAGAATTGATCTACTTTTTAGACATCATTGAAGGTAGAAACCTTCCTTTATTGAGTTCTCGTTCTATAGATGAATCCAAATACATCGAAATAATAACTATTAGTTGTAATTTGTTCATCTAAGAGCTTTCTCTCTCCTTTCATAACAACCAGAGATTGAAATGAAACATAAATAAAGTTTCATAATTGAAATATAAAAGTTAAAAAATAAGGACCAAGTATAAAAAAAAAACTTGAGGGACCAAACTGGACTTTTCAACACACATTTTTACAGCGTAAATGGAAAAGACTCTATTTATTTCTTATATTATCTTTTGTACTTTATCTTTTATTTTATTTTTTTTACAAAAATCTAAAATTATATTTTGTAAAATCTATCTTTAATTTAATGAGGAATATTATATGATATCATACACAATAGAATATGCAAATCAAAATAAATCATACAACATAAAATGATGTTAACATAACTTCATGAAATTAAAAATACATAAAGTTTAATGACCAAAATACAATTAATAAAATACAAAAACTAAAAATCCCAAAGACTTGGAAGGAAAAAATAGGCATGAATAGTTTAGTGAACAATTTAATGAGAGTGAATCCGTATTTTATTTTAGTTTGTAGTGTTAATAAATGATTAATTAGCTATTTAAAAGAAGTTTAGATCAATACACACTAGAATATGTTAATAAATAATTAATTATTCTAGATTTATTAATAAAATATGAATGAGTTTTAAAAATAAAAAAAATTTTATTAATAAAAATATATTTTTTATATGAATAAAACCAAATATTTGTTTGGTATTTAAATACATCAAAATGAATTTTTTTAAATTTTAAATTTTTAATATTAACAAAATAATTTTAAAAAAATATTAAAAAAATAATCCAATATATATATTTTTCTGTTTGAAGATAAATATAACACAGGTGGAAAGAGTTTCCAAAGCAGCAACACCCTATCTTTCCCAACGTTACATCAACCACCCACCACCCTGTCTGTCCAGATGTGTGTGTGTGTGTGTATATATATATATTCCCATCCCACATGTCATATCACATCCTATCACTTATCTTTCTTATTTATTATATACTCCCATATTTGTCATGTCATGCATATCATGCCTGCATTGGCAGTGCCTGATGATGACGTGGCATTATTTATTGCCACTCTTAGGCTTAAAAATAAAATGTACTCTTTAATTGGAATTAAGAACAAGTTCTTGTTCAGGCTGCCATGGAAGGAATATGGAAGGAATGTTTTTTTTTTTTTTTTTATCATTTTGGTTTCAGCTTTAAAGAATGAATCGAGAGAGACGCATGCAAAAAACTCATCATGCTGTCCTCTGCCGTGCCTTTATGGTTGGTTGGGTTCCTACTGCTCTTTTTCTCGTAAGCTGCCCCCCTCCTCCCATTCGCGCATTTTATTACTCTCCCTTTTCCTTTTGCCCCCCTCTCTATCCCTAATTTACTCCCTTGCCATTGACTTCATCAGCTTCTTCTCTCTCCTGAAATCCACCTGAAATATCCGCCGTCGTCTGAAGACCCTTTTCAGGTTGATTTCGGCGATTTAAACAATAGTCAATTTGTATTTAGCATCAACGACAGCCCTCGATCCCATCCAGGTTAGAAAAACATGCTTATATATAGAAAATATTATTTACATTTTAAGTTAATCTTAAGGTTAGAAAAATATACATTTTGTATTTTTAAATCAATTTAATATAAATAGGCGTTCAAAATGAATTTTAAAAAATAAAAAATATTATTTTAGTACAATTATAAATAAAAAAACATTTTAAAAACCACACATTCTTAATTAACACTAAATAATAATAATAATAAAAAACAACGCACGTGGAATAATAAGAAACACAAGGGAGGCAATCATAAACAAATTAACCTAAAACAATTTTTAACTGTCACACCAAAATGATCCGAAAGGACATATCTGTCATTACAAAACTCACACATCTGAAAAGAAAAAACAGAACTTCCCATTTCTCCACACAGTGGAAAGGAAGTTTGAAGAGTGAAAGAAAAGTCTATTCTCTCTCTTCTCTCAAAGGCGAAACTGACAAACCAATGACAAAGACACACATAATACACAGACAGACAACATAGCAAATTCCTCAAAAGCTAAGTCACTGCCCACCACCACCACCACCACCTCCACCGCCTACTACTACTATAAGTACTGTTGTTGTTCCTCCCTTCATTTTTTCCCCCTAGCTCCAAGTTCTAATCCTCTTTGACGAGCAAGGTTGTCCTTCTCCTCTTCCTCCCTTCCTTCCTCTCTTCTTTGACAGTAAATATATTTAGAGAGAAAAAACAAATTCTACAATTACATATTGCAAAGCCACCATTAAAAAGGAATCAATTTCCGTTTTGTTTCTTTCTTTTCTTTCCCCAATGAGGTGAGGGCCAAAAAGGGATTGTAAGGAAATGTTTCAGCGGTTAGGGACGATTGCTTTTCAAGTTTGGATCGGCCATACGGTGCCGTAAAAGGAGAGATCTCTCTCTGGCTAGTGAATGTTTTGGGGTTTTGTGGCTGAGACAGATCGTTTGGTGTGGAGCTCTGATCTCGAAAGGTTTATGCTCTTCTTGTGTTTGGGGACTGTCTGATAAGTAGACAAAATACAAGGATGAGGAGGATAACGATGTATCCATCCTGGACGTCGTTGTCCCTTGTGGGTTTTTCTCTATCTTTACATTTCACAATCAGCAGCCATTAAAAATCCAAAAAGCACTTCAAATTCTGGTTAAGGAAGAGAGACTAGCTGGGCTTAGTTTACTTTTATTTAGGCTGTCTGAGTTTTAACAAGTGTCTCCCAGCTGTATGTGTCTGTTTGTTCAGGCCCTTCCTTTCCTTTCCTTTCCTTTCTTTAAGCTGGTAAAAGTGTTGTAATCTATGATTAAGGGAGGTTACGTAGGTGGATTTAAAGCTGCACAAAGTTGGTTCAAGGTGTGATTAAGCACAAGTAGGTAGTTTGGTTAGAAGAGGCACTCAAGGGGTTTTCTTTGGGATCTTGTCGGGGCTTAGAAATTTAGGAGCTTGAAAGGGAAAGAACCCACCCCACTTTGTGTGGTTGTTGTGTTGCAAATATATATTTGGTGGGTATTTGTGAAGTTGAATTTGAATATGGCAATGTCCTGCAAGGATAGTAAGCAGCCTATCATGGACAATGGCAAGTATGTCCGGTACACGCCTGAGCAGGTCGAAGCCCTGGAAAGGCTCTATCATGATTGTCCCAAACCCAGCTCCATTCGCCGCCAGCAGCTCATTAGGGAGTGTCCAATTCTCTCCAACATTGAGCCCAAACAAATCAAAGTTTGGTTCCAAAATAGAAGGTATAATAAATTACTGGTTTCACAGCTAAGAAAACAGATTTTCGATTTTTTTATAACGTTTTGTATTTGTTTGACATGTTAAATTGACTTTGCTTGTATAGAAGAACAAAAATGGAAAGGTTTTTCTCCTTTAACTTTTGTACTACTGCTTGATTCTCCTTAATGGACAATGTGATTTTTGAAATTCTGGATTTGCTATCTTTCCATGATTTTATCTTTGAATTCTTTTGTAATGCTTGTTATATTCTTCAGATGTCGAGAGAAACAGAGGAAAGAGGCGTCTCGCCTCCAGGCGGTGAATAGGAAGCTGAGTGCAATGAACAAGCTTCTGATGGAAGAGAATGATAGGTTGCAGAAGCAGGTGTCGCAGCTGGTGTATGAGAATGGCTACTTTCGCCAACATACCCATAACGTGAGAATTCTGCCTCTTTTTTCTTGCTATATCATCCGCTGCACATCATAACATGCTTGGTTACTGGGAACTTGAAAGGGACAGTAAATTGAAATTTTGGAATTTCTGATGAGATGTGGAAATTTTTTTCTCTATTCGCTATAACTTGTTAGCAATCAAGGGGTGCGCAATGTAAAATGCTTTTCTTTTTGTTAGAAAAAGAATTTTTATTGTTTATTTACTATTGAATTATGTGGAAATTGAGATAGAGATGGTTTGTTTTCTTTCAGACACCGCTTGCAACCAAAGATACAAGCTGTGAATCAGTGGTGACAAGCGGTCAACACCACCTGACACCTCAGCATCCGCCAAGGGATGCTAGTCCTGCAGGGTTAGTGGGGTTCTGGTTGTTAGGTCCTTTTCTGTTATGGTGCTTTGTGACCACTTGGTTGTGTGTATGTGCGAGCTAGTGTGGAATTTCTAATTCATGCTTTGTATTTTTTTCTAGGCTTTTGTCCATTGCAGAAGAGACTTTAACAGAGTTTCTTTCAAAGGCTACTGGAACTGCTGTAGAGTGGGTCCAAATGCCTGGAATGAAGGTATCTCTCAGTGCTCTTTTTTTTTTTTTCCAACTTTCATAAATTAAGAACTGTTTTATCTTATAAAAAAAATTGCAAAATTTAATCAGCTAAATTATTTTATTTTATTTCTCTAATGGATTTGCATTTAAAGAAGTATATAAATATGCAAAGACGGAACTAAGTTGATCTCCTCATTACAAGCATCTATAATGTCAGGCTACTGAATGCTAGAACTTTCCATTGACTCTTTTCTAAACGATGGTTTGATTTGAATTTCTTGATCTGAAAATACAAGCTTTGTTCTTTGTCCTTTTTTAGCATTATGGGTGAATTCCACCAATTGATTTTCACCAAGTTGGGTTTTTCTAATCTGTTTCTTCATCACAATTTTGTTTTTTCAAATGTGTAGCCTGGTCCGGATTCCAGTGGAATCGTTGCTATTTCTCATGGTTGTACTGGTGTGGGAGCACGAGCTTGTGGCCTAGTGGGTCTTGAACCTACAAGGGTAAGTGCACTTGGTTTGCCATACCATTTTCTACTGAGTTGCCAAGGTTATGTAATATATTGTGTTCCTTCCAGGTTGCTGAAATCCTCAAGGATCGGCCATCGTGGTTTCGTGATTGCCGAGCTGTGGATGTGCTTAATGTGCTGCCCACTGCAAATGGTGGAACCATTGAGCTGCTTTATATGCAGGTAAAGGACTAATCATCATGCATTTGTTGTTTCTGTTAAAACCCTATAGCTGCAATTATTTAATTACTTCTATTTTTTATTGAGGATATAGCTCTATGCGCCAACTACATTGGCACCTGGTCGTGACTTCTGGTTGTTGCGTTATACTTCTGTTTTAGAAGATGGAAGCCTTGTGGTATGCTCCCAAACTCTTTAACATTTGTTATTCTTAGAAAATTTAGAAGAATTATTTACTTTCTACTCATGCAATATTCAGGTGTGTGAGAGATCTCTGAAAAATACTCAAAATGGCCCGAGCATGCCACCAGTGCAGCATTTTGTGAGAGCAGAAATGCTCCCAAGTGGGTATCTGGTGCGGCCTTGTGAAGGTGGTGGGTCAATCATACACATAGTTGACCACATGGATTTGGAGGTAGGATGTGCCAAACACAATTGTTTTTTTAATTTTTTTTTATAAACTATGTGATGTTGAATTTCTATTTGACCCAAGATCATAACTCGATTGCTGATTTCTTCAACTAGCCTTGGAGTGTGCCTGAAGTACTACGGCCGCTGTATGAATCCTCAACTGTACTTGCTCAAAAGACAACAATGGTGGTAAGCAATTTTTTGACTTTTTATGTCATGAACATTTAATGGATGTACAGAAATACTGATGTAGTTTGGGTGATGCAAGTGTAACTTCTGAACCAGATGGGGACTAATATTTCAATAATGTATATCCTTTCCATTCAGGCTCTACGCCAGCTGCGGCAGATAGCTCAGGAAGCTTCTCAGTCTAATGTGACCAACTGGGGCAGACGACCTGCAGCTCTACGAGCACTGAGCCAGAGGTTGAGCAGGTATTAATATCTTCTGTTGTTTGATAGTATCTGATTCAATCCATTAATGATCTGCCAGTTAGAATCTAATGTAATTTTGGCAGGGGTTTTAATGAGGCTCTCAATGGATTTAGTGATGAGGGATGGTCATTTGATCGGAAATGATGGCATGGATGATGTTACTATCCTCGTGAACTCATCTCCTGACAAGTTGATGGGTTCAAATCTTTCCTTCACTAATGGGTTTCCAGCTGTCAGCAGTGCTGTCCTGTGTGCTAAAGCATCGATGCTTTTACAGGTAGGGATATGTTTTGTCCTAGGCTTGTGGAAAAAAGTTGAAATACAAATATATGCTATAAGACTTGGTAAATTGTGCACGATGTGTCTTATATGTAACTTCAACAGTTAGGTTCTTGCAATAGGGAATTGTATTGTTCTTTATTTATGGATTTTTTTTTTACAATACCAAGAGATAGATACATAGTATATCTCATAAAATTGAATACAAAGAAAGGTTGACAATTTGTTTCTAATGAAGTCATAATTTGAATCTTATTTTCCTTTTTGTTTATTCCTGTGCCTTGTCATTGAGTTGTTGTTTGTCATCTTTTCCTCATGCTGTGCACTTTACTTTTTCAGAATGTCCCTCCTGCAATCCTTCTCAGATTCTTGCGAGAGCACAGGTCAGAATGGGCAGATAACAATATCGATGCCTATGCAGCTGCAGCGGTTAAAGTTGGTCCTTTTAGCCTACAAGGTTCTCGAGTTGGAAGTTTCGGGGGTCAAGTTATACTTCCGCTGGCTCATACTATTGAACATGAAGAGGTGTGCCATTTGATCATGCTTTTACAGCTTGGATAATGCCTTGTATCATAAATTCAACATGGGTGTTATATTATTATTTTCACCTTTGTCTTGCATCTGATAAGCTGTGTTCATTAGTTCCTGGAGGTCATAAAACTGGAAGGTGTTGGCCATTCTCCTGAAGATCCAATAATGCCCAGAGATGTGTTTCTTTTGCAAGTAAGACCTTTCTTTTCTATGCTTTCTGTGTTTCTCTCTCAGGCAAGACGAGCTCGTTTTTCCTGTCCCAAGTCAGCATTTCAGTCTTCAAACAAAGCTATGGAGTGAGGGAAATCAGTGAGAGTTCTCGTGAACTTTTGAAATGGACCCACCATGTAGTTCTATTTTGGAATGAACTACAGAATTTGAAAGACAGAAAGAGTTGTGTAGATCTCCGCCATTGGCCATTTTTTGTTCAGATAGGAATTAGTGGAAATCAGCTTTTCCTTCTTTTGAAAGATCACATTTTGCTTTCATAGCAAGAACAAGTTTCTAGAGTAGAAGTTTAAAATGAAAAGAAAATTTGCTTCATGTTTCCAATTCTCTTCCAAAATATATTTTTGAGGTCCTGAATTGCCAATCACCTGGGTATCCTGGAAAGTATGGGGAATCTAGTTACCCCTGGTTTGGTTTATGCATTATGAGTATCCTTAATTAGACTTGGGCTGAGATTGCACCACTTGATTCATTTCAATCTTTTATCTCTTGATGACATACATTATTCTTCTGGTTCTCTTCTTATTTGCTCCCCTTGTTCATCTCTGACAGCTCTGCTGTGGAATGGACGAGAATGCTGTTGGAACATGTGCTGAACTTATATTTGCTCCCATTGATGCTACTTTTGCTGATGATGCACCGCTTTTACCTTCTGGTTTTCGCATCATTCCCCTTGATTCTGGGAAGGTTAGCTTACTTGATTCTGAAGTAGTTTATTTCTCCATGCCTATTTATTAGGCTGTTAATTAATGCATTGAAAAATGATGCAGGAAGCCTCCAGTCCAAATCGTACCTTAGATCTTGCGGCTGCTCTTGAAGTCGGACCAGCTGGGAACAGAGCATCCAGTGATCATTCTGCTAATTCTGGTTGCACAAGATCTGTAATGACAATCGCATTTGAATTTGCATTTGAGAGCCACATGCAAGAACATGTAGCATCAATGACTCGGCAATATATCCGCAGCATTATAACTTCAGTTCAGAGGGTGGCATTAGCACTATCTCCTCATCTTGGTTCACAGGCTGGTCTTCGGTCACCACTGGGTACTCCTGAAGCACAGACACTTGCTCGTTGGATCTGCCAGAGCTACAGGTGCGTCGGTTGTTCCCTCTCATAGATGTTATCTTGATCAGATTGGGTCATTTTGTGACCTGGGTGATAATCCAGGGCATTCAGCTTAACAAGTCAATTTAATTATCTGAGAGATGTTGCCTGATGACCAAGTGATTCTAGTCTATGTCTTCTCCCACGAGAAATAGATTTCTTTGTTATTGAATTCTCTTTACTTTTGTTACATGATTTTAAAATGATAATGAATTTACATAATATGTTGATAAAACTTTTTCTGGATTCTAATAGGGATTCTAATAGGATCTTCTCATTTGTATACACAGGAGAAAATATATCTGGACTGAAAAAGAATTGATTTTTTGTTTTGGTCAAAGGACAAATTCTTTCAAGTTTCATGTTGCTTTTAAAAGCTTTTCTATAATCTATGAAGTGACTACATTTTCCAAAGAAAAAACATTTTGAACTTGGACAGTAGAGATATTTAATTGACTGAACACTTGTTACTTTATTTAATACTTGGTCACAACTTTGCAGGAGCTATTTGGGTGTGGAGCTACTCAAATCCAATGGCGAAGGAAGTGAATCTATTCTGAAAACCTTGTGGCATCATTCAGATGCTATTATGTGCTGCTCACTGAAGGTGTGCATGACAACAATATATCCTGCTTTCCATTTGCCGTTAATGATAGAATACTTGGACAAGGATTTAGGAATTATGGGGACCTACACAAACATGGTATTAAATTGAACAAAGGCATATCTGCCCATGAATGTTCCCTGTTACCTTGCAAAGGAGACACTTTTATAATATGGCATATGTTCTATCTTCTACTATACAGTTACTTGCATGCATAACTTGAAGTTTTTGGAGTCTGTTATAAATGATTATTTCTGGACATATCTTGTCGTATTTGTAATGTGCTGGAAAACGTGTTGAACCAACAAAATATTATTATCATTCTCATGTTCCTAGAGTGATTTTTTCATGCATATAATGCAAGTTGGATAAATATTGTCAGCTTTTTTGTTTAACATGCATTGCTATTTTGTATTCAGGTCTGAATTCAAATGCCATTATTATGCTGAAGTACTACCTCAGCTCTGTTGCTAACCTTTTGTATTCAAAGCAATTTGGTCTTGAACTTGGGTGAATTTTGCAGGCGTTGCCCATCTTTACTTTTGCAAACCAAGCTGGACTTGACATGCTTGAGACAACCTTAGTTGCACTGCAAGACATAACTTTGGAAAAGATATTTGATGATCATGGAAGAAAAACTCTCTGCTCAGAATTCCCACAGATTATGCAACAGGTTTTCCCTTCTCTCTTAAACCTTAGTGAAGGAAAAATGGATCCAGGTTAAATTGAGATTTATATTCACCAAATGCCACCACAAAAGGACAAAATAATTACTATGCTTAAGAACAAGCCTTAGTTTTCATTTCTTCCAGTTTATTATTTTTGGTTTCTCATTTATCGCAAGTAGTTATTGCCCATCTAATTGCTTTTGGTCTTACACTAGTGTTTGGTTAAGGGCCACTTTGCTTTGAAAGCAAAATACATAGCATTTTGAAAGGAAATTGCTTTGTGTTTTGATCAAAGCAGGTGCGCAAAATACATAGCATTTTGAAAGGAAATTGCTTTGTGTTTTGATCAAAGCAGGTGCCTTGGCTTAACAATAAGCAAATGCCTTGGCTTAACAATAAGCAAAACTGTTTATTTTGGGGCCTATTTTATTAAGTAAAAATATGAATTTTTAAAAGCTCTGGAGCCAATTACCCAACACTGCTTCTACAAATGCTACTTTCTCAACAAATTGTGTACCGCAACACACCACAACATAACAGTCAAAGCAATCACAACATTGCAAGACCAAATTGGCGTGTTTTTGTATATGTTTGGTGGCAATCATTTACATTAATCTATCATTTAAAACTTTCATTTCCCTAAGATGCCTGTATTTGTTTTTTTTTTTTTGTTTAAATTTTCTATAATTCTAGATTTGTTGATTTGCTCGAATAACCTCGATTTATTTTGAAAGAAGATGGATGAAGGGAGGAGATTGAATTTCCATCTGTCATGTTAAATTACAAATTTGCCCTTGTTTTTTTCTTTTAGGTTTCTCATTTTTTTCTTAATGTTTGGCCCGACTCAATTGCACTGGCCAATTGGGGTTGACCTCTCTAGATACATGTTTTGTATTTTTTTTGAAAATCAAACTCAACAATATACGCAAAACCTTTTCTTTCCCATAACTGCGCACTTCATATTTTTATATTTGGAAGTTTATTACCAAGCTGATAGCAAATCTCTATTCAAATCTAGGTTTATTCCGCATGTAGACCTAACATGTTCAGGCAAATGCACACATTAATCAATAAACAATGAACCATAATAATGTTTGTATAGAGATTATTCCATCAATAAGTACGTGTAATAGTCTGAAAAATAATGTAGTATTGAAGCATGATATGCTAAAGAATAACATCTTTTGCTTTGGGCAGTTTTCCCCCATAAGATATTGTAGTGGGGAGCCTGGCCTGGCTTTGGTAGATTCAATATCATCATCTTATGTATATTTTTCTCTTGCTAGGGTTTTACTTGTCTTCAAGGTGGTATCTGTTTGTCAAGCATGGGCAGACCAGTTTCATATGAAAGAGCTGTGGCCTGGAAAGTGTTGAATGAAGAAGAAAATGCGCATTGCATCTGCTTTATGTTTATAAACTGGTCTTTTGTCTGAGACTTGAAACCAGAATCTAGTGGAGTGGCTGATTTAAGAGTGAGAACTCTATATCTGTCTTATTTTGCTGGCTTGTATTTCTTTTATGTATAACATGTTGCAACCGTGGAGCACCTAGTTCATTTGCTATGTTATAAATTTGTGTGGGGTTCATTATTGTAGAGATTATGGACGAGACGATATAGTTGCCGGGGATCATTTTGTTTCTGTCTGGTTTGTTCTTAAGTCCTCACCTGGGTCTATGTTGATTATTGCAACCGAAATCTGTCAATTCTGGTTTTTTCCTGTGTTACTTGCAGGGATGTTCTGTGGTGATTATTTGTGTCTGGGAGAAGTTAGGCAGGTTCTTTCTGCATCAGCAATCACACCTAGTTCATTTGCTATGTTATAAATTTGTGTGGGGTTCATTATTGTAGAGATTATGGATGAGACGATATAGTTGCCGGGGATCATTTTGTTTCTGTCTGGTTTGTTCTTGAGTCCTCACCTGGGTCTATGTTGATTATTGCAACCGAAATCTGTCAATTCTGGTTTTTTCCTGTGTTACTTGCAGGGATGTTCTGTGGTGATTATTTGTGTCTGGGAGAAGTTAGGCAGGTTCTTTCTGCATCAGCAATCATGGATTAACCTAGGTTGCTGTTGTAGATTTATTTGCAATACGCAATAGGTTTTATCCAAAAGACTTTTAAAGTAGATTGATAGGTTGCTGAATTTGTCTCCAGAAATCCAGTCGTCCATGAACTTTGCTCCCTTTTCACCAACGAGCTTATACCTTTGTGCATCCTTGTAATCTTTAATGTGTTTTAAAAGTCTTCCTTTATCATTTTAATCCTACACGTTGCAGTTTTTATTCTTCATCGTCAAGGCTTTCGTCAGCAGGTGTTTACTCACAGCATGACAACTTCGTTGATGTATATCTTGATCCTTAAAATTGTGTTCCATCAAGGACTTGTTTGCCAGGAAAAAGTTTAGAATCCAAATGGACGATAGTGTAAAAATTCATTTGAGCGCATGACATAAAATTCTTGGGAAAATTACATTTATCCTATTATAGTTTAGTTGTTATTTTGCTATTTTTTTATTTATTTATTTCTTTTATAAAATATAGCTTGCATCTCATTGTTTATAGTATTTTACATCTTCATTGATGCTTGCAAAGAAAAAATCAACAAATTTTTCTGGATTATTTACATATTCTAATTAATAATTAAAGATTTTAATATTAAAAAAAAAAAAAACCTTTAACGGCAACTCTCATACCATAAATGAGACCCTGTGAATTCAATATCAAAAGAACTTTCTACAAGGAATTTCTCCGATCAATGATCCCTAATTTCACCTTGGACGATGCAATATTCAATTTTCTTTCAATTCATTGATATTTTCTATTTTTATTTGTCGTTCTAAGATGAGAGATTAAGGTGTTGTTTGTTTGCTATAATTAATTTTTTTTAAAAAGTGATTTTCATAGAAAATAAATTTCTGAAAAATAAATTATTTTTTAATATTTTACAATATCAAGAAAAATAAATTAAAAAATATTTAAAATTATTTGTCTATGACATGAAAAATAATTTATTAATGTTTTATTTTTTAAAATAATTTATTAAAAAAATAAGGATCAAAATTAACAGATAAAAAGTTGAAGAACGATGAAATTAAAAAAAATTAATTTTATAAATTATTTCAAATAAAATAAATAGCAATCAAAAGAATATAAATCAAATTTGATGGGTGAAAAAGTTGAAGGAGAATGAAATTAAAAAAAAATTAATTTAATAATTACTTCAAATAAAATAAATAACAATAAAAAAATTAAGGACTAAATCTGATGATTAAAAAAATTCAAAATAAAATAAAAAAAATAACAATAAAAAAAATAAGGATCAAAATTAATATAAAAATAAAATTAAATAAAATTTTAAGAGATGAAATTGAAAATAAAAATAAAAATAATGATTTAAAATAAAATATATAAAAATAAAAATTTGAGGGCCAAGTCTGAAATAATCAAGAAATAACATGATGTTTTTTTTTGTTTTTTTTTTTTGCAATTTCTGGAAAGTTTATTTTACCCAAAATAAAAAAAAAGAAAACACTTTTGAAAATCAGACCAAATTTTCTTTTTAAAAAATATTTTTGATAGATCTACTTCTATAAACAAACATGTGAAAGTTTAAAAAATAATTTACAAGAAACTACTTTTCATGAAAAAAACATAACCTAACAATTATTAATTATGAAAAAAAGAGGATAAACAAACAAAATGACTATTGATCTTTTGCGATTTATTTTTTAAAGAACTAATTGAAGACCTTACCTCATTCTAAGATTGTGTTTGATATTGTAGTAGTTTTTGTGGTTGTGATTTTAAAAAAATAATCTTAAAAAAATCACCTTTTGGTGTGGTTGATTGGATTAAAATATGTGTTTGGTTAAAAGTACGATTGGAGTTATTATTATATAAAAAACAATTAAAAGATATTTAGTTAAAACTATCGTTGAAAGCATTGTTAATAATAAAATGATAAAAAAATATAGTTTTGTAGTTTTGAATTATGTTATTGTACACTGAATTATTAATAAGTTATTAATACAACAATGCAACATTAAAATTAATTATATTTTTATTGTTTCATTAATTACCTTTTTGTTAAAGATTTTGCTAAAGTATAGTAAATTATTTATTAAGAGCTCATTCTGGCAGGTCGCATGTGTATTGTCAATGGTTCTCTCTTTTTTGTTTTGTCGGCAAAGACAAATTGGAAGAAAGGTAAAGGTTAAGGTTATTTTGGTCTCACCGTATTTTCAACGGTTTTATCTCTGTTTAGAAAAAAAAAAAAGCTTGCAAAGATAAATTAATAACTGTGATCAGGAAAAGCAGGTTAAAAAGTTGCTTCGTAATAAGAGTATGTTTGGTAGTGTGGTTGCGGGTGCTTTTCAAATAACTTTTTGTGCCAAAATGTATGCCAATGATTTTTTTCATTTTTCAAAAATTATTTTTGACATCAGCACATCAAAACGATCCAAAACGTACAAACCATATTAAATTTTAACAAAAAAAAAAATTTCAAATTTTTTGGGAACGCAGCCGCAACCGCGTTCCTAGATGTTGCCTAACTGAGGTCATAAACCACAACTTCTTATAATTAACAAACACCATATATTTTTATGGTTGAAAAAAAGAAAAGAAGAAAGTAAACGCAAACTCATTTTCAAACGGCATGTGTTTGATATTGTGGTATTTTTTTATGGTTATAATTCGAAAAAAGTTATTTTATAAAAAATATTTTTAGTTGAGGTTGGTTTGATATTTATATATGTTTAGTTAAAACTGTGGTTGAAATTGAGATTGAACAAAAAGTAGTTTAATGTGTTTGGTTAAGAATGTTTTTGAAATTGAGGTTATAAAATAATTTTTAAAAATATATATTAATATTGATGGTTTTTAATTTAAATATTGTAGATTTAATTATTCCTATTACATCATGAAATAAATAATACTTTATATAAAATATATTTTATTGTTCAATTAAACTATTTACAATCCAATCACGTATGAAATACATCCGACAAGGTCTATAATTTTCTTGATTTCTTAAGCGCACAACAACATCAGGTAAAATATAATTAGGAATAAAATTGGCATTGCGATCAAATTCTGCAAATGCTACATCATCAAGCGATCTCCGTCTAATTTATGTAGTATAATTGAATAATGTTAAACACTAGTTTTTCGAAAAAAACACAATTAAAAATAAAAAATAAAATTTAATTTTGTTTTACCAGGTCTGACCAGGTTAAATGCATTTAGCTTTAGACCGGACCCTGTCCGGCCGGAACAGTAGAGACATGCTCCACTGTTCACGTGAACAATAGGCATTATACTGCTTTCAGTGATGCTGTGTTTTCAACGCATATATTGATGAGACCCATGAACAGTGAATTGAGTTTTATTAATCACCAAATATTTGTGGTTTGCTTCAAAAGCAGAAGCAACCATAAAAACAAACGCAATCACCTAAAAGGAGTGACGGTCCTATAAGCTTGGTTGGAGTAGGCTGATTACACAAGGAAAAACTAAACTTCACCGCTTCATTCAAGTTAACATTTTCAATCCTTTCGTTTATAAACTTGAAAAATCAGAAAAAAAAGAGAGGGAAAATGACAACACAAATATAAAGCGAAGTAGAACAAAGCTAGTTTAATAATGTGAAAAAGCACTACAATTTTGTGGGTCAAAACACTTACAGACTCGAGCATCGATCTCATACATGTTAAAATAAAAACTGGTGTATAGAAAAAAATCCTGCAAATCATGGGCACAAGATCATTACAATGAAAAAAAATAGATGATAATTAATAGACCTTTTAAATACAATAAATTAACTGCAAAAGTTATTGGCTTCATAAAGCTAATTTACCTTCTGAAATATAACGTATTTTTAATCAACTCTTTTAATTACCTTCTGAAATAAAACTCATTTTTAGTCAATTTTTTAATAGTACTAGAAAAAGAGGGGAGTTCTTAACTCTATTTCTAGGAGGATGTATAGAGACAAAATTACATCTTTATGGATACTCGACCACTAAATTCCTTCTGATTTGATGGAAGTGGGTAGGTGGGGTAGTTTTTCACCACAAATAAATATTTTTGCTCACAAGAAAAAAATAAAATTAATGCATTTTTATTCCCCTTCTCCATAACATATAGCTATAAACATATTTATAGTTTTAATCTTTCATCAAACTTATTTCTTGGAGTGCTTATTAGTTTGACCCCTTAATGAATTCTTTATATTTTACATTGCATTTGTATATATATGGTATTCTCAAACCATAATTGTTGTTATGTCGTTTGGACCTTATAACAGCTATTTGGGAATAAAATTTGATTTTCCTTAAATTCTTTTATATTCGAAAGACAAAATAGTAAAAAATAATAAAACTTGAAAAGCCCCTCATCATCCCTCCCAATTACTTTTCTAATGGGGAATTCTTGTCTTTTCTCCTCTTCCTCTTCTTCACCATCATAAATGACATTCGCTTTTCTCACTATAACCAACACAAAAATAACACAAAAAACCCTACAAATTTAACAACTCAATATTTCAATTCCATAAAGTATTGTTAAGGAAATAATCAAGGTAAGTATAAAAGAAAGAGATTAATGAATTGAATAACTCAAGACAATTACTAAATTATTTCAATCATCCAATCAAAAGAGATGATAAAGCTTTTCCTATAATTTATTTTATTCTATTTCATTATGTATGTTGTTGAATGTCTATATAAATTCTATATGAGATGATTGTAAACATATAATAGAATTACCAAATAATATCCTTCTCTTCTATTTTAAATTTCTTCTTCGTATCAGAGTAGGTCTATCATATCTTGCCTAAAATATTAGCTTCCGCCTTTTCAGTGGGCAACTTTATACAGTTCGTCTAAGTACTTTAAAACACTTTATTTTCAATGATTTTTATTTTCAATTAAATATTTTATTTACTATCATTTTTTAATGATACATCAACTTATGATAAAGAGAAGCCTCAATATCATGTTAATGACATTCAAAGAACAAAAATTAATAATAGAGGTGTAAGAAGACAAAGCCCTGCAAGAGAATTGAGATCTTGCATCAATAGAAAAGAAAGAAAGAAAGAGAAACTTAGTGCAAGTTGATAAATTCTTGCACAAGAGATAAGGTGGTACAAAAAAGATTACCATAAAAATAAAAGAAAGAGAGCATTCTCTCTAAAAAAGAAGATGAAAAAAATAGCCGGCTACCATAAAAATAAAAGAAAGAGAGCATTCTTCCTAAAGGAGATGAAAAAATAGCCAAGAAACCATGATAAAAAGACATCAGTCTAATGAAGGGTGGGCCAAAATAGAATTGAAAAACCAAATCTTGAAAAGAGATATTTGGCTAGAGAAATGTGGCAGCAACAATACAAGAAATTACAATGGCTAAGAATAACCATGTTTAGAAAAATAGAATTGTTGAAGATAAACAAATGAGGTCATAATGACAATAAAAGTGATATATGTCAAACTCATGAAAATTAAAATTATCAAGGTAAATATCCTTGATTATCTTCTTTTCTTTAAATAAAAAAAATCAAGGAATTGAATAACTCAAGACAGCCAGTAAATTATTTCAATCATCCAATAAAAAAAAATAATCAAGAATTTTCTATATTTTATTTTATTTTATTCTATTTCATTATATGTCTATATAAACTCTACTGGTTGTAAACATGTAATAAAATTATTGAATAATATCTTTCTCTTGTATTCTATTTTTTTTTATGAGAAAACATAACTATAAAAACAAGAAAAAGAGAAGAGTATTTGTTTTTACAGGTAGGGTGGAAATTGCTTCCAAGCAATTAGATTAATGGAAATGTTACTATGCTGAGTTCATGATTCGAGGATGATCCTTTCAATAAATCTACTCAACTGGAATGTTGTTATTGAGAAGAGGATAACATAGGAATATCATTACATTAAAAGATGGAGTAATAGTAATGCTAACACTAATAAATGAATAAATAAGTGAAAAAGAGAAACAAAGCACAACATCATCATCATTATCATGAACAATAATAAAAATAAATAAATAAATCAGGGTTAGTTTAAGAATATTTCAAAGAAACAACACCACCACTATATTATGTATTAGAGGAGCTAACTGCCTGCGTGCGACCATTTTACATACATTAATGTTTTATTGGATATAATAAATCATATGGATAATGTCTTTAATGTTACATAACAAAAGGAGCAAATGCAAAAAAACACAAATGTTTTGTTTTTTTTGTTGGAAAGACAAAAACAAAAACATAAATTAATTTTGTTCTAAAATAATTTTGAAATGATTTTACGTCATTTTAAAAAAACAAGGATAAAAAAAGATATTGTTTTTATCTCAATTATCTTTGTTTCTTATCTCTCATGACAATAACCAAACGCTGCTATATATGATATAAAGATTAATTATATTTTTATATTTAGTTATGGGTTTTTCAAAATTGTAATATAATAGATTATAATTGTGGTGATTCATTATGTTACGCCATTATATATATAAAGTAATGAACTGCTAAATGATTAAGAGAAATCATGCATGGATTTAATTATAAAAGTTTTTTTTATCAAAAGATTAAATTGTGATTTTTATAAAATACAGGGACCAGAAAATTTTAAATTAAGGGCCAATTTGTAAATAAAAATATATTATAGGGATTGAATAATTATTTTTTGAAAATTGCAAGCACTAAAATGAAACTTTATCAAAACCTCCATCACATTATTATATAGAAAAGAAAAAGTTTGGTCCATATTACGACAATTATCCGCTATAGTTTAAAAGTTACTATTTACAATTAATTACCTTGCTGAGTTAAAATAATATAAATGCTGGAAGTCCTCAACACTTTCTAAATCTAATCGACAACGTCTAAATTACCCTTGTTACCTGCAGATGGCAAATTTAGCCACACATTTAATTTAATTAGCTTTAGTTTGGCATATACAGGCACTGCCAGTCATATAGTCGTAGCATTTTGTAGTTTACGCAGGAAGAACAATGGAAGAGACGATCCCGACCAATCCCTAAAAAAAAAAAAAAGAAAAAAGAAGAAGAAGGGAGGAGAATCTGATCACCTAGAAAACCCATAGAGGGTATATATATTTATTAAAGATGGGGAGCAAAATCAACGAAGGGGAATTAAAAATAGCCCTTGGTTGAGAAGCATGAAACAGGTTTGGATCAACCCAAGAAAACCTTGTAAGGTAGCAAAAAGGGCTGGTCCACCGAGCATAATCTGATAAAAATATGTCCTACAACGTCTGAAACCTGATGTGGGCACTGGAAATATTGTCATTCCAGATCAAAATACTAGTGGGGTTTGGAAATTAAGGCATAGAGAGGGAGACAAAAAGAAAATCCTAAGAGTTTTATGGGCTTGTTTAGAAGAGATGGGGACAAAGGTTGATAGATATAGCTAGGCCCATGACCCCATTGAAGGTAAGCAAGCTTGGCAATGATCATTTTTTCAACTTGAGATCATCCATGTCCCTTGTAATCGCTGCTATGCAGCTTGAACTCCTTGCAATCCCGACCATCTTTTGAGCACCTTTAGGACCAAAGGATTTGGCCCTTAATGTGCTTTTCTTCAACATCTCCCTCATGGCCTCAGCTTGAGACAAAACTGGATACGCCCGGGCAAACTTGTTGAACGTCGTACAAGCACTCATGTGTGCATTCAAAGCCTCCTCCTTGTGGCCTCCATTTTTCTCCATCTCTTCTTTCACTGCTTCTGTACACAACCCGCATATCCACTTCCCTAGAAACTTGTTCCGAACGCGATCAATATACTCAGGGGTGCACTCTTCACTCATGCCGCAACACTCACATCTTGCATCTTCAACCTCGGATATTGGTGGGAGATTGATATCAATTACTTCTTTGGTTAGTTCAAAAGAAATATCGGATTTTGTTCGATGAAGATTGTCTTTTGAGAGCCTTGGTGGCTCGGGGAAGGAATTTTTCCTGGTGTAAGCGCTAGCAATAGCCTCCCCATGTGGTGCCATATTATGGTACGTACCTCTTACAGATGGAAAACAACAAATCCCTAATGATGAGATGAGAAGTTAATTTGGTTCAAAGCTTCACAAAAACAACTGAAGAAAAGGCACTTCAAATAGGGTTAGAGTGATGAAGAAATTGGAAGATTATGATCTCTGCGGTGGTATCTATATCGTTCAAGTACAGGCACCATATTTATAATGGTTCACCTCTTTTCTTAGGAATCTCAGCAGTGAGTTTATGTGGTTCTTGAAGATTCACATGTCAATTATCATAATCGTGAGTTTATGCTAGATTTTCTCAAGAAAGTATAGAAAGAAAAGACGGTTCACGGCTATATGTGAGGAGCATCATTGTCATTTCATGGGAAAATGAGGATGTTTTGTACTTTCAACTGTCTTTGCCTTCCATTTTTTTGGTAGATTAGGCAGGAGACGTGGGGCTGTTCCTCCACCATTGCTTTCTACGATTGGCTTAAGACGTAGCTGGTGTCAATTTGAGGTATTACATGCAAATACGTGGCACTTTGTAGTATCTTCAAGCTGGTTGAGGGTACATAGTTGAACCAATAAAAATTACATATTATATACTCTAATTATTAGGTCGAACGTCGTTCTATGTAATAAACAACTACCTCGAAGTTCTGCTTTGATTTGTTTTTTTAGTTAATGAAGTGGGTTTTAATTTGTCATGTGATGATGTTAGAAACCTTTTAATTCTTCATTCAAAATAGTGATTTTGGGAACTAAAAAGATTAGAAAATGCTAAATAAAAATTGATTGTTCACATGTGGGTATATTCCAGCCATAGATTTATCTTGTCTTTTAATGCAGATGCTGCTGACAGAAACACGAAGAAAAGAGACTCCTGCTTCTACATTACAGCGCATGCATCAACCCGCTGATCTTACAACCAACCAATGATTTCACGAGCATATATATAAATGAACCAGTCTTTTGAGAGGTGGTGAAGTTTACGCATGGCAAGAAAGTTAGTGAAGACAAAGTATAAAGTCTTTACAAATTCACAGTTGAAAGAGAGAGACAGTAAGGCTTTAAAAGTGAGGGTTTTGTAAGTGGGCTGCTACTTTATCTTCATGAACAATAACTTCACATGCTGATAGACAGTGATAAGTTGATGGATATGCATGACATTGGCACCTAGTGGTTTGATTCTTATCTGTGTAGATGATAATTCTCAAAACAATGAATAAAAATAAGATGGATGGGCCAGTTAATGGGGTTAAATGATCAATAAAATTGAAGTTATTAAGAGATTTTAGTGGCTTGGTATTTGCTAAAACTTGAGATGTACCGGTCATGTGATTATAACGTGGGAGCGATGAATAATGGAGTTTATTATAAGATAAAAAATATTATAATTATAGGAAGACACCTATAATATGTATTTTTATTTATTTATCCATGTCTCACATGTTAAAATGTTATTGTAATTCTCAATATAATTGAATAAAAAAAATAAACTAGGAAAACCATTATCTTCAAATGGAAAAAAAACTAAAAAAACATAATAAAATAGAATAGAAAAATGAATATAGGTAAAAGTAAAATTAACCTAGAAAATATTTATTTTCCTAAAAATATCTTATAATAATTTTTTCAGGTTGGAAAAAACTCATTCTTGAGTTCAAATCTCAGTAAGAAATCATAATTTATCACGAATATCCTTTAATTTAATATGTGGCCTACATACAACACCTTTGTGTGGGTTGTTTCATTTTGGATCTCATTGTCAAGATTTTTAATAACAACTAACATGAATGAAAACAACATGCTAATTTCTAAACATATCTTTCCCAAGGGAAGATGTCCTCATCCCCTTCTTCACGAGCATGCACACCCTGATTTGTGACTAGCTTGACCATGGTTATTCAACAACAAATATCAACTAATTATAATGAACCATTAAGTTTTGATACATGTTTTTTATAACCACTTACTATGATGCCTTGACAAAACATAACAAAAATCACAAAGAATCTTTGGGTTTTGATACCAGCTAACGTGGCTAGGAATGGAAATTATTTTTATTACAAGTCAAAATCTATAAAAACCAAAAACATCATAATTATAAATAAACTCTTTACATATTTAATGTTTGTTAATATGTATGTCACTTGCGAAAATTCTATTACAACTTTTCATATAACTGAATGGAAAAACCATTCTCTTCAAACCAGAAAAAACTAAAAAAAAAAAAAACAAAAATATTTATTTTCTAAAAAAAAAAAGCATAAATGAACCAAGATTCAAAAACTGATTTTCATTCGTCAGATGCCAGCGGTAGATATGTTGAAGCTGGTAAGGTTAAAAGTAGAGTGCTCTGAATCTTTTGTGGCTCATCATTGTGAGAAAGGGAAGCGTCATTTGTTGGTAGCCTTTGATTCTATGAGCCCAGTGTGTATGAGGCATGAAAAGCTCGATGTCCTTTTCGGTTGTAATTTCTTTCCAAAGTTGAAAACCAAAAATAATATGGCCAGACATTTTTAGTAGTTGTTAAAGTTCCTCTTTCTACAATGTGATGTAAACCATCTCATTGCAATGGCGACCCTGAATGTTGGTCGTCCTAATCAGAGGTGGAACTAGAAACTTAGGATCTAAGGTGGATGAATTGCTCAAAAAACTTCAAGAGGATTGACATGCTTCAAAGCATATTGGAATCACCCTGTCCATCAGTGAATGAATATCTCTCTTATTCTGACCCATCCTTGCTAAATCTTGACAGCAAGGAGCCAATCCACTATGATAGAATCATGAAAACGATGCCAAGACAGTCTACGAGGCAATCATCAACTGCACCTTTCACGTTAATGCATGAAATTCACAAACTTGACACCTTCAGGATCAACTTTGGGAGGAAGCAAATCGAGCTCTGAAAGTTCTACAGAAAGAGGTGGTTTGTCATAGACTAGATAACCAGGATGCAGCTGATTCAATTGCTAAACTGCAAGCAAAAATCAGGGAAATACGCTTGGAAGTGTCGTAGCTCCTAACAAGAGTGTCAGTGCTAATCTCAATTTTGAGATTAGGGGTGCCATGGCACTTACGACACAGGATCGCCCTTGATCCTAACCTTAATTTGACTTAGCCCAATAACAAGAAGGAAGGAAGACCGAGCTCGTGCGTGCTTGAACCAGTGGTATCAAGTGGGAATCAATTTATATTTAAGATGTGTTTCTTCACTAAGGAAATCAGAAATGTTTTCATCAATACTTGGCTGATTCTTACAACTTAAAATGTTAGTACGAAGAATTTTGAATTCTGATAATAGCTTCATAAGAAATTGCATGGCTTGTTTTGTTTTCGGCCTCAAAGGTTGTGACTGGAACATTGACAGTAGTAATTATATCTTGTTATGCCCACAAAGAAATAATACCTGAATAACAAGTCTGAACGTCTTTGTCATCCTGTTGATAGATTGAGTTCAAACTCCAACTCGAATTGCCTTGCTTGACTAGTCTGAGAGTAAACTCTCTCTCGGTGTTTCCACATAGCAGTAGCAGTTTGATAAGGCCTAAGACTCAAAGCGATGTCGTTGACAGGGTTGGTTATCGAGGAGATTAGTTATTTTCCACTGTGTCTTCTGCTTGTCATCTACAGGTTCGGGACTAGAGCCATCAAGAATGCCGAGCTTATCTTTTTCCCTTTACAAGAACACGGAGATGGGACTCTTAGGAGAAAAATTCTTCCTATCAACCTTAACAGATAAAACCTGATTATTGTGCTCCATGATGCACTAATTAATTGATTAGTCAATTAAGAAATAAGAACCTCAATAAGTTCTCAAGAGAACAATAGCTGGCGGAAGTTAAAGATAATAGAACATAAATATTTAATAAGCAAAAAGGATTGTGATATGAAAACAAAATTCACAACTTCATTCTTTTTAAAAATAATACTAATAAAGTCTATCTTCTTGGGAGGTTTACAAATCCTTAAGATTACGATATTTAGGAAAATAGTAGTGGCGGAGCCTACATTAGAACAATTAGAGTTATTTGATTTTTTGTTTTAATTGTTATTGGTGTTAATTAGAAATTAATTTTATATGTGAAATAAATATTTTTTTTCAAAAATTCAATTTTTTATCTCATAATTTTTGAAATTAGATTTAAAAAAAAATGTTTTTCATCACTCGGTTACTGTTCCGGTCAGATCTGGATGGAATTTCCAGATCTGGTCGGAATCCGGCCAAGGATTGCTTGGAAAAATCATGTCTTTCAAAAAAATTAAAAAAAATTCTAGATACTGGTTTGGCCAGATTAAGCCGTATTTTTTTATGTTTGGCCAGAATCCAAATTGATTTTTTTAAAAAAAAAATTAAAGTTGTGCCTCCACTAGAAGTGGCCCTTACATCGCTGGTGCGACTGGCTTGTGTTGTGTGCATAGGCCAGATCGCTGGAGGTTGGAGAGGTAGCAACTAAGGGTTGCTGCCTTTGCAATGCAACACCAGTTTGACTAACACTACTTAAGATGCAGCACCAGGTAGTAGCCTCGTGTGGCTGCACACAACAACTGCCATTGTTGTCGCTACTAATCGTTGCTACCAGCATGGGCAGGGCAGCAATTATAGCAGAAAGAAGAAGAAGAAGGGGCTTTAATTTATGATTCTGCCCCTGCAACTGATATCTGACTATTTTTAAATATATTTGGGGCTGAAATTATGATTTTAGCTCTCCATATATAAAATAATGATTTTTTTTAATTAAAATTGAAACAAGAAATTAAATTAATTCTAGAATTACCTTTTCTAATTGGATTAGGATTGAATTAAAATTTTTAATTAAATTTTTTTGAGTTTGGTTATATGCTAATAGGTTCAGGATTTAGTTAAAATGTTTAATTAAATAATGTTTAGAAAGATGGTTTTTCACTTCTTTTTCTAAAGTGAATAGAGTTTTGAAACTAAAATATTTTTATTTAATTGATCCTAAAATAGTTTAGGATATTAATAAGAATTCTAATATGATTAATTGTTTTATTAAATTTTGAAAAATGGTTTTTGAATAAAAGAATCTATAAGAAATAAAATTTATTATATTTGAGAAATTATCAAATTTGATTTGAATTTAATATTTATAAGAGTTAGAAATATTATAAAGCCAATAATTAGAATTGAAGCATCCAATAATTTTATTATACGTATTAATATGTTTTTATGCATGATGAATGATTATGAACATTAAAGACCAATGTGATTGTGTTTTTATGGTTGAATGATTATAATATTAAATAAGATTTGTGTGTTTTGTCTTATCTCTATTTTTTTTCTAGATTGTAAATTCTTCTTAATTCCACTCCAATGTAACTCATGGTTTCTTAATTAATTATGTAAATGGTATGTAATTTAGAAATGTAGGAATTTAGGTAAGAAATTATTTTGTAATCCAAGATGAAGAAAGAAATGGCGGTGAATGATACAATTGAGGTGCTTGCAAAGGACTTATGAAGATTTGCAGTAACTACCTAAGATCTGACCATTTAATTCCCTTCATTGGCTCAAGAAAATTAGTTTATATATGTCCATATTCATCCAATTAGAATGATATGTTAGGGGTGTATGTTTATATATAAATTGTTATGTATGAAATGTATATCTGTTATGCCATGTTATGTATGAGACCTAATTAATTGATAATAAATCTCTCAATAGTATGTTAAGTACATGAATATGGAAGTTGTGAATGACATGTTGCTCATAATTGATGACCCTACCAATTACTTTGAATTAATATATAATATTTATTCAAAGAAATGACTTAAAGCTATGGACTTCACGTATAAACCAAGTTTGGAACTTGATTGATTCACTTGAAGGGATAAAACTTAATGGATCTAAGTGAGTATTTAAAAGAAAGATTAACATGAAAGACAATGTACAAATATACAATACAAGCTTTAAGGAGTAGAAATATCCAATTTTGATGGTATAATCAACAGCTTTAATTTCATAAAAAAATAAATATGAATAAACCTTGTGTTTACAAAAAGGTTAGTGGCAGTGGTGTTGTTTTCCTAATATTTTACGTAAATGACATATTATTGTTAAGAAACAATATCTTTACTTTAATCAATAATGTTTTGGCTGTGCAAGAATTTCTCCATAAAAAAATTAGAAGAAGCAACTTATATATTGAATACAAAGATTTGCAAAGATAGATCTAGAAGTTTTGCTTAGATTGTCTCAATCCATGCATAAAGACTGGATGCTAAAATAGCTTAGCATGTAAGAACCTAAGATTGAATTCTTATCTATTTTGCATGGAAAACCTCCCTCCAAAGACATGTGTTTTAAGACACAGATTGAGAGATATATGATGAAAATGGTATTCTATACTTGGCTATAGGATCCATCAATGAAGATAATAAATTAGAAGTTCAAAATTGTTTGGATTAAGATTTTTTCAGTGAAATGTTAAAAAAATAGTAAATACTAGTCAAAATATGTTTTACTCTAAATGGTAGTGCTATGAGTTGGAAGAGTTTTAAATAAAAGAGCACAATTAATTCTACGATTAAATAAGAGTACACCTTTAAGTTTGAGGAAACAAACAAGTTTGGATCAAGAAGTTCATCAGTGAACTAAATTGGTTCCTAGCATTATTGATCTAGTTGCCCCGTACTGTAATAACAATGGAGTCATTGCATAAGTAAAGGAAATAATGTCTCATCAATGATCCAAACAAGTACTTAAAAAATTCTATTTGATTCAGTAAATTAATGAAATAAAATATGTAAAGATATAACAAGTACCCACCAAAGAGAATATAAAAGATCCTCTTATTAAGTCATTATCCATATAGAAGCATTAATGTTATATAAAGTAATATGATATTAGATATATGAGCGATTGATTTTAGTGTAAGTGAGAGATTGTTAGTTTAATATGCCCTGTAGCCAACCAATTGGTTACATGTGTCCTTATTATATTCATGTAAATACATATTTGTTATTAATAAAAACTTAGTTTATCTTTAATATTTATATAATATTAGATTAATGAATCTAATATTTGATTTATGAATTTAGAGTAATGATAAAGTCCATAGGACAAAAATGCTTTGCAAAAAAATTATAAAGTTGTTATAATTATGAGATTCCTATTGCATCAAATCATTGTTCCTAAAATATTTTTGGTCGATGCTCTCTTAAATACCGAACATTTATTAGAGTCGTAGAGACTGATACATATTATGCTCTTTCCTTTATGAAATGAAGCAATTATTCTCATAAGATGAGGTATAAGAGATATTTAGAACTGATATGTAGGTGCTTGTCATTAGACAGTTCATTGACTCGCATGAGAATTCTATATGGAGAGATCACCTATATCTATAGAAAGGCTCACGTGATGATTGTGTAAGTGATTCTTAAACTTTAAATCACTAAGTAATCTTACATAGAGAATATTATGCTTTGATTATGTTACATGTTATCTTAATTGAGGTAATAAAATGGTAGACATTGAATATAACATGAATTATATGAAGATATTTGAGTGATCAAGAGATGATTCATCACCCTAAGTAAATTAGAAATTTTTTTTCATCTGTTCTCAAATAATATTGATTGAAAAATCATTGGTAAAGGTGGAATGAGATTTGGAAAGAGTTTCAAATCTTATACAATTAATCAATGATTATTATGTAGAGAATAAATATGATTTAACATAATAGACATACTTCATGCTTTAATCTTAAATGAGAACATTATTGATTAAAGGATATTAATGACACCGAAAAACCGATTATTGAAATATTAAGTCAAACCACTAATGACTTTTCTAATATTTGGGAGATCATGACACGTTATTAGACAATGCACCTAATCTTCAAATATAAATTAATCAACTGTTGAATTGATAATAAATTAAATTATTTAATTAGAATTATAATTTATATGTACGAATATATTAGGAGCCAAATAGATCACACACATTAAGGCCTCGTTTGTTTGGCGAAAAATGATTTCCTAGAAACCACTTTCCAAACTTTCATGTGTTTGTTTGCTATTAGAAAAATTAGTCAATGGAAAAAATTTTCCAGTTAAAGAAAAATTTGGCTTGGTTTCCAGAAAAGTGTTTTCCCTTTTTTTGGGTGGAAAACACTTTCGAGAAGTTGTGAAAAATTTAGAAATATCATATTATTTGCTAATTATAACAAATTTGATCCTCAAACTTTTGATTGCTATATATTTTGTTTTAAATCTTTTTTTCTTCAATTTCACCCCTTAGAATTTGATTTGATTTGATTTTATTTTTATATTAACCTTGGTCCTCATTTTTATGATTGTTATTTGCTTTTCTCTTATTATTTTTTTAATTAAAATTTTTATATATATCAAATTTGATCCTCATTCTTTTGATTGTTAATTATTTTATTTGAAATAATTTATGAAATTATAATTATTATTATTTTAATCTTATCATCTTTTAAATTTTTTTTATTTGTTAAATTTGATCTTCATTATTTTGATTATTATTTATTTTATTTGGGATAATTTATTAAATTAGATTTTTTTTTCAATCTCATTCTCATTCAACTTTTTAATTTGTAAGATTTGTTCCTTATTATTTTAATAAACTTGAAAACAAATATTAATAAGTTATTTTTCAGCTCATTTTTCATGATATAACCAAACACTGGAAATTGTTTTCCAACTTATTTTTCATGACACTACCAAACATCAAAAAATAATTCACTTTCCAAGTAAATTTTTTTCCAAAAGGAAACTATTTTCCAACAAACAAACGCGGCCTAAGAACCATTATTCAAAAATTAAATTGAGATGATTTAATTAATTATGACTTAATTAAAATATATTTTAAAAATTAAGGACTAGAATATAATTAACACAAGGATTATATCTCTAAACATAGAAAAATCAAGTAAGAACTTGGTTGAGTTAATTTCTAAAATTATCTTGAATTAATATATGAATATTATTTATAGGCAAATTGATATTTTTCTAATTTATAGGGTTTTTTTATATTTTTCTATAAATAGTAAGTTATGCCTCTTATTTTAGTGTGGTTATTTGTTAGACAGAAAAAACTATGTAAGTCATAAAATAAAAAGCTAACACTTAATGCCTAGCAATCACTCTCTTCTAAGTAGAAATTTAGGAGATTTCTCACTAGTGGTTCATATGGATTACAATTGGAGGCTAGACAATTCGCTGACTTATGGTTTGTGGCAATTCAACCTTTAAAGAATTATTCAAAGCCGAAAAAGATCATATCTTCATGTAATAAATTCCTAAATAACTCTAGATTTGTCTAACGAAATTCTAGGTACTCCCAAATAATTTTGTTTTATTGTTTCCGTTAAGTGTATGATATTTAGGAACCCAACACTTATCATATAACTCCCAATAAAGATTGGTTAGACAACTACAGGTTAGTCAATTATGATTTTGTTCTTATAGGTTGTTGCACGTGTGCAGCGTCGCGACGAATATTCCACTTCATCTAATGTATCTATTTGGCAAATATAGGGAAACAAGAAATTGTTGTCTTTTATCGGTGGAAAATGAAATGGGAGTCGCCACCTAGTATTTTGGTTATTAGGAACCCTAACTACTCTCAGAGATCGGGTACATGGACTGATTACGTAAATGGAAGGTATTAGAACCCCAAATATGCCTTACCTAAGGTAAACTGCATTGTTTGATTGTCTGATAAAAAGCTAAGGTGTTATTATATTTTTAATTGTTGGTCCGTCTATGATTCAAGAAAAGTCCCCCTCAGTAAGAAAGTCATTATCTTATCGGGTAAAAACCTAACCATTCTAATGTCTATATAAAAAAAACTATATTTTTAATATAAAGAATACATTTTACGTATAAATTCGTAATTCTAAATACTAAAAGAAGAAAAAATTATTTTTTTAAA
Organism: Populus simonii; assembly: GCA_007827005.2. Taxonomy (NCBI): domain Eukaryota; kingdom Viridiplantae; phylum Streptophyta; class Magnoliopsida; order Malpighiales; family Salicaceae; genus Populus; species Populus simonii. The sequence continues at coordinate 6,809,151 of CM017466.2, forward strand.
ATTTTTTGAAATATTGGCCTAGCTCTCATGGCTCTAACAAACTTGTTATTGAAGCCAAAGTGCATGGTAAAACCTATTTTTGATTTTTTTTTGTTATATATATATATATATATATATATATATATAACAATATGATTTTTTTTTGTATGAAAATACGATGTGATGATTTTTCTTATGAGAGACTTGCTGTATGCATGAAAATAAAATATTTTTTTTGTTTTATAAATTTTTTGCAATGTTTTGACAAAAACCGGATATTTTAATACCGGATTTGTATCTTTACGGTATAAAAATACAAACCAGTATTAAGCAAATTTGATAAAAAAAATATGCGGGGAAATAAAAAAAAATTAAAAAGAATTTTAAGATTTTTAATATATATAATTATATAATTATGTGGGCTGGGCTGACCCAGCTAATTGGGCCGGACTCAGCCCAAAAGGGTTGTGCTGATCTCGGCCCAACAATCCTCTCTGCTTCTTTGGTCTGGGTCGGGCCCGGCCCAAACATCAAGGCTGGGGCAGAACAGACCTGGCCCAGAAAAGGAAGGGGGGGATTATTTTTCCTTGCCCTTCCTCCTGCATGTTTCGTTCTGCATGCAGGAGGAGATGAAGACGAAGATGAATGAGCAGTTGGAGGGGAAATAAGAGTTACCTGGAGTGGGGGAGGCGGTGCCTTTGCTGGTCTTGCTGAGGACATCGGCTTCATTTGCGGTGTTGCGGTGGAGGTTGGTGGCGGTGTCGTGGCTCACGGACAACAGCTCCAAGCGGCGAGACGCAAGTGTCCACTCCCCTTTTTCTAGTGATTTGTTTTGCTTTCTCCTCTCTCGTTGTCAAGCGGCTTCCCTTTCTACGCTCTTTGTTCTCCCTTGTTTATTTCTCTCTCCAATCCCCTCCCCTGTTTCAAACTCGTCTTCTTTCCTCTCTCTCTCTCGCTCTCGTCTGCTTCCTTTTTCTCCCTCACCCATCCCCTCTATTTTTCTTCTTCTCTCGTTTCTCCTCCCATCCTCCTCTCTATTGTTGGCGTTGAGTGGTATTTATAGGGCAAAGAGGAGCGGGGGCGTTCCTATCGCCACCCTATCGTGCGCATGGGGAGTGGGGCCTTCCTGCCTTGCCACGACGCCGGGTAGGTGGCCAATGGGTGTGGATTGTAGGGTGCGACCCCCGGGGGTCTCATCAATGAGGGGGAGTGCGCACGCGGGGAAAAAATAAATGAGAAAGATAAAAATTTCTATCTTCCCCTGCTGCAAGTCCAGGGGAAGAAGAAGGAGGAACATTGTTGCTTAAAACAACACTGTTTTGTTCTCTCTCTTTTTTTTTAACATGAAACGGCGTCGTTTTGGACTTAGATTATTGATATCAAAATCATTGGAAAAAAAAAACAATTTCAAATATATTTTAAAAAATATTTTCAAAACATAATGTAAAAAGAAGGGGTTAATTATGCCCTATGGAAAGATTATATTTAAGTTTCCTTAAAATATCATACTCCATCTTTGCACTTTTATTAAATAGATGGTAGGTTGGATTTTGGGTTATATAGGATGTATAGTGATGAAGTTGTAAAAAAACTTTATATAAATATGGAGTTTTTCATGGGCTTCCATCCTAGGTCCATGCTTTAAATATAGGCTTTGTTTCTAGGCCTAGTAGCTGGGCTTGTGTGGTGGCTGAAAGTTCATCTAAAAAAACAAGTCTTTCTAGTAGAATGAGAGACTCTTTAATACTTAAATCAATAATACGTGTAAAAGAGAAAATGCATGTAATAGTAAATTGTTGTAGAACGAAAAAAGTAAAGTCTAATAAATTGTTTCCTCCTTTATTTGTCTTGTGTCCTAAAATATTCCTTGATCATTTTATTTCATCTTGGAAAGTTACATGACAATTGATTGGTAAAAACGTTAGCAGTTACCATTGATTCTAGTGTTTAATATTGTTATTAATAAAGTGGTTCATAAATATCTTTGACATGTTAGCTAGAAATAATCATTGGTTAAAAGAGAAAGTGATTGATTTGCATAGAATAAATTACGTGTTACATTCTGACCATTAGCTAAAAATATCATGTCAACCTATAAAAATGTGTATTTATAAAGAATTTATTAATAAAATATATAAAATTTTGTGTGTGTGAAAACTTGAAAAAATATTTAGGTGTGTATATTGAACAACTCACAGTAAATATAAAGGTATAAATCTGAATTTTGTGGATGTTGCTGTTACAAACAAAAACAAGCCCAAACAATAATTAGACAATATTGTCGGGTGGGCCAATGCTACAAACCCAAACTGCTATAATAAATTTAAATTATTGAAAATCAAACTTATGCTGTTGGATACTAAAATTATAAAATGGTTTAATAATTAATTTTTAAAGTGTTTTTTATTTAAAAATATATTAAAATAATTTTTTTAAATTTTTTTTAACACAAACACATTACACCCATCCAAAAATATTAAAACAATAATTTAAAATAAATATTTTTTTTTTTAATTTTTTTAAAAACATTTTTAAAATATAAAAATAAATAGATTATATATAACTGCTTGCAGATCATCATATTATTAAATGTTTACTTATTAACATATTTTAAGCACACGCTCTGGAAGTAACAGGAGAGACAAGCACGTAACCCCTGGTGCCTATAAAATCTCTCCACCCTCTTCACAGTTTACTGCCTCACTGCCTCCTTCGTATTACACATCGAAAAAATTTCGAAAACTCTACATGATATTAAATAAAAAAGTAGCAAAAAAGCCCACAAAAAGAAACTTAAAACCATGATGATGAATGGGCAAAAACTGGCACCAGCAGCAGAGGTGGCAGTGCAGCTGCCTGAGTCGAAGGTAGCGGCTGATAATATCAGTGGAACCATGAGTGGGCCCCTTGTAGGTGCTTCAGAAGGGGGAACGACCGCTGCTATGAGGCCTTTTGGGCGGAAAGCTGAAGTTATGTACGTGTTACTCAGGTTGCTATGCATAATAACGTCTGTGGCAGCACTGTCCTTTATGGTCACAGCACAACAGTCCAGCACCATCTCCATCTATGGCTTCATGCTCCCTGTTCAATCTAAGTGGTCCTTCTCTCACTCATTTGAGTAAGTTACTCTCACTATAATTTCGCAAATGCCCTTGTCCCTTTTGTTCTTGTTGCTGCGCTGCTTAATTGATTGCTGGGAATCCGATGGAAATTAAACGGCAGAGAGTGGAAGTTTTGGAGCTTCACTTAATTGTTTGTTAATGGAGGGTATTATCTATTTAATCACGGGTTTAATTAAAAAGCTTTTGCCTCCCTCGCATTTTTCAAGCATGCCATTGTGTTCATTTTATACTCATAATGAAAGTAATGTCCAAAATCTATAACTTAATTTTCTTTGGCCCCTTTTTTTTATATATTTTTATTTGATTAAAGGAGTCTTAATTTGTGGTTTATTAAATTGAATTTCTGGGCGGTGCTGTGCTGCCCAATCCAAGCTTAACCGACAACCGCAGGGTATGACCTTACTTGTTTGTCATGTTGTTTTTTGTGTTTACGAAATCGCCCTTGGTTTTGTTTCTTCTTAGTGTAACAACAACTTTTTGGGACTCCCACCTCCACTTTCATGGCATTTGAATGAACAGAATCAACCCGTGACTCTTTTTTTTGGTTACTTTAGTATTTTCCTATACGACTCTTGGTCGGATTATTATTATTGCTATTATTGTTGTTGTTGTTGTTGTTTTCTTACTAATATGTAAGAGAAGTTAAGGCTGTTGATGCTGACATGAGTGTGAAGAATAATCCGGTAAAGTAAATTTCGTGTAAAAAGGAGTTGTTAACCTGAGTGACTGTGTTAATCCCTTCCTGCAAAGCACAGCAGGACAGGGGAAGGCCTCATGTTGAAGTCCTGCCTTGCCACTTTATGGAGGACATATATTAAAAGGAGTTGTATTTGTGTAAAAAATTGGATGATCTAACGTTAATAGTTCTGTTATTTGGTGCTGAACAGATATCTGGTTGGAGTCTCTGCAGCTGTTGCCGCACATTCTTTGCTGCAATTGCTGATTAGCATGTCAAGGTTGCTTAGGAAATCTCCGGTGATTCCATCAAGAAGTCATGCATGGCTTATTTTTGCAGGAGATCAGGTATATACATAAATTCTCATCTTAAAAGCACGCATGCTGCTAGCTAATTGTCTCTCGGATTGGTAGTTTCTGAGTAGTTTTGGTTTCAGTGAGCAAAAGTGCCTTCCATATGTATCGTTTGTGCATTTCTGAAATTTCTCATGTGTCATGCAATTCCTTTTTTCAATATGCTTTGGTTATTAATGATATAGAAAATCCACAGAATTTAGCTAACTCGTTCTACTAATTAAACAAGGTAGCTAGCTGGGTGAGAATGAAAACGTGTCACACTCTTCTTTATGCCATAGAAGTCTTGTTGGAAACTGACATAGCATGTGCTTCCTCATGTTTCATTGGGAGAATTGAGGAGGGGTATGCTTCTTAATCTCTTGTACAAAATGTTGTCATCACATGTCAACAAATCAGGCCTCTGGAATTTGCATCCATTTGAGCTTCTTCAGCTCCTTATCAGTGAGCGCAAATTTAAAATGATGGCCATATTGACATCCCATTCTGGTGGAAAGGATTCTAATTTTTCTCGAGCTGTTAGTGCCAAAGTTATCAGATTATTGGAGTAAATCCTGTTGCTTATTTCCCTACCTAGCTGAAATTATTGATCGATTATCTCAAGTCAACTTGGCTGGAACTAGGGATGCTTGTTATACAGAGTTTGTACTGGTGCATCTTCAAATACTTGGTTTCACCTCATGCATTGATCTAGTGCTCTACTGAGGTCTCATTAATTTTTGAGTTGCAGGTATTTGCATATGCAATGATAAGTGCAGGGGCTGCTGCATCAGGAGTCACCAACCTCAATCGAACAGGAATCCAACATACAGCTTTGCCAAATTTCTGCAAGCCTTTACAGAGCTTCTGTGACCATGTTGCTGTCTCTATATTCTTTACTTTCACGAGCTGCTTCTTGCTTGCTGCATCAGCTGTTCAGGAAGTCATGTGGCTCTCCAGATCCAAGTATTGAAGATCCTTGCCTCCAGACATGTATACTTGATGTTATTCCTTCCTGGACAAGCACATGACTTCTATGAAAAAGGGTATATCCTTTAATTAATTCCAGTGATATCTACTACCATTACTGGAAATTTTGTGATAATGGCTTTTTACCCTTTGTAAATAACAAAGGCTTGTCTATTTTGTTACAGTATCATGTCCCAATTTAGAGCAATCCATGACCAGTTGGCTTAAAACTCTTGTTCTAGCTTTTACACGGAATGGATGAGCATATATCCATTGTAACTGGCAGAGCTATTCATATAACAAAATAATTGGTTAAACAGTTTTAGACATATGCTGAAGCCATCTAAATTCGGAACTATAATCGAGATTTGTGTAATTTAAATGATAGAACTTCAATTTCCCATTAGAAAAATGTCAGTTTGCCCAAAGGAGTGTAATTGTGGTCCTCTTTTAAGAAGATGACATCTTTTAACTTTTTATTTTATTTTTTTTCTTGAAAATATATAAAATTGATGTTTTTTTAAAATATTTATTAATGACTTTAACATGAAAATATCAAAAATTAAATAAAAAACTCTAAAATAAATTATTTTTAATTAAAAAGTATTTTTGCAGACAACAAAATATACCATATTAAGATACACACACTTAATCTTATATGTACTTCATAAATAAAATTACACTTGCTAAATAGTTTCAAGGATATAAAAAAAAATTAAAAACCCTGTAAAAAACAAAAAAACTAGTGTATATAACTCGGGAGAAAATATTCTCTCAATATCCCGTCTCAAAATCAATATTTGTATCGAGAATTCTTTCTTCAGTAAACGATCGAATTCCTGGCCTGACCTAGCCCTTTTGCTAAATTCTTTGCCGTTAATAGAAAGAAAAAGTAGAAATTGAAAAAAGAAGGCAAGTAATCACTTCTTAGTCCTTTCATCTGATTTAACAAAACATGTGAATTCCCATTCAAGCTCATGCAATTTGATTTCTTTATTCTACTTCATCTTCGATCTTAAGAAGTGTACCGATGTGTGTGAGAAAAAAACTTGCCACATTTTATTTTTCTTTTTATTCGGTTTTGATGGTGGCCATGAAAAAATGATGGGATGTTATGGTTATTAAATTTGGTCTGGTTTAGCATATTGACCTCTAGTGTGGGATGTGATCTTAGTTAGCATCAATTCTTGATCATTGAAATTTTTATTTTCCTTCAAGTGTAGGGTGTGATTCTATTTAGAATTTTTAGAAAGAAAAACTTATTTAGACTCAAATGGGGACCACGAGGAATGTATTTTTAGAACATAAAGGGATAACAAAGATGACATTTCATCATTTCAAGCGCAAACAGTTAGGACCGATAAATTTTATCCTCATTTAGTGTAATAATTTTGAAACTTTTACAATAAGACTTTGAGTTTTTTGAATCAATGACTAGCAAACGAACTATATACAATTATGCATGCTATTAAAATATGGCCCAAGAAACATAAAATATGAGTTTTATTTTTCGTGTCTTGGTTCAAAATTATTTGGTCACCTCAAAATGAGAATTTATTGAATGAATCGTTTACCACCTTACATAAGAGTGTCTAAACATTATTTTAAGCAAATATCAAATTATTTTTGAAAAAAAAAAAGCAAAAGTAACTTTTCAAAATTATTTTGATAAAGGGTTTTTTCACAAAATTAATGTGGTAAAATATTTCAAATAAAGCGATGGGATAACTCACAAGGGTCAATTTTATAAGATTCAAAGGGGTTGCCTCTTAGCGTTTTGCATGATACACCTTGGGGTTCGATCATTTTTGTCATTATATTTATCCAATCATGGACAACAATATAATGCCCAATTATTACTTTCACATAAAATCTTTTGATTTCAAAACAATAAAGAGACTAAAAAGTCATGTTTCATTAAAAAAAATGTGATGCAATCCCAAAATAAAAATGCAAACGAATAAAATTCCATAACAAAATGATTGACAATGCAACACTCTTCTTAGATCAGCTTCCCTAACAATATTTGTGTCTTGTCAACGTTAACCAACTGCTTGTTACACTAAAGATGATTCAGTAACATTGTGGTAGATGATATTATCTTTCACAAACTCAACTTGTCTCTTACTCATCGGCTTACAAACTTGATATTATAAAATTCTTGTGATTTTCAGTTGAGTGGTCAAGGATCTCATCATGATATTCACATTTCTAATTTGAATTATACCACCTAAAGAATGGTGGTTATATGGGATCTGATGGAAATATGCTTTTAGAGTCTGTTTGGTATTATGGTTGCTGTTGTAGCTGTGGTTTTAAAAAAGCAATTTAATAAAAAGTGCTTTTGTGAGGTTTGTTTTTAATTTTGATGTGTTTGGTTAAAACTGCGGTTAAAATTATGATTGAAAAAAAGCAATTTGTTGTGTTTGGTTAATATGCTTTTTTTATGAGGTTTGATTGTAAAATTACTGAAAAGGACATTATAATCTCTCTCTCTCTCTCTCTCTCTCTCTCTCTCTCTCTCTCTCTCACACACACACACACACACACACACACACACACACATATATATAGAATTAATCTCTAGTTAAACAGGCACTTAATCTATTAATCACTCTATTAATCACGCCGATGAATAAAGAACTAACGAACTCGTCTTTGAAAATGGAATTGTTACATAATACCTTACATTATTTAAGTTAGGTACGTAGTTGATATATAATTTTTTTTTTAAATACATGATATAAAATTATTTAACAATTAATAAATACATAATTAACTATTATACATATAATTTCTAAATATAAAATATGTCTTGAATGATATATATATTGAACAAATAATAGGAGAGCTTTCATGTGTAAGATGTTGCCGTGTTGGTTATGGCATGGGTCTTGAGTTTTCAACTTGTAATAATGATAGTGATAGAAGACCTTATATTGGTGTTGACCAAAGAAAAATAAAGAAAGTAATAGTGATAATAGATGAGTGATGAGAAAAATTAGAATCAATCAACTCGTGCATAGGGAATAGAGGGGAAGGGAACAGAGGACGTTAGCTCGGGTTGGGAAAGTTGTGTTAATTAATTAGCAGTGTCGGTGAGAAAGAGGAGAACACGGACAGAAAAGCAATTGTAAATTGCTTTTCAAATACTGAGGTTGGACCTCAGTCTTTGAGTGGGACCCACGTGAAATAAAAGTGTGATTCAACTTAACCAAACACTTCAGTCCTGTGTTTATTTCTAGCCGTAGTGCCAAACAGGCACTTAGTGTGCAGAAGATGTTGGTAAACATCTTTGAGTGCCTTTAATAAAGGTGAAGATATTTGATGTGATTTGTAGTAAATTGTAGTGGATCTTGAGGCAAGACAACATGAATCTCTAAATGATCTCGGTGAGGTAAAAATTTGCAAACTTTGATTAAGCAAATAAACATCTAAAACTCTCTTATAATGAGGGAATATAAAAGGACAAAAGAGGCATGGACTTTTCAGTATTGGCTTCGATAAGTTGTTTTTAGAGCAAATGGTTCACTTTAGCAGATTGGTTAATTAGGTCATCTCCTTTCTCAGAAAGTTATCTTGCCTTTGTCTATGTTGAACTCTCTAATTTGCCTCTTGTAGATCTTTGTAGGAGTTGGCATTTAGGGTTGGCCCATATTTCATCTACAAATAAAAAATATGCAATGTTGCAAAATAAATATGGTATGCATGCCAAAAAAAGAGTAAATTGAATAAAAGTTTGCTCTTCAAGAGGTGGCAATTGGTTGTCACCTAGTGTTTTACTACACCAACGAGGAAATTTATATTCATCTCAATCAATTTATAATAATCTAGACTCTTATAGAATCTATATTATGATTATTTGCCACCTAAAAATCCTTAAATTCAAGATGCTACATGTCGAACTTTTCTTAACACAATTTACAGATGGCACAAACAGCTTAAAGATAAGTTTTAATCTTTAAGTGAACATAGGTAGATTTTCTACTTGGTCTAAAAAAAATCCTAGATATGTTCAGTGACAATCATTATAAAGATAATATAGGGGCATTGCGAGGAATGGTGAAGGCACCCCACCATTACCAAGCAAATACTCAGATATGAGTTGGGTGTTTCACGTATCTAAACCCTAACCAATAGTCATAAGGCAGACCATTAATCCATTACGTAAACTAGAAGTTTATATGTGTTTTCAAAAATTAAAGCAGGTGATTCATAAAGGAATTAATTTACAAAACATACAAATGCATGAACAATATGTACAAAAATTAAATCATATAAACAATATTTACAAATGACAGGTTAAAAATAAATACATAAAAAATAATTTAAAACACAACAATCAAACAAAAAAGCAAAGCTTAGTCCACGAGTTTTCTCAGTGGAATCATCATTCTATTGCACGTGTGCGGCGTTGTGGTTATCGTGCTCCCGAGTCGGGATCACTCTGATGTCGGGGTAGAAGAGTAAGGAATTCTTGTTTCTTATCAATAAAAAAAAGGATGGAGTCACAATTTTAAATATGGAGACAAAACAAAATCCTTAATTAGAAATCACCAAAAATATAAAGACATAAAGCTTGAAAATTTCCATGGGCCCGTTTTCCAAACAAGCTATAAATACCAAAAAATACATTCATTTCTTTGATAAATTTCAGTCTTATCAAACATAGCCTTGAGCCTTAAAAGCTTAGCCCATTTAGCTTAGGTTGTACAACACAAACCAAACACACATGCTTATATTATAGCCCACCTCATGCTATAAAAAAACAAAAACAAAAAAACTCCAAACAAGCTTGGCTATAAGCTAAGAGAGGCCAACCCAAATTAATAATAATAAAAAAAAAGCCTTACCTAAAAACAAAATAAAGAATCAAAGTTTGCATTTGATAACTTTTTCCAAAATTGATTTAAGATCTATTAATTACATGCAAAAGTTTGTCATAAACAGAGATTTTTCCATACCCCTATTTTAACCATGGTTTGAAACAACTCTAAAAAAAATGTTTCTTTGGAGAAACATATGAAATTAACTTTCTCACGAGCATACTTAAACCAAGGAATAAACACTGATCTATGAGGAACAAACTAAATATCAGACATGTCATTGAAAACTTGAACAAAACTTAGCTAGCAGTATAAAAAAAATGGTTTCTAACACAAATTCCAAATTTCAATCACCGTTAAATATCATTATAACAAACTTGAATTATCATTCATAATAAAGGTTTCTCATGCATTTAAATTTATACTATGCAAGTTATCCATGCATCAAAGCAACAACTAAGTGATTACTAGAGACAAGTTAATGACATGCCATTATGGACTATATCAAACAGATAGTTATGAAGTTGAAAAATTAGAACCGGAAGTAATGGAGCAAAGGTGGTCATAGAAGTAATAACTGTTGCAGAAAGAGTTGAGTAAGGCTTGAAAGTGGGAAGGATCAGGAATGCTGTAACAAGTCTTAACACTATGACATATGATGAATTGAAAGAATTCCATTTAAGAAATAGGTATCAAATCATCTCATACCTCAACATCTCATTCATCCATCTCGGACATTTGCGTATTTTTATGTCACCAATTGCTCTCGCACCTTTGTAAAACAATGATATACCTTTACCATTCAAAGATGTTCACCAATATCTTCTGAACACCGGGTGTATTACCCTAAATCCATCAGATTTCATACAACCACCATTCTCTATGTGGTATAATTAAAATGAGAAATGTGAATATCATGATGGGATCCTTGACCACTCATCTAAAAATTGTAATAATTTTAGAATATCAAGTTTGTAAGTTGATGAGTAAAGGACAAGTTGAGTTTCTAAAAGATAATGTCATCTTTCATATTGTCACCAGATCATTTTCAGCATAACAAGTAGTAAATGCTGACAAGACATATATATTTTTGGGGAAGCTAATCTAAGAAGGGTGTTGCATTGACGATCATTTTGTTATGAAAATTTTCTATTATGCATTTTTGTTTTGGGATTGTATCACCTTTTTAGTGAAACGTGCCTTTTCTATCTCTTTGTTGTTTTGAAATCAAAAATTGTTTTTGTGAAACTAACAACTTGGCATTATATTTTTGTCCATGATTGGATAAATATAATGGTATAAATGATCGAACCCCAATGTATGCCAAGAGACAACCCTTTTAAAACTCATAAAATCAACCCTCATGACTAATCTCATGGCTCTATTCAAAATATTTGACCATATCAATTTTGTTAAAAACTCTTTTTGCCAAAATAATTTTAAAAAATTGCTTTTGCTTTTTTATTTCATAAATAATTTGATGTTTACTTAAAATAATGTTTAACACCCTTTAATAAGATGGCAAACGATTCATTCAAGCAATTATCATTTTGAAAAATGAAATACTCACGTCCCATGTCTCTTGGGTCATACTTTAATGGTATACATAATCACTTACAGTTTGATTTGCTAGCCATTGATTCATAAAAACATAAGTCTTCAACTAGAACAATTCGAGCTTTTTGATTTGTCAATGCTATGCAAGATTGATTGGCTTTGAAATATGGTCCAAACCTTCTTAAACAATTTAAGCATGGCTTAAAAGAGGCTTCAACTAGATCTAACTTTCAAACAATGTGGATGAGTCAAATAGGGAATATTCTCTAAGGTCATGAAAAATAGCAAATTCACTTTTTTATGGTTAAAAAAAGTACCCGTTATCACCTTTATTACATTTTCAAAGCTCTGGTTACTTGATCAGTAACTCATCAGTTTATTCATAAAGGTAGTGGTTGTTGCAGAAAGAGTTGAGCAAGGCTAGAAAGTGATAGAGTTAGTTGTTGTGTTATATATAAAGTGGTCGATAACTTGGTATGGTCTAGATACAGAGGAAACTCTGCTAAAATTTTGGTAGAATAATTGACATGGATTTTAGTCACTTGTACATATTCTAATGCCTGAAGAGATTAGGGTAAATTGTGTGGCATAGTTACTCTTAGATGGTGCCTAGACTTTATGGGCTACTATTAGGACTCGGAGGACAGGTGAGGAGATGAGTTGGGCTGATTTTTAGAGTTTAAGACTAGATATTACTCCTTATAGCATCAGTGGAGTAAGGAGCATGAGTTATTGGGGTTAAGACAGGGGGATATAACCGTGGAACAGTATGAGAAAGATTTTAGGAGCTTTTTGTAGTTTGATCTGCCTTACTTCGGACAAAGCAGCACATAATAAACATATTTAGAGAAGGGCTCGGGCAGGAGCTGAAGAGGGGATTGGTAGCCCTACAACCTATGATAGTTGGTTGAGTTTGCTTAGACATTAGAGGTTGTGATCGGGGATAAGGAGCCCTCGACTAGGAGACATAATCGAGTGGATTTAGGGAAAAAGAAAGAGTATACATCTTCCACAAGAAAACCCCCTCTTCTTAAAAGAGAAGGATAAGGGTTTCAACAAGTTCAATCTTTTTAAAGAAGGGGTTTCTCTAATAGGGGGTCAGCTGGCAGGTTTTCACGATTTAGCAGGGGATGATTTATTCCTAAAAGAGGATGAGCTGGGATAGCACGTGGTGGTAGTTCATCAGGGAATGCTACTTAGAGATCACATATGTTCCCTTTTTATGATGTTTATAGACAGGTACATACAGGAGATTATAGAGTGACTGCTGGGAGGTGTTTTATTTGCAGGTAAGAAGGGCATCAATAGGAATTACAGGCAAAAGAGGCATCGATAGAATAATTACACTTTTGAATGAATTGCCTACATTGGACTTAAGCATCCAGCCAACAACAGTTAGAGACAATGGATAAGCTTGGGGGACAACATAGATGACCCACTCAATCAAGAGTTGGAACTAGTATGGGCCGAGGCTAAAGGTAGAGCAGCAGGACTCAAGGCAGAACATATTATATGGATCAGATTGCTGCTAAAGCTTCACCAGATGTAATGGCATGTATATTACTATGTATGATCAGAAGGGTTATGTGTTATTTGATCCCAGAGCCATACATTATTTTATATTATGTAAATACTTTGAATGTACCTATATGGAAAATGGCTAAAAGGTTAGTTATTAGCACACCATTAGGGGAGGAAGTAGAAGTAGATGAGGTATATGAGGGTTGCACTATTTTAATAAGGGGTTATGATTTAAGGGTAGATTTAGTACCGTTAGACTTTGACCTTGATATAATTTTAGGAATGGATTGGCTAAGCATGCACCATGTTAAAATGGATTGTTATAATAAGGTAGTTATTCTTCTTATGCCAAATAAAGATGAAGTAATATTTAGAGGGGAAACGAGGTGTATAATGGGTTGATTTCCATGATTATTATCGAGAAACTAATGAGAAAAGGGTGTGAGGCTTTCCTAGCATATGTCAAGGATACCTAGAAAAGAGGAAAGGAGTTAAAAGATATTCCTATAGTACGAGACTATCCTGATGTATTCCCTGAGAAATTACCAGGAGTACCTCCCAGACGAGAGGTATAGGTGATTATCAAAGTGTTGTTAGGTACTGCACTTATTTCTCAAGCTCCGTATAGGACGACTCCTATTGAATTAGTAGAATTAAAGGTGCAACTGCAAGAATTCTTAGAAAAAAAGGTTCGTTTGACTTGGTAGTTCACCTTAGGGAGCTCCTTTTTTTTTTTAAGAAAAAGGATGGTACTCTTCGACTTTGTATAGATTATAGACAGTTAAATAAGGTGACCATAAATAATATATATTCGTTTTCTAGAATTGATGATTTGTTTGATCAACTCAAAGGACCACAAGTATTCTAGAAGATAGATTTGCGATCAAGATATCATTAGTTGAGAATTAAGAAGCAGGATGTGCAAAAGATAACTTTTAGGACTCAATATGGGCATAACATGTTCTTAATGATGTCATTCAGGTTATCTAACGTTCCAACAATGTTTATGATTAATTAACAGAGTTTTCAAGCCTTATTTGGTTAGATTTATGGTGGTGTTTATAGATGATATCTTGATATACTCTCGCTCTCAAGCAAAACATGAACAATATTTGAGAACTGTATTGGAGACTTTGAGACAAGATAAGTTGTATGATAAACTAAATAGGTGTGAGTTTTGGTTAGATAAGGTGGTTTTCTTAGAACATGTGATATCAAAAAAGGGTATATATGTAGATCCTAAGAAGATAGAAGTGGTGCTTAAGTGAGAAAGGCATATGAATATGACTAAAATTTATAGTTTTATGGGGCTGGTAGGATATTATAGGAGGTTTATAGAAGGATTTACAATTATAGCCTCTTTATTAACTTGATTAACCAGAAATGATGTTAAGTTTGAATGGACAAAGGATTGTGAAGATAGTTTCTTAGAATTGAAGAAGAAATTGACTTCTACTCCAATATTAGCACTTCCAAAGGGGCTTGATAGATTTGTGGTTTATAGTGATGCTTTCATTAAAGGTTTAGGTTGTGTACTTATGCAGCATGGCAAAGTAATTTTCTATACTTCTAGAAAACTAAAGTCATATGAAGTGAATTATCCAGTACGTGACTTGGAGTTAGCTGTTTTAGTATTTGTATTGAGAATATAAAGGCATTACTTATATGAAAATTCATATCTATATGTCAACATAGTTATGGATACTTTCTCATCATTTTAGACTCTCTTTCCCACATTTCTTCTTTAATATATGAATTTCTCCATAAGATGTTCACCAAATAAACCTTTTTGTTTCTTAATTCCTTTACATTGTGATTCAAAATCCTCACTAGTTGCACTTTTACAATTAAATATTCTTGAATCTCTATAGGCACTTATGTCAATACCTTTGTGGGATCTAGCTCCGCTTTTCGAAGCAATGATACATGGAACACATCATGTATATGCCAAGTGCGAAGGTAATCCTAACTAATAAGTAATAGGACCAATCCTTTCAATAACTTCAAAAGCAATTTTTCCCTGAAAATTTATTTTCATTTTGTTTTTATTTATGTTTATGTATTTTTTGGCTATTTTGTAACTTATTTTTTAAAAACTATAACTTAAAAATTTTATTTTAATTTCTTCCTTTTTTTCATTATCCTCATGAGTTAATTATTCCTTTTACTCATTTATCATAATATTCCCTTCATTAATTTTTCGAGTTTCTTTTAAGGGGTTTACACCTATTGATACAAAATTCTTTGATTGTAAATGACTGAGTTCTGAATGTTTGGAAATGTAAAGAAACAAAAGATTAAAGAAATGGAAGAATTTATTGGCATCCGTGAAAGATCACCAAATTGATTGACAACCAAATAGGCTAGCTAGAGTTTTGGCATCCAGGTGGGATAGCTAGATTGATTGGCAACCAAATGGATTTGCTGGATTTATTGACTTCCGTGAGGGGATAGCCAGATTATTAGCTACCAAATAGGTTAGCTGAAGTTTTGGCATCTAGATGGGATAGCTGGATTGATTAGCAACTAAATGGGTTTGCAGGATTTATTAGCATTCGTAAGGAGATAGCTAAATTATCGTCAACCAAATGGGTTAACTAGAGTTTTGGCTTCCAAGTGGGATAACTGGATTGATTGGTAACCAAATGAGTTTGCTGGATTTATTGGCATCCATGAGGGGATAGTCGGATTATTGGCAGTCAAGTAGATTTGTTGGATTATTGGCATCGGTGAGGGATAGTCAGGGTTATGGACATCTGTATAGGATGATTGAGATTAAGTTTACCTAGTTAATGATGGTTGGAATTATTAAATTATTGAATCAAAGAAATAGGTTGAATATCTTTTAGGGATGAGAATAAGAGATTATTGTTGATATGTTGCTCATATTTTAATCCTTATAATGGTACTCAGACATTTATGATGTTAATTACTTGAATTCAGGTTCATCTCAGTACAGTCATAAGCAGTAGATCATTAGTATCGTATCTTTTATAGATAAGTGATGATCCCTTGGGAGGGGTATATCACTGATTTGAATCTTAAGGCATGTTTATTAAATAATTTTATTATGATGTGTATACAAATTATAATTTAAGTATTTAGTTGTTCATTAAGTTTCTTGTTAATATGGAATTGATTTGAATGGTGGAATATTGATCATGGATGAATATGATGAGGTAGCTATGAGGTTGTCATGAATAGGGTCCACAATGACAAGACCAGAAATTAAGCATTGATTTGTATGTGTCAATAATATGTATCGCCAAATGTGGAAATAACTTATTTTAAAGAAAAATTTTACCAAGATTGCACTAGACTAAATGAAGATGATTTGAAAGATGAAAAAGGAAGGAAATGCAAATATCACAATAAGTATGTAAGATGAGAATTTGTGAAGACAATGGGTAATGATAAATTCATACGAATTGAAAACTAAAAGGTTATATGAAATGTTGTATTGAAAGAAACACTAGAACATGTTGTCAATAAATAAAATAAATAATAGGTATGAAAAATTCATGAATATGACAAGGGGTACAAATAAATGATTTCTTAAAAGAAAATTATATGGATTAACCAAATGGTATGAGTAATAAGGGAGAATGGGAAATAATACGGGTAATGTTGAAATGCCAAATTATATGTATGGATTGGAAATGATACGGCTAAGTCATATATGACGTTAAGCATGTTGAAACAATTTCAAGAAAGGTTGATTGTTTGAAAACAATAAAATGGGTAAAGAGATACTTTAATAATCATTGGAAGATTAAAATAGGATGAAATGGACATTAAAATAAAAAGTAGAAGTAACGATCATGGATATTCAACGGTAATTGTGAGGAATTGTTGGAAAAGAAAGCAATTAAATGAGTTGTGAAATGTGAAGATTGAGAAATATTATTAAGAAATCCATTTTGTTAGAAATAAGATATTATATAAGTTAAATTATGTTCGTGAGATGATGAAATATATGGAATGGATGTGACTTGTATGGGAACATGATATGGAAACACTATAATGGAATTGAAAAAAGAATTCAATCGAGGTTGGTGAGTATAGGTTAAATTTGGAAATGATATAGATTTTAAATAATTAAAAAAGATTGATAAGAATGGTATCTCTGGTATAAGTGTTGAAAGTTAATAACTTGATAACTCGAATGTTTATTATATTTTTCGTGATTCTATATGTGCTTTCAGGTAAATGCCTTTAAAGATTGGGGATCTAAAAGAAGCGTTATTGAGTTATCTAATTTTCCATGTTATAAGGTATTAATGAAGTTGGAGAATAGATGTATGATTTTATAGTAGAGGTAAGGGAAAAGAAGAAAGGCCACCAATCGGTGAAATGAATGATTTAAATGGAAGTTATGGTATTAATGAAAAATTTGTTACGGAGAATATTTAAGGTTATGTCATTTTTACAGTTGATTTAAATATTCTGGTAATGGATATGAATATGTATGAATTTCACTATTGTGGTTATCTTTTCTTAAGTTAGTAGAAGTTCTAGTGATGATATTTATGGATATCAAAGATATATGACCTATATTAATTATGTATTTAAGGTATTTGTCCTTTGATTACCTTTTTTTTTTTTTTTTTTGGAGGAACCCCGAGCTATCTAACCTTCCATATTAAGGGGATTGGTGTATTTCAAATTATTACTTTAAGAACAATTTTTATGTATATCATTTAGAAAGTAATGTAAACGTATATATGTGTAAGGAATAATGTATCATTGTATTCGTTGATGAAATTATTGATGGATGAGTTGGGATTGTTCTTGTATATAAAAAACATTCACCTATATTTTTACGTACAAAATTGTAGGAATTAAGTATAAATGCATTTGGAAGTGTAAGGCATTACAAATAAAGCTTTAAGAATAAAAGATTCATCCTTGATAACAATAAAAGTCTCATTACTTTAAAATGCTTCAACAAGTAAATACATTTCTTTTTTTTAATTTAAGTATATATTTTATTATTATTATTAGTAGTAGTATGCATACTAGGACTTTGAATTATTATCAATTGTAAGTTTGGATATATGCTTAGTATGCATGGTAGTATTCTATTATTATATTTATTGAAAACATGTTGTTATGAGTTATTATTTTGCATGCTTATAGATTTAAACTTATATGAACTCTAAACTTTCCTTGAAAACTTTTTTTATGTTTAGCATGTCTTGCTATGCTAAACTAGGCATCATTGCTCACTAGTCTAATATATATAGACACACACACACACACACTAACTTTGATTCTATAGTAAGAATTGTTAAAAAAAAATCATCTAGTAATAATATAAGAAGATGAGTATAAAAATAAATAATATGGCATCTATATGTGTTTAGAAAAGTATTTAGAAACAAATTTCCCATGAGCGATCATAAAGACCTAGAGAAATATCCCTTATTCTACTAGAGATAAGTGGTCATGGAGACTTGGAGGTAAGTGGTCACGATAACTTGGAGAAGGATCCTTGATCTATTTGGAGATAAATGGTCACGAAGACCTAAAGAGTTTAATGGAGACCTAAAGATAAGTGATCATGATGTTTGGAGAAAGATCTTTGATTCCTTTGGAGATAAGTGCTCTCAAAGACTTGGAGAATTCAATGAAGACATAGAGATATCGCTATGGACATTTTATTATAGATATAGAGATTTTTTTTGTTGAGATTTTGGAGATATGAAGAAAAATTAATGCTTTTAGTTTAAAAGATAATGGCGATACATGTTTTAAAAATTATTTGATCTCGGGTAATGCATTATAAAGATAACTTGGAGGTAAGTGGTCACGATAACTTGGAGAAGGATCCTTGATCTATTTGGAGATAAATGGTCACGAAGACCCAAGGAGTTTAATGGAGACCTAAAGATAAGTGATCATGATGATTTGAAGAAAGATCTCTGATTCCTTTAAAGATAAGTGGTCTCCAAGACTTGGAGAATTCAATGAAGATATAGAGATATCGCTATGGACATTTTATTATAGATATAGAGAATTTTTTATTGAGACTTTGGAGATATGAAGAAAAATTAATGCTTTTAGTTTAAAAGATAATGGCAATACATGTTTTAAAAATTATTTGATCTCGGATAATGCATTATAAAGATTTCTCTTTGTCTGTTTAGGTTGCATCTCTTTATTCATAAATTATTAGAGGTATCCATTAAAGACCAATCTTTCCATCTTTCTTTCAGGGCATGACATTAAAGTGATAAAACTTGTCAGGGTCCTTGTGTTTGTACCACTTTTCATAAGAAATAGGTATCACACAAAACCCTTTTTGAATGACAACTAATACCTTAACACATGTAGTGGTAAAATGTGTGGTTAGAAGCTCAAAAAATATCAAACTACCATGAATGGATCCTTGATGATCCTCTTAGATTCCTTGGTAATAGATTGATGGTACTAAAAATATTTCTCCATCTGGAAATGAGGATGTTCTTGTTTGGTCACACTTATTCTTCTACTTAAATATGATTCTTCATTGCTTATTTCATATTGAAGAGGGTTCTATCAGGGAGAGTATGGAAGCTTCTTATAAAAAGAAGTTATAAACTCCACTAATTAGAGCTTTAGCAGTAATAGGTTCAAGTAGATCTTTTGGATTAGCATTTATTCGTTAAATCATTAGAGATATGTTATAATGCTTTCATCTTTTTATTGGTTGATGATGAAAAGCTTAGTCGTGTTCTTTTTAGATGGAATATTAGTGTTAAAATAAAAGATGAGCCTAACATAGAGATCATGAAGGCTAAGGATGGAGTTAGGTTCAAGGATATGATACCATATCCTGGCATATAGGGAAATCTTGCAAGTACCGCCACTCTTTTGTATTACAAGCTCTATGATGTTTATGATGTTTTGTATGTGCTTTCTGAAATTTATAAGGTCATCATAGTTATCTAAGTTGGCATTTGTAGCGACACGGTCTTTAAAGAAATGAGTGTGTAACACTTTGTGATAAAGTAGGGTCTCCTAGCTCATGGGAATAATATTCATTCTTAATAGCTTGTGTAGTTATTAATCTCAGCTCTCATCTAAGTTTTTTTCTCCAAAGAGCATGTGAGCGAGATTTAGAAGAAGATTGATGGCGATAATTATACTTATGCGTTGTTTTATACTGTTTCTTCAGGGAACTAGAGTGAATTAGGCTTTGAGGTTTTTTTTAAAAAAAAATTATCAAATAATTCAAATTATGGACTTAACATATTAACATGGATAGACATCATTTTTTTATTATTTTTTTTATTTTTATCATTCAATATTTTTTTCCTTTTCTTTAAAATGTGCTTGTGTCTGCTTAACATCATTTTATAATTTATCTAACTCATGGTGTATATATATCGTACACTTACCTTACTGTGTGATGTAATTTTCCAAATCCAATTTGCAAAGCTTATAATGTTTTCTTAAAAACTGCAAGAGCCGAGAGAGTTATGTTCCATGCTGCTGATACTGTGCAAGTGTCCCCACAGTTGGGGCCTTCTCATCCCATAATATATATATATATATATATATATATATATATATATATATATATAATGATTCAAACCCAGGAGGTACTCCTGCCAAGATTTCATTCTTTCAACACAAGTAAATCACACTGGATGGAGTAAGACATTAATAAAATGCTTTAAATTCAATAGCAATAACGTTTCTTGGAAAAATCAAAGTACAAACAAATGCTCAAACACAAGATTCCAACAGCGGGAATCAGATACTAAGGTTTTTTTTTTTCTTTCAAGAAAACCAACCTATATATAGCTAATAACAATTGAAAAGGAAAATAGGTTATGCTAAAGACCATAACAAAGCAATCAATGTGGCCATAAGAGCCATTGACAATGAACCAAGTGTCCCTGAGACTGATACTCCTGAACTTAGTTGTGGGGATGGTGCTAGGTATCCAGGTGGAGCTGCAATAAAAGGAGGAGAATGGTGGTGGAGACCCATCACTTCAACTAGCAAACGCTGGCCATTCTTGCAGTGACTTGGGGTTCCACTAATATAGTAGAATAGTCCTGACTTGTCGAGCTTGAACACTCTATTTCCATTGTTGAAGGCAACAATATGTTTGCTAGCGTCGCAGTGGTAGTATCCCCACTTGTCTACTTCAATAACTGAGTCATTCTTATAATCAAAGGCTGCAAAGAACGAAAACAACAGAACGAATCATAAATCTGAGAACGTAAATGCTACTACTGGCTGCACAAAAAAGAAAACACTGTTTTAAGTTTGTACCCATTCTCTTGCAAGAACAGTACTACTCTTTGGTCATAAATCATTCTTATCTGGTTTCAGAATTATGATATGTTTACACAGGACAGCCCATATTTCATTCTTTACTTTCTCATAAGCAAGTAGAAGAACATCAAAAAGAAATTTCCTGGTGAAAGAAAGTTTACGTTTCTAACTTTCTACCATGTAAACATCAGTAACCGAACAACGGTTACACACCAAGTAAGATATTTGATAACCAGAGAAAATCATACAATCTTAACAGCATTCAAAAAACTTAGGTGTACAAGTAGAAAGCAAACTGTATAGTCAAGATCTAGCTAACTGTAATGAACTCACAGAGAGAATCTCCAACTTGGAATCTGTTCCTATTAGCCCACTGAGCATACAACGAAGAGCTGTTTTGTCCAGGTTCTTGCCATCCAAACACATCCCCAACTTTGAACACTCTTTCTGCGATAACCAAACCATTCATGGACGCAACAGTGATGATAAAACAAATGCAAAAGAAAGCCACAAGAGATGTCATTTTGGTGATGTTCATTGTTGTCGTCTGCGTGTATCTGCTAGAGGGCTTTATATATTTTAACCAAAAGCATGATCGATATGATGGGTGTGGAAAGTAGTGGTTGGTAGTTAATTCAACTCAGAACGTGGAGGATTTTGGCGGTTACATTAATCGAGTAATGGATGGTTGGCGAGATAATCGAGTGTGGATTAGTGACAATTATGACTTGAAGAAATCTAGAATATTTGACTCTTTCCAAAGAGGACTTATTGGGACGTTATTGGGAATTTTAAGAATGTAATAAGAATTATTTTTTAAAGTGATTTTTTATTAAAATAATAGTATTTTATTTTTAAAAAATTATTTTTAATATTAGTTTATTAAAATAATTTAAAAATATTAAAAATATATTAATTTAAAATAAAAAAATTAAAAATTTTAATTTTTTTTAAAAACATTTCTGAAATGTAATGTCAAACACTACTATTATAAATAATAAGACAATTTCTATGGTTATTCAAGCTATGATATATATATTATTCATTCTGTAATTTTGATAGTTATTTAAAATTAGAGTACAATTACAACTGAAAAATTTAGATTATTACCTTGAAAAAATACTTGGTAACATGGCCAAGTCGAACGTAATTATCTATTTTAATTAAAAAAATAACTATTTATCACCTTAAAGGAGTAAATATTATTATTTTTAAAGGAAATCAGTTTTAATTTATTGCGAATTAATGTATTCGTTAAATCGTAAATTTAAAATCTCTGGAATTATAATAACTTCAAATATAATCATACCGCGTTACTTTTCTTAAAATCACGTGGGATGAAGTAATAATACCATATATCAGAGACCACCCCCCACCAATTGAAACTTCTTTGCCATTGGTCTAGGAACATTGCTTTAGAATCTTCCATAGAGTAAATACTGGCCTTGCCACTAAAACTAAAACATTACTTTAGAATCTTCGATGGAGTAAACAAGTAGAATGGAGAACTTGAACAAGTTCTAGACGCAAAAGTCCTGTTTCTCCCCATTTTACAAGACAGTAGTAAAATGAAATTTTTAGAACCAGAGTTTTATGCAGCATGGTCAGCCAAAAAACCTCGTGCTAAGTTGATACAAATGAAAGATTAACTAGCTACTTGTAGTTGGTTTTAGACCAAAACGTTAAGACCATTCTGTACATGGAATTGAAGATCTACTTTCAAACTTTATGGAAGGTAGAAGCTCTTGAACATGTAAATAAACAACACAGCATCCATCATGAGAGAATCGCACATCTGACCATTACAATAGAATGCGCAGGGTGTGAAAAGAATTTCATTAGCAATTCAGTAAAACTCAGCACAGAGATAGGAATGGCTTGGCCTTTGAGGGCACAACCAGTTAGTAAGAAGCAGATACAAGCTAACTAAAGCCTATTCGACAAAAAAAAAATTCATAATATGTGAAGCAAAACAGAAAATGATTGCAGAATATATGAGAGTTCAGAAAAAAGGTAAAAGGATGAAGCACCGTCAAAATTTCTCCCCACATGTAACTTGGACTTCTGTGTGCCTATTGTATCAGCTCATCCCTGATGGACCAAGGTGATGCATGATCTAGGTTTATCATCAAGAAGTTTACCTCACACATTAACATAATTTGCACGGTTCACAACTAGCCGTTCATTTTTACCATGCAATCAAAGTAACAGCTGCTTCCCATGGCTAATTTCCTTGGCTAATGTTGCAGCATAAACAAAGATCGAGTTCCATGCTAAATTGAGCTCTCTTGGCATGTTGCTCTTGCATTGCTTGTTATAGTTGTTTCATTCTGGTGCACCAACATTTCTTGAAACTGTGCACGCTTGGCAACCCTGATGTCAAGTATACTTGGTGGCATAGGTTTGATCACACCATGCAACTCAACTAAGTTAAAAAATTCTTGTTTGGTCAAACTTTTCTTTCGGACAAGTTCATCAACAACAGCATCCATCAGTTTTCGGTTCTGCTGCAGAATCTGACACAGACAAATTGTTTGCACAAGATAAGGATATTGGGAAGTTGCAACTAAGATCTTCTTTTGCATTATATTAAGTACCTCTTTTGCACCATCATAACAAAAGTTCATAACTCGTAGCGCCTCCAAATCAATTTCCTGAAATTTGCAAATTTCCATCTTAGAATGCATTAGTGCAATAATCAGCATATAATAGAGATGAAAATGTTTGCATTAGCGTGTCATTTCAACTAAAATATTGTAAATTTGCTCTATATAGCCATCTTCAATCCACTTTCAGCTTGCATAAATGGCAAGGGAACAATATCATCACGTTAGTCTATATGGTAATTCAGGTGCGGTAATTCAGGTGCAAAAAAATGCGTGGTGCTTGTAACCATGATGCAAAGTGTAGAAAAGATCATGAATCCCTACATTAATTCGATCTGCAGCCCAGAAGTTGGATAAACCATGATGTTTCTCAGAAAGGCCACCAAGAACATAGCTCCGTGCTGCTGACCTAGCATTGTCTGCTGTTTCAGCCCATATTGTACTCAACTGGAATAATTTGATGTATCAAGGCAAGTATTAGCATACCAGTTAAGATATATCGAATACAAAATACTAATCCTGATACACAGAACAATCAACTTACATGACAAACCACATATGATGATATCAAAAACACAAAACTATGTGAGGGTTTTGATATTACCAATGACAATAGGTTTCTCAAAGCCTGAATGTTAAGAATTAAGGTGATCCAACTAAAACGAAGTAAAAAACCTGTTTGCTTGAGAAGGTGAAAAAAAAATTTTCTAATCAGAATAGTATAACAAATTGATGCAATATTTCATTTACATCATTCATCTGTTTTTGAATTCATGGTTGGATGCTTTTTTATGCGAAGTGTTCTGCCGTGCAATAGCTTGTAATTAGTTTAATCAACAACTCAACAAAGAATGAACATCATTTGACTTCGAGTCTTCAGATCTTAATATGAGTTAAATCAAGCAAATGACTC
This sequence comes from Populus simonii, assembly GCA_007827005.2. Classification (NCBI taxonomy): domain Eukaryota; kingdom Viridiplantae; phylum Streptophyta; class Magnoliopsida; order Malpighiales; family Salicaceae; genus Populus; species Populus simonii. The sequence continues at coordinate 6,833,923 of CM017466.2, forward strand.
GGAAGACTGTTTGTTTCTTTAGGAAATGCAAAAAGACCTACTACTGAAACCAATAAAACAAGACCTTAAATGCTAACAAAAGAATGAATAGCTAATATCCAAAGCATCAATCACAACATTTATCCAATGACCTACCGAATCACACATGTTAACAAAGGTTTATTTACCTGACCCTCACCATACCAAAGCTCATCAGCTGCACGTGGTGCCAGTTGAACGGTGATATGGTCCAGAAGGGATTGCCGACTGCATGTTACAAAGAAACAAGAGGGTATCTTAAAAGAAAAATATGTGTCCATAAAACAATTTCAACAGTACAATTACTGCAGTAATCGTAACACAGTGCTATTGTATCAATCACAGTTTGGCATGATTGATATTTGGCTATCCTTTGAGCAATAAAAGACATTGAAGAGTTGAAGGGTATATATACCTAAGCATTCCTTCCTTAAATTTGACATGATCCATTTTCATCCGAACATAACCAAGTTCCCTGCCAGCTCTGGGAGCAATTGTTACCTAATCCAATAAATAGACAAGTATAATCCTATAATTTTAAGGTTCAAAGTACATTTATAATTGGAACAATTTGTGATATATACTAGCACAAATACCCAACAAGTTTAATTTCTAGGTCATCATCTCAACAAAGTCAAATATTTCAATAGCAAGCAGAATAAAAGGCAAGACACTGACATTCCCCAAGCTAAAGACAAATGACAAATACAAAGTTGTGATGATTTTAAAATATTTGAAACATTATTGGAAAACCAGAAGGATAACCACCAGAAATTGAACTCCTGTTGCAGCCTAGAAAAGCCCTATCCCTATAACAGGGAAGATTCGACATGTAAGAACCCAAGAACTTGCCATAGTTTTTGTAGAGTTGTTTTGATCGTTTATAATGTTTTTCCTAAAAGTTAAAACATCATTTTGGGCAAATGATAATGAAACACCATTACCCCGAAGTCCCAGCAAAGACTAACACCATACTATAGAGTCCATTGTTTGAAATATTTCTGCTTCTCTGTCCATGGTCATGCTCTAGAATTTCACCATTTTCTATTAGAATTTCCAAGAGTTTCCAAGAATATGAGAAATTTTTCAATGTGCAATATATATCATTAGAAAAAGCAACATCCCCTTAAAATCAAGGTTACAAACAAATAACAGGCAGAATCTATTCTCTTTCTTTCTTAAATCTATTAGTCTGTCCAAAGAAAAAATTATTTAACCACTCAACGGCAACAAAATGTGAAATAAATTTGCTGACTATCAAAGTGTTCAGCTGTCAAAATGCATACAAATCATCAACATATGCCATGAATTTGATTCATCCTCCCCAAATCTTCAAAGAGTTCAATAAAAGGTGTCTAACTAATCCAACTTATTTTTTGAAAAAAGCCAGCAACTTCTCATTTTTATTGTGCTTTGAAAATCAATGCCAGTTGTATAGAACCACAACTAGTACTCAAAAGGCTTGAGTAAATATTCATTGACTCAGAAAAGTGCATAAAAATTATATGGTACATTTAGGACCGATTTTAAAAATGATTAGGCGGTAATTCTGCAATCACGTTGTCTACACATAGAAACAAGCTATGAATTGTGCCCTATATTCTCCATCTCACACATAAAAAATGGCATTTCAAGTAAACATCATGCGTTTTAACTTAAAATCTCTCTCTAAACAAGAATAAAAGTGAGTCAAGGAATGCAACTGAATGAAAGAAACAGTACTATGAGAAAACTAATAAAAATGAATTTAAAAGCCATACAAACTCGATATTTCTGAGATCAGGAAAGTTCACAGCCACAACAGCCATGGCTGCTTCATTAATAGCTACTTGCTTCCATGTTTCAGGGCTCCTTTCCTTTCTATCCAGCATTCCTCTTTCCTCTATTTGTGCAGCTTGTAATAAGTCATCAGTTGTAATCTGCACAGATGCAATAAATTATTCACTGACATTATGCTATACACAAAAGTAATTATTAAATTATAAATCAAATCATTTGGGCAAAAGGTCACCGAGAAGACTGTATAATATAACTAACAAATTAGCCACAGGAAATAAGCAAATATCCATTTTTTTACAGCTAGGCAAATAGTATTTCATTAACATTTCAGTTCTTCACAAAAACAAACAATATTAAAAAAAAATATGCAAACTAAAATAAAATGATTTATGGGATGAAGTAGCCGAGGCAGTAAAGGAGGATAAAAAATTAGATGACTCAAAATCTCATGATCATCCATATTGTGGAATGGCCAATATTAGAGGTGGTCAGTCACATCCAAGTAGTGGCTGGTTTTTATGTACATGGAATTCTTATATTCCAAATTTTGAGGACTAAATAGAATGTGATTTTTAGTGTGATCATAAATTATAAGCAAACTTAAATCTACGACGGTGTACAAACCATGAGTTTGTCCCAACAGTAGTTAGCTATGTCGTTACCACAATATAATTCCTAGGAATAGATAGAAAAACAAAATGGACCTCTCCTGACCATAACAAAAGCAGACACTTAAAGTTTATTTTGGTATAGGATGTGGCTATGAACACATCATACTTGTCAAGGTAATATTTGGGGCGGAAAATATTGTCTCCTAGATTGCCAAGACAAAGAATGTTCTGAATAGGAAATTGAAGTCTCAGTTCCATCAAGTTTTATGGGAGACCTCCCAGTTGGCAAATGCTTTTCTGTCTACTTGGTTCAAAGAACATTAAAAGCTGCCTAAAGTCCAAATCATTCCATTTCTCCCAGCTCCTCTTCAGCAATTCAGGTCTAATGACATGAAATCATACTGGCAAATGGAGTAAGATTTTCAATTTACAAGAATAGGCAATACCTCAGTCCTTCCATCACGCATCATATTAATTGCAGCAACCTCAATTATGTTGGCCAGCTCTGCACCAACCATTCCATCTGTCATGCTTGCAACAGCCATATAGTCCACATCATCAGCCATGGGTTTCTTACGAGCATGAACCTATTACCAAAAAAAATAAAAAATAAAACAGGATAAAAAGAAGCTAAAAGGCGTGGAATGGCCTAGTTTCTCAATGCCATAAAGAAAATGACAGGAGAAAAAAAAAAAAAGAGGAGAACACAAAAACATGATGGAGATCATAAATCATTACCTTCAGAATTTCCATGCGGCCTATGAGGCCAGGTTTAGGTATAAATATTTTTCGATCAAACCGCCCAGGCCTCACAAGTGCTGGGTCTAGAATGTCTGGTCTATTTGTGGAAGCAATAGTGATCACTTCCCCTCTACCTTCAAACCCATCCAAGGATACAAGGAGCTGGAATTAGAAAACTGAACATCAATCCTCAAATGCAGATTTATCATAAAACAGCAGCATTGAAGTCTAAAAGTACAGGTTTAGGATATGCCCCAACCAACCTGATTAAGAGTGGCATCACGTTCTTGTCCACCAGAACCTTTAATCAAACCACGCTCCCTTCCAACAGCATCCAGTTCATCAATGAAAACAACAGATGGAGCCTATGCAAACAAAAATAAGTATGATGACATGTGAAAAAGATTAAAGTTCCCAGAGCTTGAAAAAGAGGTGTTGCATTCTGAACAATATTCAGCTCTATATTTGAATTTGAAAGCATTGGGGAGGGAAAAAGGTAAATACATGTCTAAATTCATAGTGAGAACAAGTTTAGAATTTAACATCAGCAATACCACTCCAAGCTATCATGTGAAGAACCTTGATAATAGAGAAGCTAAAGAGAACACCTACGTTTTCCTTTGCTTCTTGGTAAAGTGCTCGAACTCGAGAAGCACCAACTCCAACATATATTTCCACAAATTGAGATGCAGAGATGGAGAAGAAGTTTACACCTGCCTCACCGGCCACAGCTTTTGCCAGTAAAGTTTTCCCCACCCCAGGGGGGCCACAAAGAAGTATGCCACCTGATTGAAAAATGGATTCAAGCGGACAAGTCATGCACACAGGATCACAAGCATAATGACTTCATAAAAATAATCTAATTGGCAATGAAAATTCATAGGAATCACAAACATAAATAAAACATAATTCTTTGCTCCATGTCCCTTTCATCTCTTGCTTTCAAAAACATTTAATAGCACAGAATACTCTCTCCCCAAGAATCTACAGTAAACTTCAACTAGATCAAATCTAGTGTCTGTAATCATCCCAGAAATTGACCAAAGGGAAGATTCATACCAGTAGATGAGGTCATGTAATTTGAGATGCAACCAAAGGAATGTGTTGGATAGAACTTACATAGTGAACGTCATGCGTTTAAAGAGAATATCACAAGTAGTCTATGATAATTTTGCTAAAAGCAAGCTGTTATTTCCAGTCCTTTCTGCCTCTACAACGTTGTCTGTAAAAGTTATGTTTGAGTTTTTTTATTACTTAATACTCATGAAAGAATGAATGCCTGCAAGGCAGCATATTAGTGTGAAATGTTAATTTGCTATGATAGTTCAATCTGTGCTGCTTTTTTTTATCTTTTAATTTTATTTACACAAGTTCTGCACAAGGGAAGTTTATTTGCACAATCCACTTCCAAATTGAATGTTTAAAGTGACTCCACAACATGCAGAGAAAAAGTGCAGTGTTTGATGTAATTAAAACAAGAACAATAACATAAAATGTAAGGTCCTCTCAACCAAATTCCCAAACTAGATAAAGAACATAAATGAGATGACAAGCCACGAAAACAAATCCACTGAAAGTTCAAATCAAAAATCATTAAAATTGCATACAATGGCTTTCCAAAAACTAACCTGGGATCTTCACTCCTCTCCTGCGGTACATCTCTCCATGTGTAAAAAATTTCACAATCTCCTCAAGTTCAAGACGTATTTTCCCAAGTCCTGCAACATCAGAGAACTTCACATCCACGCCCCTTTCCAAGTACTGAGGCAATCTCTTATTATGTGCACGCCTAACACGTGCTCCTGACTTCATGAACTGCATAGCCATCTTCAAATAAGGATTCTGCTCCGCTTTCCCAGGCACGCTCTCATCTTCTTCCTCTTCTTCAATACCCATCAACTCCCTCTCTAACTCCCTCATCTTCTTTCTCTCTTCAGCCTCTGCCTTCTCAATCTTGAGCCGATCATCATAGTCCTTCTTCTGCTTCCGATAACTAAGCACCACTGTACGATAAAATATTACAAAAAACACCAACCCTAACAAAGTTGTCACATTTGAGTCCTGTGCTAAATTTGCCCACATACTTGCCATTCTTGTATAATTCTTCCGTGCATCACGCAATGACTCTTCATACTTCTTTATCCTAGTCTCCCTCTTTCTCCTCCTGTCCTCGTCTTTCTTTTGCATCTTGATTGCCTTCTCGATTATTTCTCTTTCCTCTCTCATTTTCTTCAGCTCCTCCTTTCTTTGCCGCTTAAACTCCTCTCTGGCCATCCTCAACTCCATAGCTCTCTTGGACTCCTTCTTAGGCTTGAACCTCGACAGCATAAACTCTGGAACTTTCCACAAAAATCCTAAATATGGCTTAGGAAGCTCAGGTCTCTTAACCGGAGGGGAATATGCATTCACACACAAAGCATCAATCTTGAACTCATCCCATGAATCCCAAAACCTCCTATTACTCTCTAACGAGGGCAAGACAGTCCTGAACACTTGATTATCATCTAAAACCACTAAAACAGCCTCCGGACGTTGTTTTAAAGAGGCATTAGGCGCTTTAATCACATGCTTAAGCTTGTTGTTCTCTTTTAAAATCAAAACTTGAGTATATGGTATTCTATGGATACAACTGGAAGATTCTGAGACCATTGTTTAAGCTGGTCCGGTGTCATGGCTTCTTGTTGTGTCTTTTTTAAGGTTTTCTTTTTATGGTAAGTTTTGGGTGTTGGTGTGGCAGAAAAGGCAGGGTGTGGAGTGAGAGAGGTGGAGATAATAGTGAGAGTTATGGGTAAAGAGAGAAAACTGAAATGGGTTTTTTTATTGGTATTTTCAGTTTTGTTATCATTCTCAAGAATTGGGTCTTGTTTCTTGCATCTAATGGAAGGGTAAGTGATGGTTCTTAGTGGGATTTGGTGGGGTTTTATGGTGGTTTTGGGGTGTAGTGAAGAGCTCGAAGGGAAATGACAGGCCATCAAAACTGAAAATTATGAATTTTTTTTCTCAAATAAAAGAATATAGAGACAGAGGCATAGACAGGAACCTTACATTGTTGATTGTGAGGCAATGAGCCATGGTCGTGCTTGATTGAATTGAATTCGAAACAGAGATGATTTTGCTGTCTTCAGTTGTGCCTCTGTTTCTGTTTTTCAAGATAGAGAGACCTAACCTCATCTGAACTGGCCTTGTTTCTCCTTTCATGCAAGAAGACATCAAGACACGCCTTCCTTGCCCAACTACACGAGAGAAACCTTTCGGCCCAACTAAACCCTCTTCTTTGCCCAATTAAACCCTCTTTTACTTGGCCCGATATAACTTTATTTTTTTTAATTTTGATACACCTTTATTTTATTGTTTCAATCAAGTACTTTAATTAATTTTTCATTTTTAATGCATTTTTTTTTTTGTAAAAATACCCTTTAAAATAAATTTATTAAAATAAATAAAAATATTTTAAATTAAATTAAATGATTGTAAAAAAAAATTCTTTTAGATGTTAACTCTTTTCATCAAATGAAATGATAAGTCATCTTGTAAAGACTAAAAAATATTTTATAACTAAAAAATAAATTATTAATATAATTAAAATATTTATAACATAAATAAAAATTTGATGAAATTATAACAGATAGACTATATTAAAAAACTTAATTTAAAGAACCTAAAATGATGGTGTATCAAAATAACAAATATTAAAGTTCATGTACTTGACTATTATAAAATGAAAGTTTAGAATACCAATAACGATATAAGGATAAATGATACATCATCACATAACATAAAAATTGATAAAGGTGGACAAGATTACTTGATTGGAGTTTTTCAAAATATTAGTGCACTTAAATAAAAAAGAATTACAATTCATATACTTGATTGAGGGCATAAAATTAGTATACTAATATTGAAATTATATCCTCTATCCAAATAAAAAACTTATATATAGTAATAATTATTTTCTCGTATTCATGAGTGAGGAAGCGCAACTATGTTTGTACCTAATAATTTGTTTTTTATAATGAATTTAACAATTATGAACAAAAATTTTTGTGTGTAAGAAAGTTATTGGGATATATAATGTTATAAAGCTAGCACAAGTTAATCTTTTTTTTGTGATTTTGGCTAATATTAGTTTTTATAATTTTCTTTTATGAATACTAGCTAGTTTCAGTAACTTAGAAAGCTAAAGCAACTTTAATAAATCATAAGCTCTAGAAATGCTTTAAAATAAATAAGCAAATATTGAAGTTGTGAAAAATTTTCATACAAAAAATGAGTTTTTCATAGCTACATCATTGGGCTAGGTTGTGATTGGTATGTGAGCTTCTATCTTTAGCCTAGAGATGTCCTTGAAAAACAAGTCTCTTGTGAGTACAAGGACATTCACATGTTTATGTTAGTAAATATAAAAGATGAAAATAGTGTAACAAAAAAAATGTAAGGAATAAGAAAAAAAAAACTTATTAAGACTTTGTCTATGGAGTTTGTGAGTCTATATAAGTTTGTATGTCTAGGTATGGAGCCTAGGTTTGGCTTGTGTTTGTATGGATTAATGTTGATCTTTTCCTTTTTAAAGTCTTTGTTTAGTCTTATTTCTCTTTGCTGGTAATGGTCTCAGGTATTTATAGACATATTATATTGGCTCACCTTGTGTAAGGTGGAGAAAAGAAATTGTGCAATTAGTATAGGAGTTGACATACATTATTGGTTATGGTGCCATTAGCATCGGTCATTGGGGTTGGTGCTTATGATTCTATTGGTGGATAAAATGGTGTTAACAGTGCTAGAAAACAACATAGAATTATGGCATTGCTCTGTATAAAAAAAAAATATGGTGTCAACTACATAGAGAAATATGGTGGTGCTTGCATTGTAATCATTGGCTAGAAGTGGAGTGCGAACAATTAATAGAAATGTGTACTTTGTTAAGAGTTTGTCAATCATGGAACTAAAAAATAGAGGTGTATGCTCGTACAAAAAGAGAGATTAGAGAGAAAAAAAAGTTGTGTGAGAAGGAGAAATGTAAAGAGAGAAAAAATGAGAGGTTGGGCTGATTGTTTGGGCGTGGCCTAAACGACCACATTATTTTAATTATGCACCACTATCTAACTCTCCAAGTCTTTTAAACATACATGTTTGGAAGATTTTGACAAAAAAATAAGGGAAAAAATACTTGTTATATAAACATTACATTTTTAGTTATGAGTGCATGAGAATGTTACATATGGCTTTTGTTTATGTGTCTGCATAAGAGTTCTTCTCTTAACTTTTGTTAATGTTTCTACAAGAGGAGAAGAATTTAATTGTCTTGCTTGTTAATTAAAATAGTCTAAGTAATAAAAATGAGTATAAAGGTAAATATTAGGTATGCATTTAGAGAGAAGTGACCCATGTGGAGTTAGGAGAAGGATCCCTAGTCCTTTTTTAAGAGAAGTGGTCATGAATACTTAGTGAATTTTAATAAAGATAGGGAAACATTGCCATGAAAATTCTTTATGGAGGAATGTAGATTGACATTTAGTTAAGGACATGGAGATTTTCATAAAGACAATTTATTGAAAACATAGGTGATGCAAACCTTTTAAACACGCGGTCAAGCAACCCGCACGTAAGGAATCAATTCCCGGAAAGCCAAGTAAATCAGATTTGATAAGAGTATGACACAAAGATAACTTGTACCTAGGCACCAGCACTATTGAAAAACAGAAACCTCCACCCAACAAATATTGATTCGCGAATAAGAAGTATAAGGATGACGTCACGAAGTCAGTTATTTTTCGATAAGTTGTTTTTCAATTCTTTAGAGAATCAAGAAAGGGAGATTATCCCACCAACACATAACAAGTACGGCGAATAAGAAGTATAAGGATGACGTCACGAAGTCAGTTGTTTTTCGATAAGTTGTTTTTCAATTCTTTAGAGAATCAAGAAAGGGAGATTATCCCACCAATACATAACAAGTACGGCAAAAGAAGTTTATTGATCTGAGAAATACGTAACTCTTACATGTCTGATTATGCCTTTATTTATACTAACTATAAATTGAAACAAACCCTTTATGTGGACTTATATAAGGTTCATTTATAATTAAAACCAAATAATATAAATAAAACCCTAAACTAAGAAGAAAATAATAATAACAATAATAAATCTAAATTTAATATCTTAAATATGATATGATCAGATTTGCTACCCTATAAAAATCCTATATAAGATAGAAGAAATCTGATTTGAAAAATTTGTGTTGTCGTCCCTTTTAGGTCCTTTTATTAGCTTGGATTTTCTTGTTTAACTTGGATAAATAAGAAAACAAATTTCCCTCTTTGTTGTTGATTTAATTACTTTCCTTTCTAAGCTAGGAAAAGTATTAAATAATCCTTCCCTCTTAAGAAATCAAATCTGCCGAAACTTTCTTGATTGTTTAGGAAAATAAATTGATGACTTTTTATCCTTGTATCATTAGGAAAAAAACAAGCCTAACAAGGTTGGTATGGGGCCAGACATATCAGCCCCTTGTTCCACATGAATTGGGCTCTTCTTGGATTTGAATTAGATGAATTAAAGGTTGTCCTTCATGCTCCTTAGATGTCTCAAGCTTCTCTAGGTTCATCTTTTTCCATATGTTCTGTACAAGCCCATTCAATGCTTCTTTAAGCATCTTTCCCTTAACTCTTGTAATTGGCCTAATTGGCACCTTTAATGAGTCGTTGGCATGATTATGTTTGGTGTTGGGCTGATCCTCATCAATAGGGAAGCATTAATGTTTTTTATTTGAAATATTTAAAAGAAAGTGGAGATATAATTTTTGAAAATTATATGATCTCAAGTAGTGCATTATAGGGATTTTCCCTATCTGTTCATGTTATATCTCATTTATCATAAATTATTGAAGGTATCACTTGGAGATCAATATTTTTATTTCTTTTCTTTAAGGCATTACATTCCTTAATTTCATGATCGTGGTTACGGTGAAAGTGATAGAACTTGTTAAGATTCTTTGTATTCATGCTACTCTTTGTTATAGGTGGATATCACACAAAATCTTTTCCCTAAATGACAATAAACACCTCAACATGCGTAGTGATAAGAGGTGTGGTAAGGAACTTAGGGAATATTAAGTAATCACAAATAGATCCTTTTATGCTCCTTTTAAATAATATTTTGGTAAAAGATTGATGGTGTTGTGGAGATTTTATTCTTTGAAAAAAGAGGTGTCCTTGTCTAGTAACACTTGCTTATACTCAAATATAGTTCTCCATTATCTATTTTACATAGAAAAGAGTCATGTTAGGGAGTGTACATAGGTATGTCTATAATTAGTAGTTGTAAACTTTACTAATCAGAGCCTTAATGACAATTAGTTCATGTAGATCTTTCATATTTAGCATTTTCTCATTGAATCTTTTGATATAAACTCAAGTGTTTTCATCTTCTCGTTAGGTGATGACAAAAAGCTTATTCATGCTCTTTTTTACTGAAAAGCTAGTGTTGAAACGAGAGATAAGCTTAACATGAAGATTGTAAAACCAAGAATAGAGACAGGTTTCAGGTTGTGATACCGCACCTTAATATATCCATGAAAAGTTATAGAAAAGATTTTACATATAGCATCATTTTCTTATGTCATATATTCTAGGATGTTTATGACATATTATATGTGTTGCCTAGGATCTATACGGCTATTATAGTTATCTAAATTAACCTTCATGGTAACATAATTTTTTGAGAGATGAGTGTGTAGCACTCTGTGATAAAGAGAAGAGTCTCTCACTTGGTGAGAATGATGTTTGTTCTTGAAGGTCGTACAATCATTGGTTTTATTTCATATTTAGGGCTTCTTCAGCATATAAGCTAAAGTTAAAGGAAGATTGATGAAGATAGTTATGTTTGTGGTTAGGACCTATTAAATAGTGCCTTCATAGTGAGAGCAACTCTTTCTTAGAATTGAAGTATTGTGTTTGCTCTTTATGTCATTTTATCATGTTCTTTCATGGAACCAAAGTTGTCTCTATGCATATGATGCATGTAACAGAGTTGTGTGTTGCATTTTCTATTGATAAAATACGAGAGTGTGAACTTATTCTTAATGGCTAAAACAATATTGTTGAGCACTTGTATTTGATGAGTGAATTGATGGAAATTTGAAGGGGATGAAGTTTCTATAGTGGGGAGATCAATCAATTTTTCTTACCCTAGAGTTTCTCTGCTATGAAAAAAATAGATGAGAAGTTAAAGAGAATGAACTAGCTTTTATTCAGTTTGTCATACTTAATGCTATTAATATAATCATTAAAAAAAATCAGATAGAAATTAAGTTTTCCATAACTCCATCCTTAGGCTAGTTTATAACTGGTTTATTAGCTTCTATCTCTACCCTGGCTATATCCCTAAAAACCAAGTCCCTCTTGGGTACATGAGACACTCTGACGTTTAAGTTAGTAAATGTAAAAGGTAAAAATAATATAATAAAAAAAATGTAAGGAATGAGAAAAATTTCTTAAGACTTTGTCTATTGAGTTTGTGAGTTTGTGTATTTGTGTGAGTACGTATATCTAGGTATGGAACTTGGGTCTAGCTTGTGTTTGTATAGACTAGTGTTGGTCTCTTGCTTTTTTAAGTCTCTATTCATTATTGATCCTCTTTAATGATGAGGGCTTGAGGTATTTATAAATTGTTATGTCAGCTCACCTTAATGGCAAGTGGAGAAAAGATGGCGCACCATAAGCATTTATCGTTGAGGTTGATGCTTGTGATGCTAATGATGGAGAAATTAGTGTTATTAGTGCTAGAAAACATCATAGAATTGTAGTGTTGCTCCACATAAAAAACAAAAGTGACGTAAACTGTATAAAACAATATGGTGGTGCTTATATTTTGACTATTGACTAGAAATGGGATGTCAACCCTTCATAATAATTGTACTTTGTAGAGAGTTTATTAGTATCAAAACTAAAAATAAAGGCGTGTGCTAGTACAGAGAGAAAAAGAAAGAGAGAGAGAGAGAGAGGGAGAAAATATATAGAGAGAGAAAAAGAAGGTCAGGCTGGTTGTTTGGGCATAGCCCAAAGGATTGATTTCTTTTTGTAAAACAATTATGTACTATTAATAAACAAAAATGGATAACCATTTTGAGGCCTTTAATAATTTAATCTGTATGACAAGAAATGGATGGACTAATTTATTTATTTCTATTTTAAATGGAAACATAAACTTATGCATTGAATACTATTTGTAAATTTTGAGTTTTCATTATTTTTAAAATATCATAACTCTTGTGCTTATAGATGTTGGTAAATGATTTTTTTAATGATTACAACTTGACCTTATACTTGATAAATTTCTCAATTGTATTTTTGGGTTTTCGAGTCTCCTATATTGTATTGTTATGCCCCTCAATTTCTAAAGCTTAAAATTTTCCATAAGGTTTCAGCTTAACTTTTGAACATTTGCAATGATTTATTCAAGTGGTGATTTTCACTACTATGTATAGTGATCTATTTTTCTTAATGAGATATCATGTTTTATATAAATATGAAAGAAAGTTTATTGTATTTTTGGAAGGTGATTGTAATTACATGGTTTATCATGTATGGTCATCTTATCCATAGCTAGAATTTTAAAATCTGGAGCTAGTACACAACTACGTGTTGGTGGTTCTTGTCCAGGAGGTTTCTACTTTTCCTTTTTTTTTTCATTAGATAATAAAAACGGTCCAGTTCATACAAATTCATACAAAAACCCTATGAATCATTCATTGTTTGTTTTGATTTACACTTTTAAAAGATTTTTTTTAATCTAAATAATTGAATTATTACTTGTTTGATTTATGTCTTCCATTAAATTTTGTTAATATAAAAAGCACTTGAAAATCATTTGTACAATAAAAAAAGATCAAAGTAATTTTAATTTGAGACTCTATATTATTGTAAGCTTATATTATGATATTAATCTATATGAACTTATTATTGTTGTTGTTGTTGTTGTTATTGATGTTTTCACTTTTATATTATTTGATCTTTCTATTTTCATAAAATTTATATGTAGCTAAATCCCTTATGAGTTGAGTTTAAAGATGAATCTCTACCTATGAACCAAGGTTAATAGGGTTTCTCAAAGTGCTTATGCCTCATAGCTAGATAATATATACCAATTGATATCATTGTAAGTGTGTCTAAATACACTACTTTATTGCACATGACTAAATCAACCTCCCATGTAATTCTTCGTCAGCCACTTCCTTCGCTATTGATAGCACATCTAGCTTAGCCGCATCTGCAGTTGAAGCAATTGACAGCCAACAAGTCTCAGCGGAAGGAGCGCTAGCCACTATCTTTCTATTGTTCTTGGATGACGAGAGGGAGCAGCTGCATCTAATTTCATTGATTCGGGGGAACAGTCTATCATGTCTCCCATTCTCTTTAGATATTAGACAAGAAAGGGACAGATTGCCCGATATGCCTTTTTCACAGCTAGAAAGACAACTTGCCAGGGCGGTTGCGAGGGTTAATGGACGAGTCAGGATGGGATAGAGGAGAAATCCAATCTACTTGAATTGCCCTTCACTCACTCCTCAAATAAAGTCTGTCAACCCCACTTTAGTTACTTATTATTGAGCTCATGAATTATCACATGTAATTTAATGAATGAAAACTTTGGTACACCATTTTGTTTAGGTGCTAATAAATTAATTTTGTATCTAATGTTTAGTGTTGTAATTTAGTAACTTGATTTCTTATTTGAATATCATGGTTATCCAACAACATTATTAGTAGATTTTATTGTATAAGTCTCACTTTGATCGCCCGATAGAGACCATTTTATGTGTTATTTGTGCATGGTTTTAGATGAGTGGTTATGAGAAAGTCATGCTTAATCCTTTGTTGTAGTGGAGGAAATCCCAAGAATCCAACCCCACTTACATTCATATGCACTTTAATACTTGTATTTGTCTTGAATATTTGAGATACAATCAACCTAGAATTTAAATAAAATATCATTTTTAATAAAATAAATTTCTTCTTCCAGGATAATTCTTGTGGAATGACCTCGGTACTCTTGAGTTTATTATGCTTAACAATGATAAATTAATGACTCCAAACCTATATTTGGGATTGCATATTAAATTGAACTACACTCAGAACTATAGGTTTAAGGTAAACCATTTGTATTTTGGTTACCATATGAATCAACTGAAATAGTTAAAGTAGATGATAAACAAAAATCATTCATGTTTTGGTTAGCATACGGATCAATTAAACAATTAAAGTAGATGATAAACCATTTATAATCAATTTAAGGATGGTAGATACATGGTTGTATAACAATAATATAAGCCCACTTAATTTATTGGCATGGAAAATATGTGTCATCCTATTAACATTTTAGTAACCAAGAAAACAATATATATGGGGCGACTAACAACGAACTTTGCTCGACCAAATAACTTTCAATTGGAAGGTACTGGCCAAGAATTTGAAACAAAGAAATAAATAAGTTATTTTGATTTAGTTGCATGTTTCAACGATTTTGTTCAAGCCTATTAGAACAAAATTTCTTTAACATAACTAGATCAACATTATCAATTAATCTTGCTTGATATGACAAGTACTCCTCAAGTGCCACCAAAAATGGATGATGGACATGCATTAATTGAAGTTAACTTGAGGCCTGAAGATAAGCCTAGACTAGCTTTTACATGTGTAAATATATCAAAAGAATTTTAGAAGGATTTGGTATCATTGCTACACATTTATAAAGACTATGTTGATTGGAATTACAAAGAAATGCCTAATTTACAGTGAAAGTAAATTAAGGATTGTAAATATTCCTTAATTTCATGATCGTAATTACGGTGAAAGTGACAGAACTTGTTAGGATTCTTTGTATTCATGCCATTCTTTATTATAGATGGATATCACACAAAATCTTTTCCCTAAATGATAATAAACACCTGAACATGCGTAGTGATAAGAGATGTGGTAAGAAACTTAGGGAATGTCAAGTAATCACAAATAGATCCTTTTATGCTCCTTTTAAATAATATTTTGGTAAGAGATTAATGGTGTTGTGGATATTTTATTCTTTAAAAGAAGGGGTGTTCTTGTCTGGTAACACTTGCTCATACTTGAATATGGTTCCCCATTATCTATTTTACATGGAAAAAAGTCATGTTAGGGAGTATACATAGACATGTCTATAATTAGTAGTTGTAAACTTTACTAATCAAAGCTTTAGTGACAATTAGTTCATGTAGATCTTTCAAATTAAGCATTTTCTCATTGAATCTTTTGATATAAACTCAAGTGTTTTCATCTTCTCGTTAGGTGATGACAAAAAGCTTATTCATGCTTTTTTTTACTGAAAAGCTAGTGTTGAAACAAGAGATAAGCTTAACATGAAGATTGTAAAACCAAGAATAGAGTCAGGTTTAAGGTTGTGATACCGCACTCTAATATATCCACGAAAAGTTATAGAAAATATTTTGCACATAGCATCATTTTTTTTATGTTATATATTATAAGATGTTTATGACATATTGTATGTGTTGCCTAGGATCTATACGGCTATTATAGTTATCTAAATTAACCTTCATGGTAACATAAGTTTTTGAGAGATAAGTGTGTAGCACTCTGTGATAAAGAGAAGAGTCTCTCACCTGGTGAGAATGATGTCTATTCTTAAAGGTCGTACAATCATTGGTCTTATTTCATATCTAGGGTTTCTTCAGCATGCAAGCTAAAGTTAGAGGAAGATTGATGAAGATAGTTATGTTTGTGGTTAGGACCTATTGAGGAGTGCCTTTATTGTGAGAGCAACTCTTTCTTAGAATTGAAGTATTGTGTTTTCTCTTTATGTCATTTTATCATGTTCTTTCATGGAACCAAAGTTGTCTCTATGCATATGGTGCATGTAACAGAGTTGTGTGTTACATTTTCTATTGATAAAAAACGAGAGTGTGAACTTGTTCTTGTATGGCTAAAACAATATTGTTGAGCACTTGTACTTGATGAGTGAATTGATGGAAATTTGAAAGGGATGAATTTTCTATAGTGGGGAGATCAATCAATTTTCCTTATCCTAGAGTTTCTCTGCCATGAAAAAATAGATGAGAAGTGAAAGAAAATGAACTAGTTTTTATTCAGTTTCTCATACTTAATGCTATTAATAGAATCATTAAAAAAAATCAGATAGAAATTAAGTTTTCCATAACTCCATCCTTAAGCTAGTTTATAACTGGTTTATTAGCTTTTATCTCTACCCTGGCCATATCCCTAAAAACCAAGTCCCTCGTGGGTACATGAGACACTCTGACGTTTAAGTTAGTAAATGTAAAAGATAAAAAAAATGTAAGGAATGAGAAAAATTGAAGTTAACTTGAGGCTTGAAGATAAGCCTAGACTAGCTTTTACATGTGTAAATATACCGAAAGAATTTTAAAAGGATTTGATATCATTGATGCACATTTATAAAGACTATGTTGCCTGGAATTACAATGAAATGCTTAGTTTAGATTGAGGTTTGGTTGAAAATCCTTTGCAAATCAAGTCTGGGTTCAAATTACGCAAACAACCTTGACAACGATTGGTCCCAAACATAATTAATCATGTGAAAGAGAAAATTGAAGGGCTCTTAGAAGTTGGATTTATAAAGCTAATTAGATATGACAAATGAATATCTAACATAATGCTAATATTAAAGAAGAATGGAAATTTAAGGATATATATAGATTTCAGAAATATGAATATTGTAACTTTAAAAGATGAATATCCATTGTTATTGGCTAATATGTTAATCAATGAAATATATACTCAACTTTATAAATGGTCATTCTAGTTATAACTACATCTTCATTGTAGAGAAAGATGTGTCAAATCTATTTTCAGATATCCTGGTTCATTAGGAATGTAAAAATTGATGGTAATGTCTTTTAATTTAAATAGTGTGAGTGCTATTTGCTAAAGAATAACAAATTTGATTTTTCATATTATGATCATTCACAACGTGAAAATTTATATTAATGATATTATGTTAAAATCAAAGTCCGAATCTACTCACATGGATGATCTATAATGAGTCATATAACTATTATGAATGATGTTCCACGGAATTTTTACTCCTTCCATTTATTCATTTTATCTTCTTAAATGTTTGTCCTCTTTCACATGTGGTTATTGTTGAAGTATACTTTCCAACCATTTATAAGTGCAAAACATGCTCGCGTTTTCTGCATTGTTGACTTTCCATACATCCGATGATTAGATTTCAGGATTTTTGCGCCAAAAATAGTTGAAAGCTGGAATGATATGATCAAGTTGCTTGAGCAAAAATGAAAGCCACGCCCAGTGGGACTCGAACCCACAATCGCTTGATTAGAAGTCAAGCGCCTTATCCATTAGGCCATGGGCGCTGCACGTAAACGGCTATCAATAATAAATAAATGAATTAAAAATCTCGATCTCAGCCAGTTACCTCATCCTCATCTTGCGTACACTTGTTTTTTAAATATCATGGATATCATAGGAGAAAAAAGAGTTTCTAATACTGAATTAACTTTGTCATAGATCCCTTAAATTATTAAAAAAAATTATAATAATACAACTGAAAAATTATAAATCATTTACATTCTTATTATTTTCACTCAAATATTTTACCACTAATATTGTGAAATCATGTGATACAAATTTATAATATTTTCTTAAAAAATAGAAAAGATATTATGAATTCAAATTGAGTATATGTCAACATTTTAATATATATTTTATATAAGAGTTTTAGAATTATTTATATTAAAAATTATTTTCACTATCATTGGCTTTCTATTAATCTATTTTTAAATAAAATTATGATATCAAATGTTGCATGTTAATTATAGTATTTATTTCAGAAATCATGAGAAATTAAAAGTTTAAATTGAATATCCATCTAGAATGAAGAATATACTATTTTCATATACTATTTTTTAAAAAATAAATTTAATTATAGTTGGAAATATGAATTTTCTTAATTCAAATTTAATTGTTAAATCACTCTAAAAATATTTAATTAGGTTGTATGTGTATAGTTGGACGAGAGAGGTGTAATATAAAATAAATCTGAATATAAGTTTGCTAACTTTATTTTTTTCAATGGGATAAGATTTAAGTTAACTATGTTTTTACTATTAGTTTAATATGTTTTATAATCAATCGGTTGGTTATATGTGACATTATTATATTTATGTAAATATATATTTATTATTAATAAAGGCTTGATTTATCTTTAATATTCATATAATATTATATTAATGAATCTAGAGTAAAACTAAAATCTATGGGGGGGAAATATTATGCAAAGAAAATTATAAAGTTTTTATAATTATGAGATTCCTATTACATCAAAGAATTGTTTCTAAAATGTTCCTAGTTGATACTTTCTTAAATACTGGATATTCATTAGAGTCGTAAAAACTGATACATATTATGTTATTTCCTTTATGAAAGGAAATAATTATTCTCATAAGCTGAGATATAATGGACACCTAGAACTACTATGTAGATGCTTGTCATAAAACATGTACACTGAACTGACCCATATGAAAATTTCATATGAAGAGATCACATATATCTATGTAAAGGCTCACGTGATGATTGTATAGGTGATTCTTAAACTTGAGATCACTAAGTCATCTTATATAGAGAATATTATACTTTGATTATGTTACTTGTTATCTTAATCAAGGTAACGAAAGAGCATACATTGGATATAACATGAACTATATAAAGGTACTTGAGTGATCAATAGAGGATTCATCACCCTAAGTAAATTTGAAAAAAAAATTCATCTGTTCTCAAATAGTATAGATTGAAAAATTCTTGGCCAGGATGGAATGAAATTTGAAAAGAGTTTCAAATCTTATTCAAATGATCAATGATTATTATATAGAGAATAAATATGATTTAACATAACAAACATACTTGATTTAACATAACAGATATACTTCATACTTTAATGTTAAATTAGAACATTATTGATGAAAAGATATTCATGACACTAAGAAACTGATCACTAAAAGGTTAATCAAACCACTAATGACTTTTCTAATATTTGAGGGATCATGACATGTTACTAGACAATACACTTGATCTTCAAATATAAATTAATTAATTGTTTAATTGATAATAAATTAAATTGTTTAATTAATTTAATTTAATTTAATTAGAATTATAATTTATATTTGGGCCAACATATTACGAACCTAATGGGTTACATACACATTAAAAACCATTATTCATAAATTAAACTAAGATGATTTAATTAAGTATGACTTAATTAAAGTATATTTTAGAAATTAAGGACTAGAATATATATATATATATATATATATATATATATATATATATATATATATATATATATATATAGACTTAGAAAAATCAAGTAAGGACTTGATTGAGTTAATTTCTAAAATTATCCTGAATTAATAAATGAATATTATTTAGGAGGCAAATTAATATTTTACCAATTTAAGGGTTTTTTATATTTTCCTATAAATAGTAAGTTATACATTTTATTTTTTAGAGTTGTTGTCTGTAAGACATAAAAACTACGTAAACACAAAATTAGAGCTAGTATTCTAAGCATAACAATCTCTCTATCCTAAATAGATATTTAGGAGATTTTTCATTGATAGTTCGTGTTGATTATCATTGGAAACCAGACAATTGGATGACTTGTGGTTTGGAAAAACTCAGCCTTTAAAAGATTATTTAAAACAAAAAAAAATTAGATTTTAAAGTAATAAATCTCTAAACAATTCCAGATCTATCTAACGGGATTCTAGAGACTTTCAAATAATATTATTTCATAGTTTTTGCTATTTATATGATATTCGAGAACCCAATATTTACATTTATATTTACGTTAACAAACGGTATTATTGTTATTCCATAGATAGTACAAAATAATAAAAACAAAAACACTTATCTAATTATTGATATGATAAAAAAAAAACTAAAAAAATTATTAATCATAAATAATTGAGCCATAAAATAAGCCCAACTGTACGACGCAAAGAAGGATGTATGACTCGTGTATAGATATTTGTTTGGAATGGTCGGGTTTGAAGTTTAGAAATCTGATGCCATCAAGCCTCAAGGCATATTGATACTAAAAAATGATACCAAAATCTGACCTTTCAGCTCAAGCAACATGGTGCTGCTAGCGTCAGAAGATATTATTAGCATTTATGAAGTCCAGAATTCCAGTTGCTATATATGTTCATCATACCCAATGATTATTCCATCAGAACCACCAGATCATCCTTCATTCTATCGCATTTCAGTATGGGTTTGTAAACAAGCACAAACAAGAATTTATTGATGTTCATTACAAGAAATATAGTTTAATTGGTTAAATTTTGAATTTATTTTTTAAAAATTATCAGCTTGAGTACAACAAATTTTAGGGATATTAAAGTTTTTATAATCATTAATTTCAAGATCTTGAAAAATTTATCGACATATATACAAACTGGCTGCCACGTTTAAAAAAAAATAAAAACAAAGAATATATTGATGTTCCACTGTAGACAGGACTATGTCGTGAGATGGCAAACCACTTGACCAGCTATTTTATACTTGAAAGTAAAATTGACATCTTACTTGATTGATTATGCAGCTCACCATCCATGAACAGCTAACTAATCTTGACCTCTGTGTTTTATGGATCAAATAGACAGACATAAGTTTACAAAGTAGTTTAGAAAAACCAACTTTTTATTTTTAACTATCTATAGCTTTTCATTAGATTAACATTAATTTTTGTTTTGTGTTTTTATTTATTTTATATTGGTTATTTTATCCTGAGACGCTGGTTTTTTAAAGAATTAACGACCCTCGTGTCTCTCGCTGCACTTTTCCACTCCATGTGCCGATGGACTCTTGCTATATCTGTAGGAAAATTAGATAACAGCACTTAGAAACTGCGTTTTCCTTCTTGAAATTCATAAGGGTCAGCATCTTCTCAACAACAAGATAACAAAAGATCTGAGAATTCTGAATATGTGACTCGAATCTTCTAACTGGGACCAGTTTGTCCAGTAGCAGGTGTGAGGGGTCAATTTCCTTAAGGGTCATTGCCACGAGGTTGGACAGAACTTAAAATAACAATGGTTTATATCCTCATATTTTTCAAGGAACAGTACGCGACACTGCCGTCGTTTGGGGCCTGTAAGCTGTAACAGTTAATGCCATTCAGGCAAGACTGGTCGGAACCTTCTTATGCTTGCAAATGCATGAAAAAATCACATTTTTTCGAGAAAAAAAACTACGAGTCCCGCTATTGCCTTTTTAGTTGTCCAGTTCCGATTCCACCACAAGAGAATCACCTCTCCATGCAATTATGACCGACGCCATCAGCTTGTCCTCCATGGGGACCCTTTTAACTTGAAGACATCGCCTTAAAGCAGATGGGCTCATCTTCTCGAGCAGCCTAATAATAGTAATGCGAAAATCAACATGCATGCATGTCGTTTATTAACTATTTTTTTTCTTTTTTAAAATGATGCATGTTTATTAAATTAAAAATGTAAATAAGGGAGGGCAATCTCGTTGCCAACCAAGATTAAAATTTTGATAAGAGGTAAATTAACTAGTTAGATTTTAAATTATTTTTTTATAAATTATAATATTAAGAACTTACATATTAATTAATTTTAGAATTCATAAAATTAATTGAAGTACTAATATCTAAATAAAAATTAAAGTTTTGGTCCACCATTATCAACAAGGCGGAACTACATTGATTCGTGGCTGGTGGTGGCTATGGCACCATCAAAATTTGGAAAGTTTTATATTTTAGTCCTAGAGGTTTGAGTGTTAATTATATTCTTTAATTTAACATATTTTTCCAATAAAAAAAAATCAATTGTTTTCTTATTCAGCGAATCCCCATTCCAAAATATCTGATTCTACTTCTGATTACCAATGGTTGAAGCTTTGATCATCGAGAGTACCCAGACTATTATACAATATATTAAGAAAATATATGGGTTTTTTTTTTTCTCGGCTACTCCATTATTCATACGAAGATGCAATAAAGCCATTCTTCTTTCTTTCTTTTTTTCATTTTCATCTTCATTTTTTTTTTAATTTTGTTCTAAGACTTTTTATATTTTAATCATATTATGGCCTAATTCCACAAGATAAAGGTTTTTAATTGTGGTAGAAAGATAAAATTAAAAATAAAAGACAATAATGTAAAACATGAAGAAAATATATGATCAATTTCAAGGTTTTAAGAATCTTTATCTTGTTCCAAAATATTTTATTTATTTATTAGTCTCTAGGTTTGAGAGATGAGAGAGAAACTCGCCAGAAAACGACAATGAAAGAGAAAGTTGTTAGGTTATTTTCTAACCACAAAAAATAATGATCTTTGTGTCAATGGATTCTTCTTCTTGAGAGAAGTTTAATGGATGTAGTTTTTCTCTTTAAACATGATGGGAAAAGTAGATCAGGTTTCATTTGGTTTATTTTGATTTGATAAATATTTAATTTTTAGAGTAATTTTGAGGTATTTTGAGTTTGTTAAGTGATTTTTTGAAGTTTATATTGTATTTTAGAGGTGTTATTGGGTATAAATGAACTAGAAATTTGATTTTTGGGATCCAAAAACATGGACCTCGATTTTCGATGACCAAACTAGTCGATGACATGTTGTTCGTGCTGGCAACTTGCATTCCACTACAAGTGACATGTCGCCCTCCTTTAAAAACTAGAACATATTGGAGCAGATGATGCTTCTTTCGCTCCTGAAAAAAAAAAAACACTAGGCATGTGTTTAGGCTTCTAGGTCTAGACGCACTTAGGCCTGATCCATCAATGTTTGATTTTTTTTTTCCTTTTTCATTAAATGTTTTTATTTAAATATTAATTTATACACTCTCTCTTATTTCTTAAACAATTGAATTAACTTTGTTTTTTTTTTCAATGATATATATATATATATATATATATATATATATATATATATATATATATATTCATATTCTTAGTTGCAGGATACTTCAAATAAATTAATTTGATATTCCTCTTATATTTTATATGAATTGGTTGTATTTGTATGAATTTTTATATAAAAAAGAAATCATTTGTTATTAGCAGCAATATAAA
The DNA here is from genome assembly GCA_007827005.2 of Populus simonii. Classification (NCBI taxonomy): domain Eukaryota; kingdom Viridiplantae; phylum Streptophyta; class Magnoliopsida; order Malpighiales; family Salicaceae; genus Populus; species Populus simonii. The sequence goes on from CM017466.2 coordinate 6,857,216, forward strand.
GCCATGAATGAAAATATTTAAAATAAAAAGGACAATTAGTATAAAATATTTGTATGTGCATCGGTCATTTTATTTCTACTATGAATATTACATTCACGCTATAATGTTTTATTAATGTTAACAACTATTTTTTTATTAATCAGTTCATATATTTCTTAGTTTATTTTATAAAGTATAAACAATAACTTTTTGTTTCTCAATTTAAAAAAAAAATGATAAGAACATATCCATAACATAATTACTTTTTTTACATTAAAAATTTACTTGAAATCCTACATGCAGTGTAAATAGCATGTTTGCATTTCTAATTAAAAAAATTTATAATACATTTCAAAATGCATTCACAACATTATCATATTATTTTATTATGTTTGAAAATAACTTGGAATTCTACCGATGACATTGTGCGACAGATAAAACTAGTTATAAACTAAACCTTGTGACCATCACTACCAGCAAATTGACAAATACAAATGGAAACACTGATAAAAATTTTATGTCGATAGATTGTGGTGAATTTTACCAACAAACTATCCTCGTTTTATCCATCGATAAACATTGATGAAATATTTCTTCGGTATATTCCGAGGGAATTAAAGTAGGAAAAGAAAGAATTAAAAAAAGCCAAAAAAAATATGATGATGTCACTTTTACAGCCATAATTATCGAAGGGTTAATTTCATTAGTAAATCCATTTGTAGTATTTAATTTATGACTTGGTGAGAGACTCTTCTCACTCCCTCCCCCATTTCTTCTTCTTTCTCTATTTTTCAATACAACAAACAACACCCCCTATAATTTTATCAGCTAGTTTATTATGTTAATTTAGTTAGTTTATTAATATTAATAAAAAATTTCTTTTACAAATTTTAGCTAAAAGGAAAAAATTGAATGGTATAGAGCTAACAACGCTATTGCAAGAAGGGTTTAGGAGAATCATGCCAATTTTATTTTCATTTGCTAACAGATAATTCATTTGTACCATATAGGCTGTGTGATTTTTGGTATGAGGCAGAAAAGAAAGCCAAAAAATATGCGAAAGAAAGAGAGCTTTCAGGTTGTAAGAACGTGGCGGTTTGGAAGGATTTTAGACCGAGCGCTTTGTGCAATGGTCATAGTCCAATATGGAGAACTAGAAACGGCGTGTTCACAGTTTCATTACCACGCACACTGACGATTCTATTATGTTCATTTCACATGCGAAAAAGGATGGTAAGTTTTCGTTTTTATTACATCCTTTTTTTATTTGTTGTTTTTTAAAATATATTTAACTAACAATATTTTTTCTTGCGGGCTACGGTTCTTGGATGCGAGTCGAGCCAGATGGAGCTTTTTTGTGGAAATGCACGTGTGGACCATAAAAAAAGGTGTAGCAACTCATCAATAGTCTAGTTCAGCACTTTGTGATATGTTGGTTTTCAATTATTATTTTTTTGTAAGTTATTATTTTTTTGAATTTGCTGACTTTTTTTTCAAGAAACATATAACATCTGGTTAAAGAAGAGATATAAGGATGATTCTTCGATCTATCCAGATCTCGATGCGAATTTGTGGTTTAAGACAGGATCGTTTGGTGGACCTAATAGAATTCAGGTGTATGGTCTTTTTAACACTATGGCTGAGGACTTGTGGATGACTCACAATATTTTAATCGTTAGATGCTCACAATCAATTCTAAGCACTAAAACTCTAGAGTTCAAGGCAATTTTAGACCAACAAGTACAAGCTCAGTCAACCCATCTTACTATTGATTATGTATGTAACACCCCACCTCACTAGCAAGATATTGTCCGCTTTGGGCCTCCCAGTCCACCCATGTCCAGGGCTTCCACCCAGGTCCCCCTCACGGGTTTGTTCTTGGCAGCCACGCATGGCCCCAAAACGCGTCTTACTAGTCAAGGTGAGCATGCACTTATAAGGCCCTGGCTTTGAACGCTCGCTTCCGATGTGGGATCTTACAATCCCCCCACCTTAAGACGAGTCGTCCTCGGCTCTGATACCAAATGTAACACCCCACCTCACTAGCAAGATATTGTCCGCTTTGGGCCTCCCAGTCCACCCATGTCCAGGGCTTCCACCCAGGTCCCCCTCATGGGTTTGTTCTTGGCAGCCATGCATAGCCCCAAAACGCGTCTTACTAGTCAAGGTGAGCATGCACTTATAAGGCCCTGGCTCTAGACGCTCGCTTCCGATGTGGGATCTTACAATGTACGACTTAGTTCTGAGATGACCGAACTCCATCGATTGGTAATGAAGATGAAATCATAAATGGGTGGTTCACGTGCTCCCTCTTGTTGGCCTTACAATCCCAACAAAGACTTGCTTCCTCTTTCTCCTCCAACATCTCTATTCAATATTATATTTGAACTTATAAATGTTTAAATTTGTAATAAATATTTGATTTTTATATTAATTTAATTTATGTTAATTATTTTATACTTATGTTTATTTTTTTAAAATATTTTAAAATTATCACTGATGGTATTACCGATGGATTAAGACTGTTGGTATATTCCAAAGAGTTGGAAAAAAATTACTACAAATGCCTATGCCATAGTTTAATCATCAACAAAATTGTATAGTCTTTTATCAGTTATATGTCAAATTCATCGAGGGAAATATCGACAGACAAAAAAAATTGCTAATGGAATTACATACAGTTTTTCTATTGATGAAATGTCATATTCACCAATGAAAATACTGATGAAATAAAGCTAGTAATTTTGTTTTTTGGCGTGCTTTTGTCATCAGTAAACCCATCGATAAATTTATCACTGATGGACCACAAATCACCGATAAGAGTTTTTATGAAAAAGTATTTCTATTTGTGAGCCTGTCAGTAAAATTTGTACCGATAGACTTAAAGAATAAATATCGACAAATAATTTTGTCAGTAAATTTAAATTTTTTAGCAGTGCAGGGCATAACCTTCTCATCAAAAACAATTCTTTAAATAAAAGTCTAATTAATTGATAATTAATTGGACCCTCATTGAGCATTTTTACATGTTGAGTTAGTTAGTAGAGATCTGCAGAAGTTGATGGATCATCTATAATGGAAAGATTTATAGCCATCTCTTTCCTAAAGTTTATCAGCTAGTGACCATGGAAAAACTAGAAGATATGTGAAAAAAGGTAAATAAAATGGATTTTGTTCAAAACGTTTGTATAGATGGCGCCATTGATTAGGTTTAAAGGAAATTCTAAAAGAACAACGTCTTGGCAAAGCTAGTATTGTGTTAAAATAATGTAAATGGGTTGTTGTACCTAGTAATAACGAAGAATCACAAGCATTTACAAAACAAGTCTCCTTTAGGCTTGGAGACCTTCCGATTGTTAGTTAGGATTGTAGGTGTAAACCGCCAGATTTCAAAAAAAAAATAAAAAAAATTAAATGAGTTTAAACATGTGATCAAAAGATAAAAAAAAATGTTTGTTTAAATCCTTATCGAAAATAAGTAATGTTACCGTGGAACAATAATAAGATCATAAATAAACTAAATAATAAAAAGGTAAAATAAATATATTTTAGAATAATTAAATGGTCTCAAGGGTTTAATAGAATAATTGATATGATCCATACAATAATAGAACAAGAAAATTCAGATTTTTGATGTAAAATCACCTACCGATAAATTTTACGCTATCAAGCATGACTTTTAATCTGACTGTTGGATGAGACTGAACTTTTACAAAGAGTTTCCTGACACAATGCTCTATCTTAGGTTACAATTTCATTATAATTAGAGTTCAGGAAAGTTATACAAATATGTCAATAGCCGGATAAAAAATAAAATATAGACTTATTAATGGCATTTACATAAATAAGTGAATAAAATGGAAATTTTAGCTCCTTCCTCTCCTTAAACACCTAGTTTTGCTGGAAAGAAAAAGATAGGAGAGTTTTTTGCTTCCTTGTAATTTTTACTCTGAAAACTTAAGAGAATTCAAGGTTTAAGGCTAGAATAAGAGAAAGATGATTTCCTGAACCTATCAACCATAAGAATCAGGAGAAAATCAAGTGAAAGAAAAGGAATCTTAGAGAGAGAGAGGCATGACAAATTGGAGGGAGAAGGAAGAGAAGTTGAAAATTTCTGACTTGTTAGCATTCAAAGCTCATTTTATCATCAGATAAGGAGTTCTAAACCTAAATATACAAGCTTGAATAAATACAAATAGAATTGACGCTGAAACTCATGAATTTTGAGGTGGGGTTCTTAAGGAATTTGAGGAAAATGAAAATTGAATGTTATTTGGATCAATTGGGTTAGAATATGGTAATAAATGCAAAATTATAACAGGAATTGAAATTAAACTTAGTATCAAATAAATACTAAGAATCAGCCTTAAAGGTGGAAAGTGAGAGAAATGTGGATTTTTATATGTGCATGTACTTGAAAGAAAAATCATACCACTCTTATTATATGTGTTTCAGCTAATATTGAAAAAAAGAGGAATTAAATTGTTGTTCTAATTTGACATGAGAATTGTGCTAGGTTGTATTGTAGGAAATATTTTGAGATTGATATATAATGTATTTGAATGAAAAAATTTTAAAGGGAAACTATTGTTGATTAATGAAAATCTCGGCTAAATAAGGAGTTTGCGAGGAAAAAATTAAAAGAGCGTGAAAACTTGTTAAAAAGACGATTATGTATAATTCTACGATGATATGGAATGAAGTTTAATGAAGAATCAAAAGAAAATTTAGTATAAATAATATAACTACTATCGACCATTGAGGAAAAAAAATTAAAAATCTAGAGATTTCATGAATTGCTTGTTTAATTATAAATACATAGTATGGGTGGAAGTATTAATGATCATTTAGAATTGAAAGAAACTCTTGCGTTTGATTATGATGGAGATTTTGGCATGTTTTAAACTTTAACGCCTTGGGATTAGAGTGAAACTTAGGAGAGTAATCATGTGTGATATATGGTTAAATGAATGTGTGATATATGTTGACGAATTAATTCAATACAGATTTTGAAAGATGAATATAAAAAGAAACAAGTTTTGGGTTGGCATGCATAAATCTTGATAATTGATGATAAATATGTAGTTTTTGCTTAGACATGAATTTCAAAGTATAAAAGTAGCTTTTGAATGAGAAATTTGGAAGAAATATCATTAAAGAATTAAGAAAATGAGTTTGAACTAATAATATATATATATATATATATATATATATATATATATATATATATATAAAATTAAAATAATAATAATAATAATAATAAATTCAAAACAAAAAATATATTATTTTTGAGACACAATCTGATAAGTCCCTGAGTTACAATAGATCTAAATGTCAATTTTCATTTATTTATGCTAGACTTTTTTTTATCATATTTTTGTTTTTCTAGGTTAATATTTATTTTATTTTCATGTACAATTTGAAAAGCTCAAACACATCAAAGTTTATTTGGAAGAAATAAATTGAAAAGTTATGTCTATGAAAAATAATGTATCACCAATAAATCCATAATTGTTTCCTCCATTTAATACCATGAGACCATATTTAATTTACAAGATCCAAATAATCACTATATTATTTTAGACTATGGAAATAAGTAACAGATTAAAAAATTAGATCAGTTTTTTTTTTTGTACTTCTTAAAATGAAATAAACCTTCTTTAGTGTGAATAAAAAACTCAAAAGAATTTTAAAAAAAAATTCAAATGGTAAATGAATAAAGAAATTGACAATCTTTTAAGTTCTTTATTAATTGTTTAATTTTTAATCATTTTTTTCTTGTTTTGAAATTTGAATCAGTAGAAATTTATCGCGTGACTCGCTTTTCTTCAAAAATAAAAATTAGCAAAACTTTCCTTGATAATGGACAGAGATGTCTTAATTAACGAAAACATAGAGACCCAATTTCATGCACAATTTATGACCACAAGAGTTTTTTTATATATATCAAAAATAAATGTTCTTCTAACCTTTTTGAATCGATATTTACTATAAACTAAAAAAAAAACCAGAGAGTTTTATGTATTTCTTTTTACAAAGTAATATTCATTGGAATAATATTTTTTTTGTTTTTTTTAATTAATATTTTTTTAATTTCAATCTATATATTTTTTAGTTATTAAACTCTTATTAACTATAAATTAAAAGAGGAGGGGGTTTTACTGTACCCCTCATCATAAAGTATTATTCATTGGAATAATGCTTTGCTTTGCTGTTTTTTTTTTTTTGATTTTTTTCAATCAATTTTTTTTTTAATTTTCTCCTTTAACACTATATTTTTTTTTACTATTTAGTTATCACACTCTCATTAAACAAATCTCAGGTTTCACGAGTTAACTTAATTTGACGGGTTAACTTGATTGACTTAGATTTTTTTTCTTTTTGTTGATAATTTTTTTTCAATTTCATCCTTTAATATTGATTTGATTGAGAATTAAACTTCATGATTTATTTTGTTTACTTTTTATTAGGTTATCCTGATCTCATGACCCGAGAATAGTGCTTAACGGGCTAATCTGAGTTGACTCAGGTTGTTTTTTGTGTCTTTTATTTAATTGATTTTTTTTAATTTAATCATTCAATATTGAGTCAGTTGGGAATTAGACTTCATAATCTGTTTTGATTTGCTTTTTTATGAGAATATCTTGGTTTCACGATTAAGGTCACGGGTTTTAACATTTTAACCCTAGTTAAATCAGGTTGTTTTTTTCTTCTTTCTAAAAGATTATATCGGTCTCATGACCCGAGTCACGATCCTTCAATATTGAACTTGCTTTTTTATTGGATTGTCCCAGTCTCATGACCTGAAGTCGCGAGTTTGGTAAGTTAACCGAATTGACTCATTTTTTTTATTTTTTTTAATTGACTTTTTTTTTTCAAGTTCATCAATTAATATTGTGTTTGATTGGGAATTAGGCTTCATGATTTATTTTGATTTGTTTTTCATTAGGTTATCTTGGTCTTATGACCTAGAAATAATGCTTAACGAGTAATTCAGGTTAATTTGACTTATTTTCTATGTCATTTTTTTAATTAAGATTTTTACAAATTCTATCGTTTCACATTAGGTCTGACATAGGCGATTGAGAATCGAACTTTATAATTTGTTTTGACTTTTTCTCTCTAAAGTTATCTCAATATCAAGATCAAAGTCGCGAATTTAATAGGTTAGTTCAAGTTAAATCAGGTCATTTTTTTTAATTTTTTTTATAAGATTATTTTGATCTGATGACCTGGGTCATGTATTTGGTGAATTGACTCAGGTTGTTTTTTTATGTTCTTTTCTTAATTGATTTGTTTTTTTAATCACATCCTTCAATATTAGGTTGGTTTGGGAATGAATTTTGTAATTTGTTTTGATTTGCTTTTCATGAGGTTATCTCGATCTTATGAATCGGGGTGCAAATTTGACATGTTAACTCAGGTTATTTTTTTAGATTTTTTTTAATTGATTTGTTTTTCAATTTCATCCTTCAATGTTGAGTTGATTGAGAATTAAATTTCATAATTTATTTTGATTTGCATTCTATAGATTTATTATAGTCTCATAACCCAGGCTATAAATTTGATATGTTAATCCGGCTTGTCCTAAGTCAATCCAATATGTTGTTATTTTAATATTAAAAAAAAATATCATTTTAAAATTTTATTTAGTCAAATATTGTTTTCACGGGTTGTATGAGTTGTTTTTGGATCAATAAAATCAACCGAGTTATATTGAGCAAATACTTACATGATTTAATTTTTTTTCTATTAGAAATAAATATTACTAATATTCAAATATTTTTTATATTCAAATAAAAATTAACTTGAGTCACAATGTACGTGGATGCATAATCTAGTTGTTTTTACAAAAGAGAGAGCTACAAGGACACTGCTATCACATGAAAATGTCTCTTTCATAAATCCAAACGAAAGTGTCATTTTCACACGTTAATTGCCTAATAATGTCTCGATGTCTCCCAAAAGTAAAACCACCCAGATCTTAGGGCTAGAATTCATGATTTTGACATGTGATCTAACATATTAAAACTCCATAACCTAATATTGTGGGTGACAATATGCTGTTGGTAGGTTCTTTTTAGAGGGTTTTTTTTCTTCTTTCCCATCCTTCACGCTCGATTTGTTTATTAGATGCGACGTCGTACGTTTTACTTCAATTATAGATTTAAAAATATTTAATTAATTGATATACACTATAGTTTTGCAAATGTAATATTTTATATAAAAAAATATACATGTAGGTTGTTTCATCTTAAATAAAGAATTCTCACTTTTTGTGAGCTGTTCTATGTTGTTAAACGATCATAAAATCTTTCAAATATATAGTTTGGTACAATTCTATGACAAAGATATTTCCAATTTGATAAAGTATGAAATGAAGACTTAAAAAAATTAAATATGCAATCAACATGAATTCTTTTAAAAAAAAAAAACAAACAAGAGAATAATCGAAGATTTTTTTTATTACGGTTTCTAAGAGTACATAATGTTCCCCTTATAGTTTATTAATCAAATTCAAGAATCAATCTTCTATGTGACAATTCTATAGTTAAATCCTTTGAAGAAGCTTAATTAGTTAGGTTTTGGATTTGTTTTTTAATAATTACGAGTTTAAATTTTTTTAAGGTCATTGAAAACTTATATGGTCGTTAATTTTAGAACCTGTAGAATTAGTCGAGATATGCACAAACTTATTCTTTTGTTATAACATAGTATCATTTAATGAAGTAAATGGTATTAAAAAACATATATATATATATATATATATATATATATATATATATATATATATATATATATTGAAATAAACACATTGGAGAAGCGATTTAAATCAGTAATTCAAAGATTCACACCTCGCTGGGAGCTGCAATGGTGGGTTTTGAATGATTCAAAAGACTAAGAAAATAAAACCGTTTGTTTTACCTGTCAAACCCTCAACTAACTCTAATTTAATCGTCCTCGCGAAAGGATTTGGTGCGCAAGTCAATTTCACGTATGAATGAATGACGCTTGTCACCATATTTCAAATCTTATAATTCCATGCACACAGGTGAGTTATTTATTTTTATGTTTTAAAAATATTTTTAAAAAATTTTAATTTTAATTTTATTTTTTTATTTTAAATTAATATTTTTTTGATGTCTTTAAATCATTTTGATGCATTGATTTCAAAAATAATTTTTTTTTAAAAAATATTATTTTGATATATTTCTAAATAAAAAATATTTTCAAAAAACAGCCGAACTCCAATCACAAGCATATCCTAAAATATTTTTGAAAATTAGGGATAAAATATGTTTAAATTGTTCCATCATCCCGTTGCAATAAAATTAATGAAATCCAAAGTAATCATGAATAACTGTAAAATATATTAATACCCCCCTCAGTGCCAAAATTTGACTTTCCACATAGTAAGAAAGTTTAACTTCACACATGATCATGTCATATGTTTTAAATTACTTTCCAATTCTACCATTTATTTTGTTAAATATGGATCAGTTTAAAAATGGATTAAAAAAATTATAAAGATTAAGTATAAAGTTTCTGAAATGATATTACTGGATTAAGTTATAATTAAATCTTTCCATAATATACTCCATTAGAACGAATTATAGACACACATATATCTTAATTTATTAAGATAATATTTGATATTGTGATGACAATTGATTTTTAAATTGTTTTTTTCTTGAAAATACATTAAAATAATATTTTATTAAAAAAAAATATTTTTAACATTAACACTTTAAAACGATTCAAAAACACTAAAAAAAATTAATTTGAAAAAAAAATTCAAATAAAGAAAACATGATTATACCATAAATACAAATATACTCTAAATCAATATTATTTCTGGTATTAGGGAATTGTTCTTCCTTGCGGTTTGGAGTATGAGATTCTTATCAATAGCCGAAGTTGTTCAACTCTATATTGTATCTGTTTGTTATTAAGTTAAACTGTTTTTTAGTTAAAATATTAATATATTTGTATTTTAAATTATTATTTTTTAGTGTTTTTAGATAATTTTAATGTATCAATATTAAAAATAAAATTTAAAAAATAAAAAAAATATTATTTTAATTTATTTTTAAATAAAAAATACATTAAAAGACAAACTCTAGTATATTCTGGATACCCACATAGCCTATGACAAATTTTATATTACTCTGTTTCCATTTAACACCCAATGAAAATATTTCCGCAAATGCTGACGCATCGAACTGTCACTTGTAAGATTCAAGAAAAGAAAAGGAAAACCCTTGCAACGGTCCATTTCTGCTTATGTGACGTCAACAAGCAACAAACCTTCCAACGGCACTTTGTGCAAGTTGCTCTTCTCATTTGAATGATTGATGGCGACGGCCGTGATTGCGACTTAATAAATGGGTAAATCAGCCGTCCTCGTGTTTATTTGCTCTAAATAATTAATAACAAAATGCGTCCTCCCTAAGATATAATTATTATTATTAAAACTACGACCTTCGATTTTAATTCAAAATATTAGTTTCATAGAGCATAAATGCGTCCTTTCCTTCACTTACATGCCTTTCGTTTCCCATGTATGAATTCAACCAAGAAATTACGCCAGTATATTCTCAGATGAGTTGAGTTCCAAGAATTACTGTGTTGAAGGCACGTGTCGTGTTTCATATGGTAAAAATCTTAATACATGAAGAGACCATCGTGGCCCACCACCATCTTCTTAGTTAGAACGAGGCCACCAATTGAATTAATAATTACTGTTTTTTTGTTTACTTAAAAAATTTGAGTTTTCATAAATTAATATTTTTTGATATTTTTAGATATTTTGATTTTAAAAATAATTTTTTAAAAATAAAAAAATATTATTTTAATATATTTTTAAATAAAAAAACTTCTTAAAAAGCAAACACAAGGCAAAATCTTATTTTTTTTTACTTTTTATTTAGAAATTATTTATATTATATTTTATTACAAAGTTTATCTTTTCACTAATCAGATTGACATTTTCAAGCTATGCCATTTTTTGAGCTACTTTTATGACGATCCTTGCGGGCAAAGAAATTGTTCCAAGTAATTTTTTGCATTCAAAGAATTTTTTGTGGATACAATAAATAGGAAATTAAAGATTACAAAAGAGCAACGGTATGTATATTAAGAGGATCTTGGAGACGTTGTCTCCCGCGTGCCATCAAGATCACCATCGCCCTCCACACATGCATCACGCTGTCAAGGTCTTGCTGAAAGGTCTCAGACTCCACCACTTCCACTTCCGGTGGTACTGTGCTGTACTAGCATTGGGCACAGTGATTCTGGGATTTGTGCTAATTCTGCGAAACCGGGGTTGGAAGGAGGAGCCAAGCCGTTGCGTCTTTTGCCCCTTCCATGACCAGAGCATGTCCCTGATAGACTGGACCAAGCAGACACGGTGGGGATATAGCCACTCATGCTTCCTTATCCAGAGCTTCTTAATTTGTCGAAGAAGAAGAGAAGGAAGGAGAGTGGGGAAAGAAGAGAGGTTTCAAGAAGGGAAAAAAAGGGTGTTTTTGAAAGATTAAAAATGAATTTCTTGAGCAAAGTAGAGGGATTTGTTTTTTTATTTAGAATTCAGATTAATACCTCTAAAAGATCTCGAACACAGAAATTAATTAACTAAATTTAATTCCCAGAACTCTCCAAAGTATAGCAGATTCGATGAAGTTGAAGATCAGAAGATCTTCCCGACAATAAATAAGTGGTTTCTGTAATAAATTTAATTCCTTTATCTTTTAATTAATTGATTAAAAGAGATTAAATAAAGCTATCTGCACACATTAATAAACAAAAGATGGGATTAGCAGGCATGACTTAAGTTGCTTGCGTTGTAGACAAAATTAATCACATGATTACTATATATTTAGTCTAGGAAATCTCTCAGTTCTTGATAGAATCACAAAATACAGAAGACTTTGTATTTGGAGCAACCAATTAAAACATCTCAAGTCATATTTATTCATATATGTGTATTTACAAAAATACTAACATATATTTGTTTGTGATAGAAAGACATTATTAAGCATCTACTCTAGCATATAGTATCGATCATATTACAGTGATAAAAATAGTGACCAGTCTGAAGAAGTAGCCAAGCATCTTTTTTTTTCTTCTATAAATTGAAAGAAGAAAAAAGAAAAAAGAAAAAAAAAAGTGAGCACACCACCAATTTAATTAGCCATCAATTCAATACAGACCCTGCAAAGTTGCTCGAAATCAAGCTCTCCAGGCCCAATAACTGATCAGAAAACTCCCCACACAAGTCTAGCGGTGGATACACCCATCCATGGCCATCGACCGAGTCAAACAACATCAACTCAATTCGTGACTGATCAGGAGAGTCAAAGCTCCCTTCTATATTCGGTAACTCCACGATTTCACTCAAGTACTCCTCCTCGGATTCTGCCACATCTTCAGACACCGTTACCGATGATGACGACAGTGACGAGGATGGTGATGGTGAATTGAACTCGACCATGGCAGCAGCTTTCGCCGCGGCTGACTGAATGTCACGTGGCATTACCGACACTGGGCGTGGTAATGAGTCGGCAAGTTCTGGAAAATTTAAAATGGCAGAGTCACCTTTAATACACAACGCAGCCACATCGTGAGCACGCGCTGCCATTTCCGGCGTAGGGAATGTTCCGAGCCAAATACGTGATTTCTTACGAGGTTGGCGGATTTCTGACACCCATTTGCCCCAGGCTCGCCTTCTAACACCCCTATAAACTGGGTGTTTGCTGCAGTCTCTGACCTTTGATCTTGAGCTTTGCTGAATTGGGTTTTGTTTATTGAGCTTATTGGTAATGGTAGTGGCCAAAGATGGTGGTGGTGGTGGTGGTGAATTACATGTTGAATTGCTTGAGCTAGTGCTTTCTTCATTCATCTCTGGAACGCTAATCTGTGGACTGGTTTGAGAACTGAAAGGTGGAAGAGATGGGGTCAGTCTGAGGCAGAGAAGAACAATAAAAGGAGGGGTTTTTGTAGAGAGAATTTGTCAAGGCAAGATGTACGCTCATTATAATAACCCGCAACCTAATCTCCCAGTGGCTCACAAGACAAAATTGAGAGATGCCAAAAATAAATTTGAAAAATGGAAATCAGAGAGAGATTTCCCCGCAAGAATGAAAAGGAAGAACAATAGGACTGTGGGACCCGGTGAAGAATGGACAAGTCAGAGTTGACCCGTCAGATGGAATGACTTAAGTTTATTCCAGTTAATTTATAAAACTGATGTGAGTTGTAAGATTAAAATAATTTTATTATATAAATTAAATTGAAATAAATGATAAAAAAATTATAATGTTAAATAAAAATAAATAAATAAATAAATAAATTTGAGTTAATTAAATTAAATGGTCAAATATGTAATATGAGTTATGAGACTAAAACAACCTAAAAACATAATAAATTATAAAATTCAACCTCCAATATAACAAGAATTAAATGATGAATTTAGAGAAAAAATAGATTAAAAAAATAATATTTGGATAAAATAAAATTAAAACATTCCGAATAAAATTTGATTAAAATTTTCAGAATAGACTGAAATTATATAAATAAAATAAAATTTATACTTTTTTTTTAAAATGTAACAAGATATATAAAAAAAAAAAACAATATTGAATCGTACTATTGTACCAAATACACACAATTCGATTAAGTTTTCACCTTTCTCCATTCATTTGTCCACGTCTCTCTTGTTTTGTCCGTTGAATTTTTTGCATGTTGTTGAGTGACTTTACTGTTCTATTTGTTTTGATCGCCCTTTTGTGCAGCTATATATCACAACCTTTCTTACCACTTCAGTACTTAGCAATGGGTAAAGTTGCTCGGAGGAGTAAAAAAAGAAAAGAAGCAAGCTTCTTCAATTCTGTAAGAAGTTGAATGCTAACCTAGGTGTAAAAAATATCAAACCAACCCCGTCATGGAATCGGCAAGAACACCAAGTGACCGGGTCACTGGTTTAATGGGTACCATGTTGGGTGCAAGCAAGGGGGTTTCAATAAATAAATGGTGCAAGCAAGCTTCTACTCCATTGGTTCACATAAGCACAGGTATTATGTTGACGCTAAAAACATATGCATTCTATGTTTTCTTGCTAGCCGATGATTGAAAAACAAAAAACACAAAAAATGGAGGAATGGCAGGCTGTTAGGGCCATACCCAAACGACAGGGTTACGTGTTCTTCAAGGCTCTCAAACTGTACCTTGTCCTCTATATTTTGGACAGAGTGCAAATTTTATGAGTGACACACACTACAAGATAAAATTATTATCTCTACAAAAGTTAACATAGCGTTGCACCCTCTATGCTTACACATAAATGGTTAGTATGACGTTTTTTTTTTTTTTTTTGTTGTTGTTGTCAATAACTATCTTTCTCGACATGTCTTCTGAGGATGTTTATTTTCTTGTTTAGGCTATCTCCTGCTAACCTGTCTTCTTAGAGGACACTGACATTTCATGTCAATCATCCTTGAGTGCTAACCTTTCCTAGCAAGAACACAAGGCACAACAAACAACTCATCTTTTCGAGTTATCTGCAAGGAAAAACAATTATTCCCAATCAGTACTTTACTTTCTATAGGATAAGTTCATGTGAGCGAAGTGTAACAATACATTGGGTGACTATGTAAACATACAAGATAAAACATAACTCTACAGAACAATCACATATGTACTCCTTATGCTCTTCATTCACCTTTTTTTCCTGTATATTATTTATCACCTGCAGGATTGTATGCAAAAAGTGATGAAGAAGAAAATAAAAATGATGGAAATATGAAATTGTGCTCTTTTTTACCTCCTGGTTCATGGATGTATTATCTATCCATTAACCATACCAATTTGTATGAAGAAAAGACTTTGACACCTAATTTAATAATAATGGTGGTGATTTACTATTTGAGAAGAAAAGATCTAAACCATCCATTAGATATAAACATCCCTAATATGACTATAATCATATGTGGATCGTATTATGACAAATACGTGAGAGCAGCATTTATGATGAAGCATTTAATATTGAAAATATTAAACGATATGATTTCTTATATTTTTAAGAGACTTGACCGAATGCAACATACAAAAATATTTTTTTGTATATTTTATAGACTTCTTGAAATAAAAAACTTAACAAAATTAAAGAGGTCTTGTCAAACACATCCTCAAACCCAAAAATTCAAAAAACAATTCCAAACAAAGCCTAGAGAATTTTTTTTATTCAACTGGGTCGATATGGATGGATTGACTCAGTTGGGTTGACCCGACCGAGTCGATTCATAAACAAACTAACAAAAGAAACCAAAATTAAAACAGATCAAACTTTACAAAAACATAAACACTTGAAAATCTTTCAATCAAAATGAATCAAATACATAAAAGATATATAAAAAAAGAACATTCATCCTCATTTCATAAAACGCAACTCTCAATTTAGACCAGATCTTGAACAAAGAGGGGCATGATTTTATTCGTAATCATACATAGAGCAAGAATTAGGGGTTCATTTGCTTCAATGATTAATAAATCAACATGATTTTGCCAAAATGAGTTTCAATTCAAAACCAAACTTTAGGATTAAAATCCATTAAAACCCTATTATTGGTGTGAAAAACTCCTAGATTACTTACTACTAGTGATAAATGAACTTGTGTAAACTGGAATTTAATCAAAATGAGCTCTCAAACTTGTATCTAAGGCAAGATTCATAGGATGAATCTGCAGAAACGAAACCCATTAGACCAGAAAAACTAAAAAAACTAAAGCAAACCCAAAATGGCCATTTTGGGCTTCCAAGGCATTCATCCCTTATTCCCATATACCACATTATCAATAATGAATACATCTGTAACCAAAGAAACAATAAGAACAAAAACAAAACTAAAAAGTTCATTGATTTTCAAATTAAAAAACTGCCAACTCAAAGCAAAAGGCATGTTTGAACGATCTGAGCTTCAAAATCCAATTTTGTCATCCCTAAAGACCTAACAAGCAACCTAGAAAACCAGAACTGCTCTCCATCAATAGAAAATAAGCATCCTCTTTGCTGTCACTTTTGGCATTTTTTAAACTGAAACAAACATATAATACAATATGTAAAACCAATCAATAACATGTCAAAACATTCAAAACTTTGCATTGAACACAAGAGATCAATCCAACAGTCCTCATGGACTCCACCTTTAAGGTTTGAAATATGTACCTTTTTAACTTAGAAATCTTCAAATCTGAATTGATTTTTTTTTATTGCCCTCCTTTTTCTTTATCTTCAAACTTCCCAAAACAGAGCTACAATTTTCAAGTTCTTTTGGATTGAATTACTTGCCCCTTAGCCAAAGTTTCTCTTTTCTTCTCTCTTTTGCTCTCTTTCCCCTATTTTTTCTTCCTCTCTCTGCTCCTGGATCCCTTTCCTATTATAGGCGAATTTAGGTCTTCTAGATGGATTTGTTAGGGTTCTAACAGACTAAAACCTATTTTTTTTCCCCATAAAACCAATGATTTTAGGTTTAGGTGGTTTCGTAGGAAACTGAGAGACCAAAATGAGGTGTTTTATGCTTTTAGATCTAGAGAGAAAGGTTTTAACCCTTTGATGGGAACCTTCCGGGGGTTTCTATGTGAGAGCACATGAAAAGCTTAGGTGGTTTTCTACAAATAGGTGTTCTTGTCAAGGCTGACTGGGTTGGTCACTTTCATGGCTTCGCTGGAGCAACTTTGATGTTATTGCTGCTTGAGACCACTTGAACTTGATAGAGGGGGTGCACACCTTTCGATTAGATCTATTCTTGCTAGATGTGAAGGTCAGTAGCTCTACATTCAAACGTTTGAAAGTGTCCATTCAAATAACATGATGACTGAAATTGTAGTGTTGGCTGACTAGGGACAAGACGTTGTGGAGATCAATGGAGAATATGGGATGAAAATGTTTGATTTTAAAGACATGAGGTTGTAAAGGGGGTGTTTCTCAGTTGAATGGAAGTGGTTGCAACTTTTGGAGTGGTCAGAAACGTCACATTCATTCACTTGAAAGTGCCTACCCGATCAGTCAAAAACTGAAAAAAAAGATGCACAATACCTTAAATGGCGTTGTTTTGGCTAATCCCTACATATTAGGGTTTTTTTTTTGGGATCTAGCAATTTCCAATTTGATCTCTATTCTTCCGATTTCATTTAATTTTACCTGTAACTGCCTTCTAAGTTTCTAATTCACCATTAAACTTTCAATTTTCTTTGATTTGACCCTTGATTTCTCTTGATTCCAGTCTCTGAAGTCGCGTGTATTTTGCAAGTTGATCATTGGTTCACAAATTGTTCAATTAAGTTCTTATTTTCTCATTAGACTTTGAATTTTATGCAATTAAACCCTTGATTTGACCAATTAAACTTTTCAAAATCTAATTTTGGTCCCTAAACTTTATTTGTTTCAATTAACATCAAAATTGACTCCTAAAATTTGATTGTCCTTGAAGTAAGTCCTCAATAAATTTAATTGAACCTTTTAAAATTTAATTGAGTCCTTAAACATCTAAAAAAATATTTTTACTAATAGGCCCTTTTGTCAGTTAAAATCTTGGGTTGCTAATTTAAACATTTTAGTCTACCACCTTTCACTTGGTGTTATGGTCTTCCACCATTAAACTTGATCGCTTCTTTTTTAGGCTAGCTTCATGTGTATTAGGAACATTAACTTTGTCCTTCAATATTCGTACCCTAAATTATGGCATTTTGACTGAGAATAAAGTTAATTTAAATATTTTATAGCTTTATTTAACTTTTTTTCTATTTTTTTTTTGTTCTTAATTTTTATGAGCAAGTTTCAAATTAGCATTTTTTAAGTCTTGACAATAAAAGAATTAGCGTAAAAATTAAAGAGTTGTGTTTATGAACCCTGAGGCCAGAACTTTGAAGACACCATATTGATGGAGGGTGTAACCTCAATATTTTGTTTATAATTATGAGACTTGATCTCGGTTGATATGCAAGATGGTCTGAAAATATCATTTACTAAGAAATTAATTTTTTTTAAAAGAAAACATTATATATATTCGGGTAGATTAAAATACTATGTATAAGTAAGATTCATATATAACTTATAAAAAGGCATGAAAAGTAAAAAGGGGATAGACTGGTTTTTTTTAATTTTTATTTTTATTTTCATGTGTATTAATAAAATTTAATTTTTAAAAATTAAAATAAAATATCAATAGCATATAAAAATTAAAGATAAATTCATACTTTTTAACAACGATGAAGATGATGCATAGGGGTTTAGTAATTAATAATTTACAATTTACTTGCATTATTTAAAATCGTCAATACTAAACAAATGAAGAAAAATCTTAAAAAGATGCTTTCATCATTTTTATAAGCACAATATATAGTCGAGCACTAAAGGTCCATAACGTAGCTTGTTCATAATAATTAATTTAAGGTGCATGATTCAAAAGGTATTTGTATCTCATATATAATATGGGATCATCATAGGAAGTCTCAGCAAAGAAAGAAGAAGAAGAAGAAGAAGAAGAAATTAGTGGTTACACCGTAAGATACTGTTTTCATAGATTTTAATTAAATATAAAATCAATTAATTATTTTTACGTTTTAAAAATATTTACTTCAAATTAATTTTTATGAAGTTTTAAAAGTATTGAAATAGATAGGAGTGATTATTTTCGGTTCAGTTCAGTTTTTATAAAAAAAAAGTAACCAAACCGAAATTTTTTTTAAAAAAACTGAAACCGAACCTAAACCGGTCGATTTGAACCGGTTTCGGTTCGGTTTCAGTTTTTTAGGACAAAAACCGGTTCAAACTGGTTTTGCTCATTTTTTCTGGTTTGACTAGGTTTTTTCCGGTTTGGCTTTGTTTTTTTTGTTGGGTTCGGTTCTGTTCGGTTTTTTCGGTTCAGGCCTATAAAACCGAAACCAAACCGAACCGGTCGGTTTTTTCAAAATTTTAATCGATTTTTTTTCATATTTCAAATTTTTTAGTTTTCTCGATTTTTCAGTTTTTTTTCTCACTCCTCTAAACAGTAACATTGGTCAATATTTTTGCTGTGAAGGAAGGCATCGGTTCGAGTGCTAATGAGGATTTTAGTCGGGGCTAGATTTGTAATTAGACCGACAGAAACGTTGACGTGTTGATGCAGAGTGATATCGTCACATGTTGAACCTGACGTGTCAGCATTGGCATGGAGCCGAAGAACCAACCAGTACATGTCTAACGGGTTGATAGCGTCCATCTTCACACGCTGACAAGGTTAGGCCACATATTTCTTTCTGTATAATCCACAGATGTTGAATTGAGTTTTCCTTTTGTTTAAGATCTTTCTGATTTATTTTTTCTTCCGGTTATTTATTTATGATTTTGATGATAATAATTATTTTTTAAAATATTTTTTAAAAAATATATTAAAATAATATTTTTTATTTTTTATAAATTATTTTTATATCATCATATTAAAATGATATGAAATTAAAAAAAAATTAAAACACTTTTCAAAAACAAAAATTTAAAAACAAATAGAATATCCATACACACACGCCACCACGATAATTTCTTTTACAGCAATCAAAGAAGTTATAGGTCTCCAATTACATTATGAGATTAAAAATACCAAACCATGAAATAAACTCATTTATGCAATGGATGTCTGAGGTTTATGCACGCAAGATTGCAGTTGACACTTCTCTATTAAAAATAAGTTTTAAAGGGAAACCCTAAACCAGCTTAGGATGAACCCATATAAATACATTTATTTCTTCACTAGTTGACACATAAAAATTTACACAAACAAGATATAAGAAATTAAAAACACATGTATGATCAAAAGAATGGTCTCTCTTATGAGATTTCAGTGCCCCCAAACTAACCTCTAGTTGACTTCAAACGAGCCTTAATGGGTCGCTAGAAGTCTCGCTAGCTTCAATCCATAAATTGCATAAAAGCTCCCTATTGTCTTTGGTCTTTTTCAATTAAGTCCCTTTGTATGGTTTTTTTTATTTATTCATTTTTCTTTCAATTCAAGTAATCGATCTCCAACTTTTGAATTTTAATTAGATTGTTTGGTCTGTACGGATATGTTTGTGACTTGAATCTATGACTTTTATGCTTATTTTTATGTTGTTTCATATTTGTTCTTGAATTTATAAGATAATAATTGAATGATTAAGGGCTAAATTGCATGAACTAAACATTGATCACATTTAATATGGATACAATTGAAAAGGATTAAATCTTTTAGTTTTTTTTAGTAAAATGAGTAATTTAGAAATTCTTTAAAAAAATAAGATAAAAAGACCTTGATCTTTTTATTTTAAATGATTTGATACATTAATTATTAATAATGACTTTATTATAATAATATTTATTTTCATGTAATGAAGATATGAGGAGTATGTTCGATCAATGATTAAGTTAGTTCTCATCTAATCTTTTTTATTTTACATGTGTGAAAATTTGAATACAATTAGAAAATAATATGCCAAAAACCATGTGGAAGCTAGATGATTGATTTGGTTTCTAGATGTTGTGTCTGTATGTTGCATACTACTTGTTCCTAATTTGTAGTCTTACATGTGGTATGATGTTTTTTGTTTTAGATCTAGGATGTGGGACTGCTTTTGCTCCTATGATAGAAACTGTTACTTCTAATTTTATTGTACCATTTTTCTTTATTGTTTTTATTATTAGTTTTTATTATCTTATTAGCATTTTTAAGAGACTTCATTACTTGTTTTGATATTTGATATTTGATCCTTTTATTTTATTTTTTCCTTGTTGCCACTAATAAGTCTTTGAACATAGTTTTTACTTTACTAAAAAAGATTTAGATATTATAGCTCAAATTTATTCTTGATGCACAAGGCAAGAGAATATAGGTCAAGGCTATACTTTTATTTGGAAAATTTAATTTTGATTTTTGTTAATTTATAATCATTGGCATTGTTTAGCCGGGCCTAAAGCCCTATCTAATTTTAAGTGTTGTAATTCTTAAGATATGAGCTTCCTTATTTTTCATCTTTTAATGGCCTAATGTCATCTCAAGTGAGGGATTGAATTTTAATTTTAATTTTTCAATCACCTCCTTTAAAATTAGTTAAAAAGAACTAAAAAAACTAACTCTTAATACCAAGATAGAAAAGTAGACATTTGTAGGACTTAAATAATGAACTCTTTTAGGCTAAAAAAAAATAGCCCACGGGTTCAAACAATCTTTGTTTCAAGTTATTGAACCATTGATATTAAGTTTTATTGATTTGTTTTGAGAATGTGTTTTAAGTTATTGATTATATTCCAGGCACATGGAGAGATATATCTTAAAGTATTTAAAGATAATATATATGACAAGATAATCAATAATATAAATATATTTCAAGAGAACTTAAGTTTATGTTACACAAGTGTATGGGTAAAATATGACACTGAACTTAGTTTACATATTGCATCTTAGGTCACAAGCATTAGATTTATCTTAGACTATTTTTTAGTTTGATTTGGAAATCTGTAATCATCTATTAAACCAGTGGAAGCCAAATAGAAATGAGTCTTTATCTTGTCTCACTTTGCAACATGATATCATGTTGTTAAGATTTTCTAGCAATCATTTTAAACATGCAGTCTCAACTTGTCCTGTATTATTTTATAAATTGATTATTCTTGGTGGGTTCTTTTGACATTTAAACATGACACACTTGAGAGAGTGTATTTGTATTGTACTTTTTCCTTTCTTTATCCACATGTCTTTACATTATTGGTCCAAAAGGTGTTTGAAAAACAAGCCAAGAAAAATGGTCACAATTTTTATCTAACTTCTATCTGGTAAGCAAGACATTACTCTCAGCCTAGAGAGGACTTAAGAGCCTAAACAACTAGTATTAGTCATACCTCATGTATATACTCTTTCTTGCAACCTTTTTAGCTAGCCAAATAAGAGCCAATCATTATCTTAATCATATCTCCTTTTATTATTCTTAGCTTTCAATTTTTTTATACATTGTTTTAAAGAATATTCAAATTTTCATCTACCCACAAAAAGAACTTGTGCTTTTATCTTTATGATTTTTTAGTGTGAATCTTATATAATATATATATATATATATATATATATATATATATATATATATATATATATATATATAATCATAAACTATTGTTAAAAGTGTAAGTGACACTTCAACCACTTGAAAATTGATTGTTATATTTAAAAGAGAAGCTTAAGAGTGAAAAGTTTGATTCTTGAGCTTTGAAAAAGAAATTGATACTGTAAAAAGATTTAGGCTCACCCTTTAAGAAACCCTTTAAGATATGGGCTCACCCTTTAACATTTCAGGAGTGGTGTAGGTGATTAGTGTTGAACCACTATATATCATTGAATAATCTCTTTTCCCTTTTCCTTTTATTTATTACCCTTTACTTGTTTTTGTTGTTGAATGCATGCTTAGTATGGGTTAGTTTGTGATTTATCTTGAGCTTAATAAAAAGAAAGAAAGGACAAGTTTGGCTTTAGTTGAGAACCTTATTCACCTCCCATTTTAGGTGTTATGAGTTTCAATTGGTAGCATAACAAGTGTTTTTGTTTGTGGTTTAAACACCTAACTCAGACCCATTCTTAGTGTTTTAAGGTTTCAACTGATAGCTTAGTAATGACTCTTATTTACAATTTAAGTACATAAAGTTAAAATCATGGCACTTAAGGGCTATTGTTTGACTAAATCTCTTTTCTTTGATAAGAAAAATTATACATATTGAAAAGTTAGAATGCGTATGACCAAGCTGAAAGTGTTCTTGATCGATCAAGAGAGTTCAAATAATAGATGACCATGTAATTAGAAGTCACAATCAACCAAGAGACAATAATTTATCAATAAAATCTGAACGTGCGTGGATAACCAGAAGATGTAGTTATATATAGAGCGAGAGTTCTCAACATAATAACTAATCAAAAGTCATATATTAGCCTAGGATTCATGTGTATATTAATAGAAAAGGAGTTTAGTTTGTATTAATATTTACCAATTTTTATATAAGATTAGAATTACTTATACAAGTAGGATTCAAACTTTGTAACAACATCAAAAGACCATATGCTACTATAAACGATGACCAGCCTTAAATATTTAATTCATACGATTGATTTATCTTTTCTCAAATAGATTTTGTGATTTAAAAAAAAATTAATATTACAAAATGAATTACCGCTTAATTTGTTATCTTGATATAATTGGTTTAAGTAATAAATAAAGGTTTCTTCAAGTTTAAAGTGCTCATTCTCTATCTATCCAATAATTTTTAATTAAGGACTAAACTTTTATGCTCTTATATCTATAACTTGGAACATCAAATGATAAAAAGATTTGCAACCAATTGAAACTCTTGTAAAAAATTCCTTCACCGAAAAATTCATTTATAATGGAAAAAATAAGAATAAAAAATTAACAACCAACATGTATGAATAATGATAACCTATTTGATAAAATCAATAAGTAATTATAATAATAATAATATAATAATTTATTTGATGCATTTGCAAGAGTTAAAGGAAATCAAATAATTATTTGATAATTATTTGTTCCACGGAGTCCCAAACAATCTAGAAATCTTTCCTTCTGCTAAATTACTAATAGTCCATACAAAAAACAACTATAAACAACATCTCAAGTGCCCATTTTACAACTTTTTTAATGGTTCAATGAAGTCAAAGTTTCTACTAAAATTGTTGTGGTTGGATTGATTTTGAGAGTAACCACACTTTTAAACATGTTCACAACCTCGAAGTCAGTTATCCCTTATACCGATGGGAATAAAACAAAACCATAGATGTCCAATGCTAATATTTTAGACGATCTTCATTTTATTTGTCATGGAGCTTCCTCTTGAATGTAACTTCTAAAAGATTCTACTATCACCCTTGACTATTTCCTTATTTGATTGCTATTCTTCTGCTTGTTTCTTGCCTATCTTAGTAATTTAGGCATAATTAGATGAGACTTGCTCATTTTGTGTGTAGAAGTACATTTTATCTGACCTTGGATAGCTCAGCAAAAAGTCATATTCTTCGAGAGTGACAGTCATATCCATAGTATCACAAGTAAAACACTTAATTTCTAGATCCCAAAACTTTATCATGGCTTGAAAGCAAGAATGTTGTATCTTGAGCCTGAGCAGTTGAGTTATGTCCCTATATTGTCATTGAAAATCATTATGGTCATATGTAGATGAATTTAATCTGTAGTCCAAAAATTAACCAATACAAGACAGTTTTATTTTGTCTAGTTTCACTTGTTCAGGAAATTTTGACTCAAACCCCATCAACAAGTAGTCTCCTTCATCTTTTTAGCCCTGCTTTGGTCTAGTCCTCAATATCAATGTGTTTCCCCATCTCTCACTTTCTATAAGGATCAATGAAGATAAAATGAGAACATAGTAAAATTATGAATGTTGTTACTCAATTTTGGACCCCACGTGCTGGAGACGGTGTATACCTCTTTTGAACAGAGTATAGGAGTTTAGCTCATATTCGCCAGAAGATTGACAAAAGCACAGAAAGAAATATTTTGTTTTTTAACCTTGTTTGAGCTGTTTTTCTGTTTTTTTTTTATCCTTCCCCTTTACTACCAAAATCATCAGGTTTTCTTAGGTTGATCAGGAGTCTTCATAATGCTAAATTCGTTCTTTTTTTATCTGGTCTTTAAGGTTGTAGATCCCTCAGAATTTGCACTAAAAAATAGTTCTGCTGCTGTCGTAATTTTTTGGTTCCAACTTAGGCTCCGATTCTGACTCAGTTTTCATATGATATCTGACCATCCTAGGTATATTCTGTCACTCATTACATGTTGAAAAATTGACATACACCTTTATTAGGTCCTAGGGATCATTGTTCTTAGGGCAGTTTCTCAATCAGATTTGGATGCTTAGCACTGTCAGATCAAGAACCTTTTTGACCAACTAGATTACTGCCAGATTCTGTTCTCTAAAATGATTTTATCTCACTTCGACTCCTTCATCAAAGTTGTAGTCCTAGACGTGTAGATGATTTTGGGCTTTTGAATCGCTTGATTTCGATATCAGAAGCTCAAGATATTCCTGTTTGAATATCTAACGTGAAGGCAGAGAATTCTGCCGCGGAAGGATATTGACCCGAGTCTGCACTAAAAAATTTCTATTTTTGGCCTAGTTTTTGTGATTTTTGTTCTTAGTTCATGCTCTCAGTCATATCAGGATTCTCGGCATTCGTCAGTTTTTGAGTTAGACCCGGAAATCCCTTTTGACCAACTAGATTACTGCCAGTTTCTGTTCTATAAAACGATTTTATCTCACTTCGACTCCTTCATCAAAGTTGTATTCCTAGACGTGTAGATGATTTTGGGCTTTTGAATCGCTTGATTTCGATATCAGAAGCTCAAGATATTCCTGTTTGAATATCTAACGTGAAGGCAGAGAATTCTGCCGCGAGAAGGATATTGACCCGAGTCTGCACTAAAAAAATTCTATTTTTGGCTTAGTTTTTGTGATTTTTGTTCTTAGTTCATACTCTCAGTCATATCAGGATTCTCGGCATTCGTCAGTTTTTTGAGTTAGACCCGGAAATCCCTTTTGACCAACTAGATTACTGCCAGTTTCTGTTCTATAAAACGATTTTATCTCACTTCGACTCCTTCATCAAAGTTGTAGTCCTAGACGCGTAGATGAATTTGGGCTTTTGAATCACTTGATTTCAATATCAGAAGCTCAAGATATTCTCATTTGAATATCTGGTGTTGAAAGCAGGGATTCCTGACCGCGAGAAGGATTTTTTGCCCAAGTTCGCGGGACTGATTCGAAGGATTTTTTTGGACCAAGGACTGAATCGAAATGTGCTAAATTGAGGGATTGAATTGAAGAAGGACATTGAAAGCTGGAGAGGGGGGCTGGATCATCATAAATGACAGGATTTTTACCACACCGAATAAGGAAAATAAGACCTTGCAGCTGCACCCTCCAGCTGATTTCTTTCCTTTTTTCTCTGATGTTTTCCTTTCTCATCACGCCTGATTTTTGGAACTCAAGACCACGTTTTTGTTGCCTCATTTCAAAGGGAGCAGCTGGCCCTATGGAAGGAAGGAAAAGAGCCACACCCTCCTCTAAAACTGGAAAGAAATCAGACGTAAAGGACCACACAAAATCAGAATATGGCAGCTTCCTTTTGCGTTTTTTTTACTACAAATCAGTAGGGATTTACGTCCTAGAATTAATGCATTAAATCTTTCCTAAATAGAGACATGTTAGACTATATATAAACCCCTCTAATGACCTAGCCAGTGGCGGCAGAAAAGAGAGCAGAAACAGAGGAGAAAAACAGAGAGTAAGGGACAGAAAAACACAGCAAAGAGAGACAAAAAAAAAAAAAAAACAAGAGAGACAGAGTAAAAAACACAGTAAATAGAGGGAGTTTTCTGTCTTGCATTCTGGTGTTATTGGCAGAGAAGAGAGGAGAATAGAGAAAACAAACGTTCGCTTAGTTTCATTTCATCTTCTGCAGAAAATAAAACAGTGAGACCTGCAGGTAAGTCTTAACTATCTTCTCCTTTGTTGCCTTTAAATCTGTTGCACCCGTTGTTTCCTTGCTTTCTAGTTTCGGTTTATTTTTACTATACAATGAACGCTCGCTTTGTTTTGTTCCTGCTGTGGCTTTTGAGTTTTAGATGAGTGACTATGTTAAGAGGGCTAGCCTTTGGTGTTCCGTTTTTTTCTTTCTTTCTTTCGCTGTTTCAGAACTGAGGAACCGGGAAGGGGGCTGTTGTTTCTTCATCATCAGCCCCCCTTTTCTGTTCGTATCCCTCCATGCTTTTAAATTAAAATAGCCGGCCAGGTTTTCTTTAGTTTTTAGTTCATGATATAATTGTGTTATAAAAGCATGCCGTCCCAAGCTTTTCTTTTGTATGAAACTAGTATGCCAGTTTCTCCCGGATTGGTAAAAAGAAAATAGGTCATGATTCATGGACACATGCAGTAGGATTTGGATTCCAAAATTTCAGTTTCAAAACTTTGGCTCCCTCATGCATATGGGCTTAGTCCTTTCCAGTGTACAGAATTTTAAGCTGATTTGGCTTTGAACGATTTTTGTTACGAATTGTTTCAAGTTTCTTGTAATAGAATGATGGCTTGCTACTTTCCATTTTGGTGTTTATGCCTAATTGTGATGTGTGCGTTTTGACAAAAAAATATATATATATATATAAAATATTTTCTTGTGTTGCATACGGCCAATATCCTTACATGTTTTAGAACGTTTTTTTACGTACAAAAATATTGGAAGTTTTAAAAATGTGTTTTCGCATGGATTTCTTAAACACCAAAAAAATTGTTTTCTTGCATTTCTGGATTTTACAACATGTTTGTAAAACTCCAAAGGGTATTGGCCAATATTCCAAAAAATACAAAAATCTTATTTTGGGGGGAATTCATCTATTATTCACCGCTAATGTTTGGATAAAGAAATCCTTAAAGGACGAATATCCAAAATATTATTGGGAGTAATAAATCCGCACAAATCCTTGAAAGAAGCCTTGATTATAATCGAGGACATTTCAATTTTTTACTCCACGGTTTACAACATTAAGACAAAAAAAATAGGTTTTTAAAGCACCCCAGATTTCTAAATTTTTGTCCCTCCTCCTCGCGATTTACGAGTCGCAAACTCTTGAAAACTAAGGGGAAAATGAGCTTTTAAAGCACATGGAACTTCCTTGGATTTCTATCCTGATGATTTTAGTTTGAATCAAAACCTAGAAAACTGATGGGATTAGAAAAACACCAACACCATAGCAATTATAAGACAAACCAAACACCAAGCAGCTTACCTTAGGTAGGGCGTACTAGGGGTGCTAATACCTTCCCTTTACGCAACCAGTCCCTTGCCTTAGAATCTCTGAAAGACCAGTTAGGTTTCCTAGTGACCATAATACTAGGTGGCGACTCCCTTTTACACAAATAAAACAAAAGACCCCGAAACCAATCGAGGGTCGCCGCGACGCCGCGCTCCGCGAGGGAGGGTGCATGTTTTCCTTTCTCATCACGCCTGATTTTTGGAACTCAAGACCACGTTTTTATTGCCTCATTTCAAAGGGAGAAGCTGGCCCTATGGAAGGAAGGAAAAGAGCCACACCCTCCTCTAAAACTGGAAAGAAATCAGACGTAAAGGACCAGCACAAAATCAGAATATGGCAGCTTCCTTTTGCGTTTTTTTTACTACAAATCAGTAGGGATTTACGTCCTAGAATTAATGCATTAAATCTTTCCTAAATAGAGACATGTTAGACTATATATAAACCCCTCTAATGACCTAGCCAAGGGCGGCAGAGAGAGAGCAGAAAAATAGAAAAGAGAGAGCAGAAACAGAGGAGAAAAACAGAGAGTAAGGGACAGAAAAACACAGCAAAGAGAGACAAAAAAAAAACAACAAGAGAGACAGAGTAAAAAACACAGTAAATAGAGGGAGTTTTCTGTCTTGCATTTTAGGAGTTGTACCAGGAGCTGGGCATCAGGCAGGAGGAGCTGGGCCATCACGAGCAGACGGTAAGTGATTCATCACTTTCTTTTAAAATTCAAAGTTTCATTATTAGTTATGAGTTGTTTATAACATGTTGATATGAAAGAAGTAGATGAAGAAATTGTTGGTATTATAATTGAATTACCGGTTAGTTGGTATGAATTACCGGTTAGTATAGAAGTACCGGTTGGTTAGTATGGCATTACCGGTTGTGTATGGAATTACCGGTTAGTTAATATAGAATTACATGTTGGTTAGTATGAATTACCAGTTAGTTGGTATGAATTACCGGTTAGTATGAATTACCAGTTGGCTAGTATGAATTACTGGTTAGTATGGAAGTACCAGTTGGTTAGTATGGAATTACCGGTTGGTTAGTAGGAATTACCGGTTGGTTAATATAGAATTACCGGTTAGTTGGTATGAATTACCGGTTAGTATAGAAGTACCGGTTGGTTAGTATAGAATTACCGGTTGGTATGGAATTACCGATTGTATTGGCTATTGATAGAGAATAGCCGGATGTTGGGTAATTCATAAGGAATTACCGGGTATATTGGCTATTGATAGAGAATAGCCGGATGTTGGGTAATTCGTATGGAATTACCGGTTGTATTGGCTATTGATGGAGAATAGGCGGATGTTGGGTAATTCGTATGGAAATGGGTAATTCATATGGAATTACCAGGTATATTGGATATTGATAGAGAATAGCCGAATGTTGGGTAATTCGTATGGAATTACCGGTTGTATTGGCTATTGATGGAGAATAGTCGGATGTTGGGTAATTCGTATGGAATTACCGGGTATATTGGCTATTGGTAGAGAATAACAGGATGTTGGGTAATTCGTATGGAATTACTGGTTTGATAGTTGGCTATTTAAGAGGGTTAGCCGGGTTTGAGGTAAAATTTATGAATTACCAAATTAAAAATTAAGCAATGAGTGTTGGTCACAGAGGTCCTATAATTATAGGATTAATAAATTATGAATGGGTTATTAATGTTGATATATAGTAAGTTGGTGATGAAAGATAATTTGATATAATTTTGAAGACTTGTGAACATAATATCTTTATCATCTTTAATGTGTTATCTTCCTTATTTCTTATTAATGTTATGTATACAGGTTTTTCACAAGGTGATGCGGAGCTTTAAATAAGGGCTTGTGATTTAATCTGTTTATTTTGTGGAATGTAATATATTTGCTTTATATGTAATTTGTATTATATGTAGATTGTAATATATGTATCCTGAATATGTTTTGCTTTTGGTACTTATACATTTAAAATATATGAGTAAGGAACTAATATTATAAACTATTCAAAAAGAAAATTAGTAATTATAATCTTGCATGTGTAGAAGATGAATGCATGTTAATGTAATAATTAGTTCAATATGAATCTTTTGAGTTTATAATTGTTTGTAGTTAATGTGTTATTTGTTGATGATATAAAGTTGAGAAAATACAATGAAGTATAGTTATGCGAAATATTATTTGATGAGATGGGATATGATCCAGGATGGTTGGATCAAAGTGGAAGTTTTGAGTATTGTGATTGAATGAAGTCTAGTCGATAACTTGGTAACATCAGAAAACAAAGGAAACTCTGCCGAAATTTCAAAAAAAAATCCCATAATCTTAGACATATAGTAAAGAAATGTTTGAGATTTCATGGCATTATAATTTGAGGGTGTTACACTAGTGACCTGTGTCATGAGACCAGGATTAAACCTTAGAAGACAAAATCTAAAAAAATACTAAGTAAAATTCATAATCATAAAAAATTAGAAAAACAAAAAACAAATAGTAATAAAGAAAAAAAAAAAGAGTTCTTGCTGTAAAAAAAGGATTTCTAATCTACCAAGATTTTAGATTTTTTTTGTGCATGGATAAATGACATCAAACTTTACATAATATTTATATTTATATAACTAAACTAATAATTTTCAATTAATCTAATTTTGCACTTTTATTCATTATGAATATGTCAAACTTACTTTTAGATTCCAATTGACCCCCCCCCCCCCCTAAATTTCTCTTTTAAGTGAAAAAAATAAAAATGCTTAAAGCCCAATAATTTAATATCAAAAGATAAAACTTGAAAAAACACGAGTCAACCCAAGCTCACCCAACTAGCCGCTACCCTCGATATGAGATCAGAATAAAAACATAAATTAAAAAAAAAACTTAAAAAAAAAGATCAAAGTTAATGTCAAGAAAACAATTGAGTCCACCCAGGTTAATTTGATTAACTCGTAACTTGGGCCAACCTCATATGAAGGAAAGTGGAAAAAATCACTAAGATCATGACCCGACAATCTAATGTCAAAGAATTAAATTGAAATAAAAAATCATTTAAAAAAAAACAATGTAAAAAAAATTGAGATAGCTAAAATTCACTCAACTAACTCGCGATGCACAGAATGTGATCGGGATAAAAAATTATTTAAAATAAAAAGGACCTAGATAAAAAGATCAAATAAAAATAAAAGGAATATCGAAAAAACCCGAAGTCAACCTAGGTTAACTTAACAAACCTGCAACTCAGGATAACCCACAAAAAGAAAAATGAAAAAAAATCACAAAGCTTAAGGCATAATAATGTACTTTCAAATGATAAAATTAAAAAAAACCATAAAACGTCTAAGACCTGTGATATGAGATCGAGATAAACTTACATAAAAGAATGAGGAATAAACTATGAAGCTCACGATCCAATAACTTAATGTCGAATTATAAAATAAAAAATTAAATAAAAACCATGAAACTCAAGACTAAATAAAAATTAAAACTCGAATGAATCTGGGTTCACTTAGCAAAATTATGATCTAGGATAAAATAGAAAAAGAAAAGTGAAAAAAAACCATGAAACTCAAGATCCAATAACCTAAAATGAAATGATAAAATTGAAAATAATCAATTTTAAGAAAACGGCATAAAAAATATCGAAGTTAAATCGAGCTAATTCTCGAAACTAGTGACCTGAGTCATGAGATCAAGATTAAACCATAGAAGGCAAACTCTAAAAAATACCAATCAAAATCCTTAATCATCCAAAATTAGATAAGCAAAACAAATAGCAAGAAAAAAATAAGGACAAAATCTGGCATAAAAATTAAATGAAAGAAAACAATGAGGGACTAAATTAAAATTTAAAATAAATTAAGAAAATGATATAAAAAAAATTGCAATTAAAGAATGAGGACCAAAATTGGACATAAAAATTAAAGGAAATAAAATGATGAGGAATATAATAAAAAAAAATAGCAATCAAAAGAATAAGGATCAAACTGGATTAAATAATTAAATAAATAAAATGTTTAGTTACAAAATTGAAAAAAATAAAGTTCAAAAAGCATTAAAAGCAAAAATAAATAGCAATAAAAAAATGATAACCAAATTGATACAAATATAACCTGGAGGACACAATTAATTTTTGAAAAGGCTGGTGCAAATTTTGAGGCCAGGAGAGAGAAAAGAAATAAAGAAGAAAAGGTTAATCAGAGATTAACCTCACCTCCATAAATAGATGTTTACAAGACTTATAAATAGAAAAAAAAAAAAAAAAAACCCTACATCTATTAGGAAATAACTAGAAATCCAAAAGCACAAAGGAAATTAAAATAAAAAATCAAATTAATAATAAATCCCAAAAAAACCTAGGAAAAATAACAAAATTGACCTAAACAACAACATCTAGGCTTGATTTCTAATTACAAGAGATCCAACAGTCTAATAAGAGAGGCAGTCTTAATGTGTTAACCCAATCTGAATTGACAAAACCTTCTCTTAGATCTAAACATGTATTACCAGTTCATAAAAGCATATGTTAGATTATCCACGTTGTCTTTATAGATTAGATTTCTATCTAATTGTATAAAATTTTCATTTAATTGTATAATATCTTTATCTCAATACTCAGAACCTTTAATTACTATAAGCTCAACTACATTAATAGTTTGAATCATTCTTTGCATATTCATGATAAATCTCCTTTTCTATGTATATCTCTTTTTTACCACTCCTAGCAAAAAAAAAAGTGATTTCTAATCTTTACCAGAATTTTAAATTTTTTGTTGTGTGGATAAATGACATCAAACTTGAGTAATATTTATATAACTAAACTAATTATATTTAAATTAATCTAATTTTGTACTTTTATTCATCATGAATATGTCTTCAATGAACTCTCTCTCTCTCTCTCTCTCTCTCTCTCTCTCTCTCTCTCTCTATATATATATATATATATATATATATATTATGTGTGTGTGTGTGTGTGTTGAAAAATAAAAGAATTTGGTCCCATGATGAAACCTAAATTAAGTCAGGTTAACTTGACTAACCGTGATCCATCATAACAGATCAGGATAATCTTATAGAAAAGAAAGAGAATATATGTGTGTGTGTGTGTGTGTGTGTTGTGAAAAATAAAAGAATTTGGTCTCATGATGATAACCTAAATTAAGTCAGGCTAACTTGACTAACCCGTGATCCATCATAAAAGATCAGGCTAACTTATAGAAAAGAAAGAGAAAAAAAAACTCAAAACTAAATAACCTAATGTTAAAAGATAAAACTAAAAAAATAAAATTCAAAAGTAGAAACATCAAAGAAAAAACATGAGTCAGCTCGGGCTCACCCAACTATCCGTTACCTTTGATATAAGATTGGAATAAAAAATAGTTTTTTTTAAACACTTAAAAAAATATTGAAGTTAAATCAATAAATAAAAAGTCAAGAAAACAATTAAGTCCACCTGGTTTAACTTGACTAACTCATGACTCGAGTCAACCTCATATAAAGGAAAGTGGAAAAAATCATTAAGATCATGGTCCAACAATCTAATGTTAAAGAATTAAATTGAAACAAAAAATCATTTAAAGAAATTAGTGTGAAAACAATTGAGTTAGCTGAAGTTCGCTTAGCTAACTCGCAACCTACAAAATGTGATCTGGATAAAAAATTATTTAAAATAAAAGAACTAGAAAAAAAACTGAAGTAGAATAAAAGGGATATTGAAAAACTCAAAGTCAATTTAAGTTAACTTGACAAACCAGTGACTCCGGATAATCCAATAAAAAATGAAAAAAATCACAAAACTTAAGGCCCAATAATGTAATTTCAAATGATGAAATAAAAAATAAAATTAAAAAAACCATAAAAAATCTAAGACCTGTGATATGAGATCGAAATAAACCCACATAAAAGAATGTAGAAAAAATCATGAAGCTCAAGACCCATTGACTTAATATCAAATAATGAAATAAAAAAATTAAATAAAAAACTTGAATGAACCTAGGTTTACCCAACAAACTATGACCTAGGATAAGACAAAAAAAAAAAAGTGAAAAAAATCATGAAACTCAAGGCCTAATAACCTAAAGTTAAATGATAAAATTGAAAAATAATCAATTTTAAGAAAAGAAAATAAAAATCAAAATTAAATTGGCTTAATCCTCGAAACTAGTGATCTGTGTAATGAGACCAGGATTAAACCATAGAAGACAAACTCTAAAAAAAATACTAAGCAAAATTCCTAATCATAAAAATTAGATAAACAAAACAAATAGTAATAAAGAAAATGAGGACCAAATTTGACATAAAAATTAAATGAAAAAAATAACAAGGGACTAAATTGAAAATTAAAATAAAAAGAAAATGATGAAAAAAACAATCAAAGAATGAAGACCAAAATTGCATATAAAAATTAAATAAAATCAAATGATGATGGATAAAATTAAAAAAAAAATAATTAAAAGAATGAGTACCAAATTGATTTAAAAAATTAAATGAAATAAAATGTTTAGGATCAAAATTGAAAACAAATGAAACTCAAAAATATTAATAAAAAAATAAATAGCAATAAAAATTTAATAACTAGAATGAATAGAAATACAACCTGATATGAGAATGAATATTGTTGATGGTTTAGGAATAACTCTTGATAATAGGAAGTGATGTGTAGAAATAGCTTTATTGATGATACGAGAATAAATATTGTTGATGGTTTCAAATAGAAGTATATATTGTTATTACTTCTATTCAACCTGATTCTAAAAAAAATTGTAAATATTGAAACTTTAAGAGTGGTCTGGTTAATACGGAAAAAAAAAATAATTTAAAATAAAAAAAATTATTATTTTTCAAAAAAACCTCTTAAAGCTAGTATCATCAGACTGCCTCTCCCCTGACGTCCCAGCTGTGCATATGCTTGAAGCGCAGATTGAAGACGTCTTTGGTCATGTACCTCATGCGCCAAATAACATATTTAAAAGGTTTTCAACTCAATTGATATGATCTTTATGTGCATTATATGCATAAAAGATGATTTATTAAGGCTAATACGGGATATGGAATATTTTATTAGTTTTTTAGTTATTTTCATTGTAAATTATTATTATTATTATTATTATTATTATGGGGTTAAGAATGACAAATATACTAATAGTATCATAATTTATTTTCATATAAAAAGCCATAAGGAACCGATTTGGTCAATAATGAAGCTAGCTCTAAGTTAACCATTTTGTGTGCATAGAAATATAAACAAGCCAGCAAATAAAAGGCCAATGGCTATGAGGAAACCGGGTGGCTATTTTAACTTATAGGTGTCATATCTCTTGCATGCTATTTGCTTATAATTTGTAGTTTTATATTTTGTTTGGTATTGTAAGTATTAGGTTTCGGATCTTAAACCAATGATAGGTTTTTCTATTATTTTTTATTTTTTTTATTATTAATTATTTTTTCTATTTTATTTTGTTTGTGCCACTAAAAAATTTCCCGTGTATACTATTTCCAATTGATGTTAATTTTAATGGAAGTATACTATCATTTGTAATAAAATAAATATTCATGTGCATCGAATGAATAATTATAGATAATAAGAACTGTACCAAATATTAGCATAAAAAATAAAGAATTTCATCTTTTAATAATAATAAAAATATTAAAGTACAAGTTGGAATAAAACTAAACATGGTCTAGGATTAATTAACACTCCCAAACACCCGTACAAGTCATTCTTCCCTTCCTTAATAATGTCCACCTTCCTCTTTCTTGCATTTTCTTCATCAAACCTCTTGCATGTCCCTTAAAAATGATGCTTGAATGAGTAATAAATGAGTGTGAGGATGGAACCACCATTTAGAGGTGTAGAGATAGAGAGAAGTTCGGTTAGAAACTGGAAGAGAACCAAGTTAACAAGAGTAAGAAGAAGAACAAATCGTTAAAGAACATCCTTAAATTTTGTTCAAATTCAAGGGTAAGAAAATCTTTCTTGTTTTCATCTTTGTTTTGATTGAATATTGTTGGAAGGGATGAAACCCCCTTAAATGTGAAGAACTAGGGTTTTTTTGTATATGCTGATTTTTGAAACCTAATGAAACAAATAGAAGTATTAGCAAAGAAGGAACAAAAACTCAAGTGAATAACAAAGAAAATTAAAGTATATCAAGAGGAAACCTAAACATAGGGTCGGCCACCTTTGAGCATGAAGGAGGGATAGAAATTGAATTGTAACCTTCAATGTTTAGAGCTTGAACTAGCACTCTCAAGAGAAATAAATTATTAAAAAGAATTTTCCAAGGTGTTATGTATTCTTGGATCTTGAGCTTACAAATTTTAAACGTGAGATTATGGTGAGAAAATGAAGTGCTTGGAATGAAAGAACTTGGAAGAGATTGAACTTGGTGGTTCGGCCATAGGGTAGATTCCAAAGGAAAATTTCTTGATTTAGGAATAACTCTTGATAAATGGAAGTGATGATGTAGAAATAGCTTACTGATGATATATATGAGAATAAATATTGTTGATGGTTTCAAATAGAAGTATGTATGCATATGAATATGTGTATTTGCTTGGAAGAAGAATTTATTAATTGTGAATAGAGGGAAGAGATTGAGAAAAACCTTAGTGTTTTACCTTAGACATGTTTCGGTCAAAATGAAGTTAAGGAAGATGAGATTTAAAGAATTGGACAGGTATAGTAACCATAGTATTAATTAAAGAAACTAATTAAGGGTAAAGAGAATGCATTGTTGTATGGGTAGATGATGTGAAATAAGACAAGTCATTTTCAACCAAATAAGGGCTTTGTTTTGGATTAGACTAATCAAATGAGTAGACCTATGCCATGTTATTGATACAATGAGAGACAAGTAAATTGATGAGAAAAGAAAACGAGCACCCTCTTTTTTATAAGATGAGGTTCGGCCAAATGAACACCAAAAGGAGGATGAAGACCGAATTTAAGTGATGTATGATTTTGTATAAGGAAATGTATTATTGTGATTGTTAAGAATAAATTATGGAAAAAAAATCCAATGGCATAATTGGTATGTTGGTGGTTATGAAATAACATGAGAATATTGAACATGAAAAGAATTGCTGTGTTTCTTACCATGGTTTGGAATTTATGTTTGGATTGAGAGTTGAATAATATTTTTATAAAAAATCAAATTATATGTGATGAGTTACTCCTATGACATAGGAGAGGTTGCGAGTTCATACAACAATAAAGAGTTTCCGCTCGAGTACAGACTTCAGTTAGATGCATTGCATCTTTGTTAATTAATCATGTCAAATTCTTGATAATGCGCTATTATAATTTCTTTGATTTCATTAAGTTCTTAATAGATCGATTGTGAAAAACTAAAATAGATGTGTAATTGACTAGTTTCCATAATAGAGATCAGCGATGCGATCGGAAACTAAATTGACTAGTTTCTGAAATGAAAATT
Source organism: Populus simonii (assembly GCA_007827005.2). NCBI lineage: Eukaryota > Viridiplantae > Streptophyta > Magnoliopsida > Malpighiales > Salicaceae > Populus > Populus simonii. The sequence continues at coordinate 6,894,483 of CM017466.2, forward strand.
AATGGCATCAATATATTTGATGATCAAGAAAAATTAAATTAACTAATTCCAATAATAGAAAACGAGTAGTTATTGTTAAATAGGAAAATTAAATTGAATTGACGAATGACTCGGATCAAACCAAGATTGGAAGCAAGTAGTGTTAATATGTTTGACGATCAACAAAATTAAAGACAATTGGGAATAAAAAATTAATGAATTAATCAAGATTAAATAGTTCTTATAAAATCATTGAGGATTACTATGTGAAAGGATTTGTATCCTTAATCTTAAATAACATACAAAATTGTTGAAAGGATTTGTATTCTCATGAAATACATGAGAATATTGAACATGAAAAGAATTGCTGTGTTTCTTACCATGGTTTGGAATTTAAGTTTGGATTGAGAGTTGAATAATATTTCATAAAAAAATCAAATTATGTGTGATGAGTTACTCCTATGACATAGGAGAGGTTGCGAGTTCATACAACAATAAAGAGTTTCCGCTCGGGTACAGACTTCAGGTAGGTGCATTGTATCTTTGTTAATTAATCATGTCAAATTCTTGAAAATGTGCTTTTATAATTTCTTTGATTTCATTATAGTTCTTAATAGATTGATTGTGAAAAAGTAAAAAAGATGCCAGTATAATTGACTATCGAAAAACTAAAATGACTAGTTTCTAAAATGAAAATTAATAGCATTAATATATTTGATGATCGAGAAAAATTAAATTAACTAGTTCCAATAATGAAAACGAGTAGTTATTATAAATAGGAAAATTAAATTGAATTGACGATCAACAAAATTAAAGACAATTGGGATAAAAATTTAATGAATTAATCAAGATTAAATAGTTCTTATGAAATCACTGAGAATTACGATGTTTAAAGGATTTTTATCCTTGTATAATCTTGAATAACATACAAAATTGTTGGATTCATTATTCTATAATCTAATTACATCTTGTCTAGTAAATATGTTTTCAGGCTCATCTTTTGTTTATGTAATATAATGACATTAGAATAGTTTGTGCATGTACGTAACTGAATTTCTAGTAGTTCTTAATATACGATAATATTAGGAACCTTATCCTTGTCCTGTAAAACGTTGGATGTTCTCTTTAATGTACATGTGAACTTAATCTTCTAAATTATTGTAATTTTTGTCTGCTATGACATGTGTTATATACGTTAAGTAGATGATTTATTTGTTTGTCAAAGTGACATAATTATTGTGTAGTTGATAACTTGATATGAAATATATTCAAAAGAAACCCTATTAAATTTTCAATAATATATATATATATATATATATATATATATATATATATATATATATATATATATCGAACAAATAATAGGATTATAGGAGAGCTTTCATGTATGAGACGTTGTCGTGTTGGTCTTGGTCTTGAGTTTTCAATTTGTAATTAAATATATTGATGGGAGAGCTTATATTGGTGTTGACCAAAGAAAAAGAAAATGAAAACAATAATGATAATAGATAAGTGATTAAAAAACAATAATGATATAGATGAGTGATTAAGAGAAAAATTAGAATCAGTCAACTCTACTTAAATTTACACCTCTCAGCATATAATTAAAAGGAGCTTCTCCTCTTGATTTCTTCATCTCTCCTCCTCTGGCCAAAAACAAAATGAGTAGCAGCAGCAGCAGCAAATATCTGTCACTCACAAACTCATCTTTATTCACACCTCTGCACCTCTCCTTCCTGTTCCTCCATCTCACCATCCTTGCTGTAACCGGGGATTTACCACCACCTTACGTCCCTCTCGATAGCATAGCGCTTGATTGTGGTTCATCCGCCGATAGTGTTGGAAACGTTGGGCGATGGACTGCAGACATCAACTCAAGAGTGGCCCTTCTAGATCAAAACAGCCTCTCAACACGTACACATCCCACAGAAAATGTAGCCTCCACTAGCTTTGTACCTTTTTATACTGCTCTCGTCTCTCCCTCCCAATTCACCTACACGTTTCGTGTCAACAAAAAGGACCTAAGTTTGTTCGCCTCCATTTTAATCCTGCTTCCTACACTGGTTTCGACAGGTCTAAAGCATCTTTTTCTGTCACATCCGGTCGCTATACCTTTCTTAGCAACTTCAGTGGCTTCGATTACACTGACCCTCGTGGTGAACGAGGTTACGCCAGAGAATTCATCTTAAATGTTGAAGATGAGCAGAAAAATCTGAGCATAACGTTCACGCCAAGCCCTCATGTAGCTGATGCATATGCTTTCATCAACGGGATTGAAATCGTATCTATGCCCATGATATGTTCTGTTTCGCCACTTCACATGCACGTAATGGCACACATTAACAGACCACGACATGCAGACATTACAGAGATGCCGAGCCACGATGTGCAGTTGTGAAGGGCATGCAAAACCACGATGTGCAGTTGTGTGATGGCAACAGGATTAGCAGAGACCACGACCAGTAGTGGCAAAGTGAAAGACTTAGTCTAATTCCTTTATTTAGTCAATTGTCTGTTGAGTCAGTTATTCTGTTCTAATTTTCAGCATTCCTATTCGGTAGCTATAATTGTTATTTCCTTCCTATCTGTAATGCTATATCTATATATAGCCTCAAGAATTCAATAAAAGATATACAGTTTATTCTTCTTCAATATTCTTCTCTTCATCCTATCTTCTTCTTGATTCTTAAATTAAACATATCAGTGGTATCAGAGCAGGTTTCAACCATGGACACTCGTGGTAAAACCAATGCAGAATTCCGCAGTGATGTCAATGACATCTTGGCACGACATGAGAACAGTTTCGATAAGGTGAACGCAGCCTTACAAGCAGTGCTGACGGAACTCCAAGCTCTTCGAGCCTCTCGCAACCAAATAATAACTCCTCTGAAACAAACCCCTTTGCTCGTGACGAATCCTCACAACCACATACTTCTCGTTCAAACACCACAAAAGACTACTCTCATCACAACCTCAAGTTGTCTTTCCCAAAATTTAATGGTGATGATCCAACGATGGATTTACAAGGCAGAGCAATATTTTGAATTTCAAAATATTGCGTTGGATCAACAAGTTCAACTGGCATCATTCCATTTGGAAGGCATTGCCTTACAATGGCACCGGTGGTTGACAAAATTTCATGGACCACTATCGTGGGAGGAGTTTACTAATGCTATACAACTCCGATTTGGTCCAACCGACTACGAGGATCCCTCAGAGGCTCTGACACGCCTTAAGCAAACCACCACCCATTGCAGCTTATCAGGAAGCTTTTGAAAGGCTTTCTCATAGAGTGGACAACTTGCCCGAGAAATTCTTAGTAGATTGTTTTATTGCAGGACCCAGGGATGACATTCGCATCGATGTGAAAATCAAGCAGCCAGTAACCTTGGCTGATACCATAGGGGTAGCCCGACTAATTGAGGAATGCAACCAGCTACAAAGGAGACCAACTCAACCATTACGTTTCCAACCAACTTATGCAGCAGCAAAAACCTCCTCCAATCCAGTGGCTGGGGTGCTAGGACCTCCACCAAGTCAGCGCCATAACCAAGGTTCCAATAATCCACTAGCAAACTTCCGTAGAATCACTAACCAAGAGGCACGAGAGCGACGAGAGAAAGGATTATGTTATTACTGTGATGAGAAGTTCGTTCCAGGACATCGTTGTGCCAGACCACAATTGTTTATGATTGAAGATTCACTCAACGTATTGAAGACGTGGAGATCAACCAACCTGATCAGGAACCCTCTGAATTTCTACCTGAAATTTCTTTTCATGCAATTACAGGAACCGAACATCCACAGACCCTACGCATCCTTGGCAAGTTAAAAAGCAAGAATGTAACAGTGCTGATAGATGGAGGTAGCACTCACAATTTTATTGATCAAGCCTTGGTCTCCAGATTCGGATTACCAGTAACGCAGGGAAAGCAATTACATGTTATGGTGGCGAATAGAGAAAAGATAGAATGTGCGGGGCAATGTCAGGCACTCACTCTCATCATTAAAGGCCATCCTGTCACCACCGATTACTACATCCTTCCAGTTGCAGCATGCCAGTTGGTATTGGGAGTGCAATGGCTTGCAACTCTCGGTCCAGTCAAGACTGATTACAAACAACTTACCATGAATTTCAACATTGCAGGAATTTCTCACACATTTCAGGGATTAGGGAGAAACACATTGAAGCCTTGACAGATAAGGAGCTAAATGGATTGCAAGGTTTGGGATTATTCTTCCAAATAATTCCTTCCAACAGCAACAGCGAACCACAGTCCTATCCACCTGAGATCAGCCAACTTCTAGCTCAATTTTCTCAGGTGTTTGAAAACCCGACTAGCTTACCTCCACAACGGTCACATGACCATCACATTCCATTGCTTCCTACATCGGGACCAGTCACTGTGAGGCCATATCGATATCCTTATTATCAGAAGACTGAAATAGAGAAAATGGTTAAGGAGCTTCTGCAATCTGGTTTGATCAGACCCAGCCACAGTCCGTTTTCCTCCCCAGTTCTATTAGTGAAGAAGGCTGATGGTGCATGGCGATTTTGTGTAGATTATCGGGCACTCAATGACATCACGGTGAAAGATAAGTATCCAATTCCAATAATTGATGAATTATTAGATGAGCTGCATGGCGCCAAATTTTATTCTAAATTGGATTTGCGTTCGGGATATCATCAAATCCGCGTGCATGATGCGGACATTCATAAAACAGCCTTCAGAACTCATGAAGGGCATTATGAATTTATTGTGATGCCATTTGGTCTCACTAATGCGCCCGCAACATTTCAAAGTCTCATGAATGATCTCTTTCGACCCTACCTTCGACACTTTATCTTGGTATTTTTTGATGACATTCTAGTATATTCAAGATCATGGACGGATCATCTCACTCATCTGCAAACTGTTCTACAGATTTTATCAGTTAACAGTTTATTTGCCAAAATGTCCAAGTGCCAATTCGGGGTTTTACGTGTCAGTTACTTGGGCCACATCATTTCTGAGCAAGGAGTAGCGGTTGATCCCGCCAAATCCAAGCTGTCGTCAACTGGCCACCACCAACAACAGCAAAAGGGGTGCGTGGATTTCTTGGTTTGGCAGGTTACTACTGCAAATTTATCCGTCATTTTAGGGGTATAGCAGCACCTCTAAATCGTCTCTTGGGCAAGGATGGTTTTCAGTGGAACAATGCAGCGAGAAGGCCTTCCAACAGTTGAAGGAAGCACTGACATCCCCGCCAGTCCTACGCCTTCCTGATTTTACTCAGCAATTCGTCATTGAGTGCGATGCTAGTGGCATAGGACTTGGTGCCATTTTGCTTCAACAAAACCAACCGATTGCCTATTTTAGTGAAGCATTGAAAGGGTCAGCCTTATTATTGTCCACATACGAAAAAGAAATGTTGGCGATCGTTAAGGCAATCAAGAAGTGGCGTCCATACTTGTTAGGGAAACCTTTTATAGTTCGCACGGATCACAAAAGCCTCAAATACCTCCTGGAGCAACGAATTAGTACACCTGCACAGACATGTTGGCTACCAAAACTGCTGGGTTACGATTACAAAATTGAGTATAAACGTGGACCTGAAAATCAAGGTGCTGATTCATTATCACGTGTAATTGAATTCCAGTTTATATCCATTTCTCAACCACATGCAGATTGGTGGCCACTGCTTCAGAATGAAGTCCAGCAAGACTCTTTTTATGCGGACTTAATGCACAAACATCAACCATCTCAAACCGGCCATCAGTTGCTCCTTCGCGATGGCGTTTGGTTCAAGCGGGACAAAATTTATTTGAGCCCCAGCTCTCCTTTGATTCCACAATTCTAGATGATTGTCATTCGTCACCTGTGGGAGGACACTTTGGGTTTCATAAGACTCTATCTCGCATCAGACATAGTTTTTTTTGGTCTAATATGAGGCAGCATGTGAAAGAATTCTTGCAACAGTGTGATATCTGCCAGCGGTATAAACAGATTGCATGCAGCCGGCAGGATTGCTTCAGCCTCTTCCCATTCCTGCTCAAATCTGGACTGATGTCTCCATGGACTTTATTGAAGGGTTACCATCTTCTACGGGTTATATTGTTATCATGGTCATAGTTGACAGATTAACCAAATATGCTCACTTTGTTGCCTTGAAACACCCATTTTCTGCTGTCAGTGTGGCCAAGGAATTCGTTGCTAATGTGGTTCGTCTGCATGGGATACCAAATTCCATAGTCAGCGATCGGGACAAGGTGTTTATCAGTGCTTTTTGGCGCACACTATTCAATCTGCAGGGGACCAAATTATGTATGAGTTCAAGTTACCATCCTCAAACGGATGGCCAAACCGAAGTTGTCAATCACATGTTGGAACAGTATCTACGTTGTTTTGCAGGAGACCAGCCACGCAAATGGGTTGAATGGATTCCCTGGGCTGAATTCAGTTATAATACTTCAATTCATTCCTCCACAAAGATGACCCCCTTTGAAGCTGTTTATGGCATTCCTCCTCCCAACTTACTGACTTATATTCCTGGCACTTCTCGCGTTCAAGCTGTTGATGAATATCTACGTGACAGGGATACCATTCTGCTGATTTGCGCCATAATCTTCAAATGGCCCAAAATAGGATGAAATGCCAAGCAGACCAACACCGGCGTGAGGTAACCTTCAATGTTGGAGATTATGTGTATTTAAAACTTCAGCCCTATCGGCAGACTTCTGTGGCTTTTCGAGCTTCTCTTAAACTCGCCCCGTTTTTTTGGTCCATACAAAGTGTTGGAAAAGGTCGGGTTGGTGGCTTATAAATTAGCATTACCTCCGGGTTCTCAAATCCATGATGTATTTCATGTCAGTTTATTACGGAAGCATCTGGGTCCAGTTACTCCTACCTCTCCAGACCTTCCCCCTGTCTCGGTTACATCAGTGGTTCTTCCCCAACCTGAAGTTATCTTAGATCGGCGTGTGATACACAAAGGTAACTATCGTCCTAAATCTGAAATTTTGGTGAAATGAGTTGGTGCACCAGTAGAAGACGCTACTTGGGAAAATGAGTGGCGTTTTTCCAAGTCCTATCCCGACTTTTCCCTTATGGACAAGGTTCTTTAAGGGGTAGGGAATGATATGTTCTGTTTCGCCACTTCACA